>OZ018394.1:51333305-51933305 GCA_963969525.1 Ontholestes murinus | reverse complement strand
TTTATATAATTTATAATAAATATATTTATTTATTTATTATATACGGGAAACCCCTTTTATACAATTCGGCATTCATTAATTAAATAGAGTATTTAATTATTTATAATTATTATACCATTAATAGGTTTTGCAGATAAACTTCTCATTATAAACTATGTACTTTAAAAATATTAAAATAGTCACTCAAATATTATAATTTAGGAAGCCTTACAATTGAATGCACGTGTGTTATTTTGGTTGCATACACATATGTTGTTTTTACTAAATATTATACTGTTGATTGAAATATTTCAATCAACGATTATACTAAAGCACAATTACCTCTATTTTCTATGGAAAGGCCTCTTTATTTCATCGGATAATTTAATAGCCATGTCTCAGTACTGGATATAACTAGATTTTCCGCCAATTTCACTCAATATATCTGTGGATTATGAATAGTCCATAGACTATACTCTGGCAGTTTAAAATTAGTCTCTTCAGATTTCACCTTATAACCATTTTATGACACGCCATTGGTTATTGAGTTTATAATTTTATAACACATCGCGGACGTGAATTGTATGCCTTGGGAAATTGTGGCAATATATCCCAGATAAAAGAAAAAAATAATCGTTTTGGTTAAATACATCTATGTAAAATAACTACCAAATGCATTATAAAAGAAATCTTACATAGAACAAAAATATTTTATAAATGTGACACATATGTAAGTAAATTTAAATTTAAAAATATCAAAATCAAAATGGTGGCCAATGTAAAACAAACAAAAATCAAATATCCCGAAAAACAAATTGAAAACACGTAATTTAATTTTTTTTCAGAAAACGTTTAGTATTGAATTGATTTCCATATAGTTACATATAGAATTTGCAAGTATAATATATACAATATTTCAATCAACATAACCTGAAATAATTAATGGATTGAGTGAAAGAACACGGATACCCCAAATTTTGAAATAATTTGATTGATAACAACGCTTTTATTAGTAACAAAAATATCAAAAAACCAAATAGAGAATATAAATAAATTCCCACAATTTAACCTAAATATTTTTTCATTTCTATGTTGCAGCCTTGTGTGGCTCTATATCAAAAATCTTTTCAGTTACTATTCTATGGTTCTGTCTATGTTTTGCACGGTTAAATTTCCTTAATGTTTTACTTCGCTTGTCGAACATTGGGATGTAATTATCTAAATATTATCACGTTCCGGATAATATGTGACCGTTTCGGCGTGTGAGATGAAACCGACTGAAAATGGCAGAAAACACCAGCAAGCAGCAGCCTTTTGGCGATTCAAAAGAGGATAAAGAGGTGATAGCCTACTTTTACAAATCTTAAAAAAACGTTAGCACTTACATTATCCAGAAAAAATATTATCCGCAAACTTCAACAGCCAACTTACTCTTTTCATTTACCAATGATTTATAAATGATATTATTTTTTAGGATACACTGCTGCAACATGCTGAGATATCAGTGGCAGAGTCAGAGAAGCGTGCTAATGGTTCACTGAACATTAGGGAATACTACACTGTGTACCTGATAGAAACCAAGTACGTTCATATGCTAATTACATTAACACTCGCACTCTAAACACGGTGGCGTTTGCATAACGGGTTACGTCGACAAGTACGAGCAAGATGTTCCACATTTATCCAGTCGGGTTAAGGTTTGCAATTAGTTTTCTTTTTGAAAAGTGATACAATTTGTTTACTTCAAATAAAATGTTCAATTACCTATTTAAAAATCAACCACATTTACTACACATTTATTAATAACTTAAATTATGTTTTACCCTAAAATATAGTATTGAAGTAAGCAACTGATTTTATTAAAGCCACAAAGTAGTGTATTTAGTATTTTTGTGAGTGGTAACATCTTATAGATAAGAAGTATATAAAATAAATTAACTTAAAGTTGCTATCAGTATCTGATTTTGAATATCTAAGCACTTCCTTATTAATTGTAAATTATATTATCACTGTATAAATATATATTATCACTTTATAAAAAGAATGTAATACCCAAATTAAAAAATAGGATTTTTTTTTCTAGTTTCAACTTGACTCTATATTCTTGATTCAATCTTTTTAAAATATACATGACATTTGTAATTTTTCCTGCACTAGAAAATTATATTTTGAAATTTTTATTGTGGGAGTAGTTTTTTTTTTGTAATATAAATGAACATATTCATAACGGAAGGCAAATGCAAACAGCATAATTTTATGCTGATAAAGCATGAATAAATGAATTTATTCTATTAATTTTGTCAGCGAGTTCACCTATATTTAATTTTAATTGACTAACGATGGTCAAATTCTGAAATTTTGCCTTCTAAAACAAAGTATTTATTAGTTAAATTGCATGATTGCAATATTTATATGTATTTTGTTCTTTTTGTGACAAATTTTTACATTTATGATTAAATATATAAATATAAAGTGGAATGTGAATTATCTTAGAATCACATCTCCCCTGAGGGAGAATGAATATATCAAATGCGAAATTAAGCACCAAAATAAATGACTATACTAATACCTAAATTAAACCAGATACATGATAATGTTTCCTGTTGTTATATAATATTTTAGAGCTACTGATCCAGAATTTCAAGATAAACTTTCAAAATTGAATACCGTGTGGAGGAGATACACGGAATTCGAGCAATTGAGGGATTATCTGGAGGTTACATATCCATACATCGTGTTACCTCCCCTTCCAGAGAAGAGGGTTATGTTTGGCTGGCAAAAGATTTCAACAGATACTTTTGATCCAGATTTTGTGGACAGACGAAGGGCAGGTCTTGAGAATTTCTTGTTGAGGGTAGCCTCACACGCCGTTCTGTCATGGGATAAGCATTTTATGGAATTTTTACAACACGAGGATGCATGGCGGGAATCATATAAGACTAATGGTAAATATGGTTTTACCTTTTAGTCAATACCAATTAAAAAAATGGAATTACATTTATCTTTAAGTATAGTTCTTATACCAATATAATAATCAGTACTGAATTGAAAAATTCACTATGTTTTATCCACAAATAAATAATTTGTGGTTAATACTTTTTCAATTAAGTGTAAGTACGGATTTCTACATAATAATGGTTGCAACCATTTTCTTCATCGTATTAATCAAACTTTATTATTCTATTAATTTTTCATATGAATATAGAAACGGTTTTATAAGTTAATCAATGATCTATAATTTGTTTTCAAATGTTTCATTAACTTTTTTACATTAAAATTATTACTGATATGTGATCACAAAACTATTTTCTTTGTATCACTTAATTTTAAGAAATTTTTTGTAGGGTATATTCAAACGGCAGAAAACAAACTAAAGTCCCTGAGCGTCTCCGTCCGATTGAAAAACAACGATCCGCACTTCGAAAATCTGAAAACTTATTCGGGTACCCTCCATACAAACATCTACAATATGCTTAAGGCGCGTTCGCGTGTTGCCGAAAAACAATATACCGTTTATAAGCTTCACGCAAATTACGGTCGTGTCTTTAGCGAGTGGTCTGCCATCGAGAAAGACATGGGTGATGCCCTACAAAAGACTGGGCATTACCTAGATTCTCTAGCTTCCAGCATAGATGCGAGTCTAGAAGACGAGGAGCTCCTCGTGGACCAGTTCAAGGAGTATCTTTTCTTTGCAAACTCTTTACAAAGTGTGTGCAAGCACCAAGAACTTCTACAATACGAGGTGGAAGCAGCCGAGGAAAATGTTGCAGCGAAGAACGTGGAGAGAGTTAAAGCGCAGCAGGGAAAATTAGGTCTTATGTCGCGGCTGTTTGGAGCCGTGGATACCGATGAGGTGCGTGAGCTTAAAGTCAACATGCTGGATCAGCAAATACAAGAGGGCGCTGCTGCTGTGACCAATGCTAAAGATGAACTTAGGTTAGTTGAAGTTATTAAAGTATATATTGGTAATGTTTAAGCCTCAATAATTTCTATTTATTTATTTCTATGTTTTAGGGTATTTTGTGATAAAGCTTTAAAAGACGTAGACAGGTTTCAGAATCAAAAAGTGTATGATCTCAAAGACACTCTCGCATCATATGTACTTTTACAACTGAAAACGGCTAAAAAGGTTAGTTAATAATTATTTTGGTACAAATTTGTATAAATATTCCTTCTACATTCTCTTATTTAAATGCTTGATTTATACTTTGCTTTTTTAGGGTCTTCAGACTTGGGTACAAATACGGGATTGTTTGCAGAACATTCCTTAAATGTATAAAAATATTTTGTTAAATCTGATGTTGTATGCTTTGTACATTCTAATATGAGCGATCTTCCTCTTTATTTATTTTTCCATTTGTAATTTATTTAATGCCAAATTATTTTCAAAGAAACGCTTTGATTTGTGCGTACACAGGTTGGCGGAGAATTTTTTGAATTGATGGTGGATTGGATTTTTCGTTGGTGTAGTGGTTTACACATAAATGCACGTTGTCTACCGCCACCCTGTATATATTTTTATTTATATGTATATATACTTGTTTCAATAAAGGATATTTGTGTCTAAAATGTTTTTATAAAAATTTAAAATACAAAATCAAGCATTTTTAAAATTATTTGTTAACTTTAATAAAATATTATATGGGGAAATTTAAATGTTAAATTAAGGTATGCAACAGATTTGTTTAATAATAATAATAATGCTTCATTTCGTTCTAGGACATTCGGCTAACACAGGTAATACAAGGTGTTAAGCACATTACAGAAGCAATACGTTAATAAAATTATTTGTTACATAAGTAGGTGGTCAAAAGAGAATACTCATGGTGACTATGGGAACAAATATTTGTAAAGACACATTAGGAATACATACAAAATGTTACTATACAATCATACAAAAATATTTGGGTCAGCAGTTGGGTGGGTAATACAATTAATGGTGCTTAGAGTGATCCTTTAAAGTAACAAGCTCATTTACACATACACACATAAATAACACGGCAGAAGGACTACATGGTCTATAGCTAAAACACTACTACTACTATTTAAAAATAAATATTTATTGACAGGTTAAAATTATCCAGATCAAATGAATAATTTAAAATCACTTAATTCAGATGGTCAATATCTTGAAGGTTAATTGATATGAGTTCTTAGACACTATAGAATGCTTTTGAAATATAATACCTTTTAATGAAAGATTTTAATTTTTTGACTTGTATTTAACTTTTTCAGGAAGCATAGTTAAACCATTTTGTGTTTTCGTTAGTCTTAGGCAGTGTGAATTAATTGTATTAGGTTGCCTTGTATCATGGGCATGTATTTGATTGGGTATTCTATATTTTTGAATATCATTCTTATTAAATAACATACACTCTGGATTGGAAGATCCTTCGATGAAGAGAACTCCGTCCGTCCTTTCGACTGAAATTTTGAGTATACTTTCATATTTTATCATATAAATTTTGTATTATTTTGTTAGAAAGGAGTACAAATATGTTAGTAAATAAACATGGGACTGGCATAAAGCAAAATAAGTAAATTGAAGAGCAAACAGTTCAGTCTTCTTAATAATTATGTGCTTTTAGAAATCCTTGCAGCAAGAACATCACCATGATTTTTCCAATATAAATCACCGCACATATCGGAAAACATGAAATGGGACAGAAATCTTAAGAGAAAAGATATTCACGGTTTTACTTTAATTTGCCGTCAGGATTGTTGAAGTTAAACATGCAATGCATATAGAAAATATACTTATGAAAAGAAACCCCCAGACAGAATGGGAGATTACAATCTGTCTGAAGGTTATTTGTCGTAAGATTATTTTCTATGTCTACTGTCATTAGCATATAATATAATCAATGATTGTGAGTGGACTAATAATAATAATAGCAACAACACTTTTGATGAGATTCACGGATTTTACAAAGGCTCTCATAGTTTTTGTATTATATTTCTAATAGAATTAGAGTGTGATTGTGATAAATTAACAATTTTTCTAAAAAATTTATGTCATCAGGGTTGATATTACTGGTTTTATGTATAAGTACTAAAAATGAGTTGCAGTTTATTAATTTAAATTATTTATATTTATTACTAAAATGTATATTAAATGCAGACAAAGTGGACACAATTATACCCTGAAATCAATTAGTTTGGAAGCAAATAATTTAAAAAACAACTAGAAAAATACATTTATGTAATTTCTAAATCAGTCTAAATTAATTTTGTAGTAGATATTTTTTAAACAAATATAATTTGCCTGCACAACTATTAAATTAATTATTTATTATTTTATATTATCAATATAGGCAGTAGCCTGTTAAGCAAGAAATTTTTGTTGTTACCATTCTTATATTGAGTCTAAATGCAGTTAAGAAATTAGATACTTCGGATACTTACAGAAGTTATTTAAAATGTAAAAAAATATTGTTCTTTGTGCTTTAGAAAATTAACTAGTAATTTAAAAATAAGAAACAAGTTGTAAATCTGTAATAACACTACAGATATTGAATTATACAAAAGTAATTGGCATGTTAAAAATAGCACATCTATCAAATCAATATTAGTTTAATTAACATCATGGTGATGGATTGGGTTTGAGTGGAAGAACATATTTAATTGTGAACTCCGCCCGTGCTTCTTTCGGCCAAAATTTCATGTATAGTTTTGTTTTAAAGTGTATTTTTTTAAGAAAGAAGCCCAAAGATAAGTAAATAAAATAAAAAGAATGTATTTATTTCTGCCAAATACATTTCAAGAATTTAATTTACGTTTAAAAGTTTTGTGTTGAATTTACGGTGATTTTATTATAATGAAAATGACAAAATTAAATCATGCAAAAAGAATTTTGAAAACATCTACAGGCACCTTCAGATCTTATTAGTACAGCTTTATTATTTACTTGATTAAAAAACCAGCAAAACAATTCTTAAAATAAATTTAAAGATTTAGCTAGGGAAGTAGTTTCAATAAGTTACTTTTTCCAAAAAAAGACGGCTGGAGGATCTTAGATTAGTCTTTAGATTCTTTATTCAAAACCTCTGTTGATTTGTTACTGAAACTAAAGTTTTAATTTCATTTCGAAAGAACTTTTTAGAAAAAATAGTACACTAGAAGCGGATGTCCTTCAAAAATATAGATTTTTTTGTGTGGATCGTGGGTTTTTTGAGTAAAGTAAGAAGAAAGTAAGATAATATTTTCAAATGTGTTCGTGTTCATAGCAAAAGTGTTCTGGATTAACATTATAAACCCTTAAGTAAAATAGCAATGTAAAAAATTCACAAATCTGTAGGATTTTTCTTAAAAACTAAGAAAGTTTTTTTTTAAATAATGATTTTTTTGGGCTTTTGATAAAATGCCGTTTCCCAGAAGTTGGTATGTAATCAAAGCTTTTTATGTTCAGCATTCTTATATTAAGGCTAAATACCATAAAGAAATGAGATATTTCGGCTATTTCCCGCTGTTTACAAAAATGTTAAATGAAAATTATTCTGATCATGATTTTTTAAATTCGATTTTATGTTTGTGGGTGTACATCGTTAGAGCACTGGAAATAAATGTTCTTCATAAATTTAAGATTTTTACTTTCCCTATATGAAATATAGGGGAACTATTGTTTTCGTGATTTTTTTGAATTTTGTTTTGTGGAAATATCCGTTTTGAGCTCCCCTGAAAATCAGTGGAATGGACTGCTTTCTGGAAAAAAATGGTGATGTGGCCATCATAGTACTTCCCTATATTTTACTCGAAAACTATAAGGTTTACGCAAAAAGGCTATTCTTAATGATTTGTTCACTTTTGAATTCTCTACATGTATTTACTATAAATTTCATGTAACTCCAATAGTTTATTAGCAATTGGCAAAAAATATCAAAATTTTCATTTTTTTTTAAATTAACAATTTTATGAAAAATATATTTTTATAAAACTTGTTCAGTTTTTTATTCCCTTTAACTTTTGTTTGAAAAGTTATGTAATAAGTACTACGAGGGCCACATCACCATTTTTGTATAGAATTCGACAAAAGAAAGGAAGAGGTAACATGTTATATTTTCAAATTAGCCTGCGTTCATGTTTCGCGAGACGTGAATTATTTTCCGATTGTTCTACGATTTAGATCTTCCAAAATTAATATATCAATAGTTCTAGATTAACATTATGGGCACTCAAGGAAGGTAAACAACATAGCCCACACCTTTATTCGAATATGAATAGTATGTATGAATAATTTTGGCCAAGTTTCTCTAATTTTTTTTAAGAATATATGGATATCCGGTCCGAGTCAAATTCAATTTCATGGAATTTTACCTGATGCAGAGTCTAGAAGCTGAGACGCATTTTCAAAGAAATCGGTGTTAGCGACTTTAGCGTTGTTTGCAGGTACACCAATTGGCGACTGACTAGCTAAGCTTTTTTAACATGGAAACCGTTTATTAATGGATCGGAAAACAAGTGATGCAAGTGATGTAAGGCAAGATTAAGAGATTGATTAGTATAACCATACGGGATATAGTAGTTGTAGGATAGTATTAACACTAGAAGTACTGAATGAATTGTTGTTTATGAGATTTTCTCTGTGAACTTCATTTAATAATTTTTGAAAATATAATGACTCTTTATTTTATTTTTTTTTGTATTTAATAATATAAATTGTTTTGATCTTACACTTTCCTTTTTCTGTTATACGTATGTGATATACCGGCCGGTCAAAATGGTTGTTGTTATTTTTAACGTTTACAATATAAAAATATTATGATAACTTCTTGGACAAAATATTACAATCGGAAGAACAATTATTCTCAAGCAAAGCGAAATGCCGATTCACGCAGTATATGTCGAACAAACCCGATAAGTTCCTAATAAAATTTTGTTTGGCATCTGATCTTAAAAATAATTTTATAATAAATGGGTTCCTGTATTTGGGAAAGGATGAAATAAGACAGTCATCAATTTTTTGAGTGTGTTTGTTGTCTTGAAATTAAATGAACCATTTACCGGTGCTGGAAGAAATGTAACCACTGATATTTTTTTACCAGCAAATCACTGGCATCTGAATTATTGGAGAAATGGACTACTTTGGTTCGAACAATTCATGCAAATTTAAAAAGAATTGCCGAAACTAGGCAAACAAGAAAAGATAATTTACCTTGATTTTCATCTGAAATTATAAGATAATTTCCCTTCGACAGTATAAAAAAGTGAGCCAACGGAAAAAGTACTTCTACTGAATTAGAAACATAATTCAGTGAATATTAAAAGAGACAATAAAAAACTGTTGAAAACCATAATATTTTATAATAATAAAGCAAAATTCAGACATGACGAATCAGATGGCCAGAAAGTATAATGTGAAGTCAGGATCTCGAAGGTGGCATTTTAAAGTATTTTTTACCATTATCTACACAGTGGCAATAAATGCTTGGGTTCTATACAACGAAACAACTGGTGAAAATATATCGAAAAATGATTTTTTGTTTCAATTAGCAGTACAAAGATTTGGCTAAACTGAAAAAATTAAATGACCTCTTGAAGAGCTCCCCAATATTCGAAAAACTTGCCAAATTGGTTTTTGCAAAGAAAATAAAACTATGAATATATGTTGTGGCCGTTTAAAAACATTTTTGTGGTAAATGTACATTGAAAAAATCATGTACTTACAATATTAGAATAAAATGTAGTATTTTATTTTCTTTAGAGCTTTTCTTTAAACTTTATATATTTCCAATTAAATATCACACCGTAAAAAATGACCGGTTTGGTAGAAAAAGGTATGTAACAACTGGTGATAGTTCTAGTGTTGCTAATTTGATAAGTGGAACATTATAAGTGTTGGAGAGTAGTGTAAGAAACTAAATGCAAATAAACGTAAGTAGTTTTAATTAGTAGAATATTTATTGGGATAATAAGTTCAATCCTACGTCCCAATTACAAGCTTGCAGTGAACCAAGACGTAACAAGTGGTGGATGCGCCGGGCAACGATCCCTACTAACCAAGATGCTAAATTGGTTGCTTGAGTTACGTGAAGATCAAATTAATTTGACAAATAAAGCACTAATAACCTTTCTTCACAATTTTATTTGATTTGAACCAAATGTACATTTCGGACACAAAGTGACCATTATCAATGGATTAGATGCTGTTGTATACTCTGGACAAAAACATAACCATTTTTAATTGAGCAGCTCTGGAATAATATATATTTCAGGAAAATGTAGATTGCATACAAAAGGTATTGTTACCATCGCACAATGGAGTTAACGATAACTCTAAATTATTAATAGAATTTCAAACCATGAAACTACCTCTAAATATATCGACAAATTTAATTAATTTCAAGAGTTTTTAACCAAACACGTATTTTTAAAATAAAATTATCATGAGGCCAATCCGACCAATGCTTATATTAGATAAAATTTAGCTAGATGTTATTGTAAACTATTTTTAAAAGCCATGTAGGTATACAGTAGAATTGTTACATTAGTTTTTTCTATTTCATGTAAACCAGTCATATTAAGAGCATGAGGATGCCCTAAAAACTGGAATCGCAGAGAGTACAGCTTCCGAAGTAGATGGACAGAAGCTTGGCGCAGGTTATTAACCTTTGATGAAGCAGAATCTATTTAACCTCAACTATAAATGCTGGTCAAACCCATAGAGTGCAGCTATTAAACGGTTCAGAAAACTTGGTCTTACTCCCAAAGTTTCCTTCGATCGTTCAAAGATGGTAAAAAAAAAACAACTCAAATGACTCCAGACCCTTATCCATCCACGATCTCTGGTTGAAAGATATTGGTCCTAAAATTTCGATACGCTTTCGCGTAAAATTAAGGAATTAGTACTTAATTTGTTCGATTTGGTTGTTAGAAGAAAATTATTTAAATTTTGTGTTAGAAAGTTTTGACAGTATACATATACAAGGTGGCGCAAAAGTATTGTCATAGTTTGAATTGGTCGCCATTTTTGCAGATAGCGCCAAATGTCAGCGTGCTTTGATATTTACGATGTAGATATATAGTGAATTAGTTGTCAACAAGCCATGGAGCGATACACACCTCAAGATCGTGGATTTATAATAATAATAATAATACACTTATTAACGGAAGCTATTTACAGAGTACAAATACAAACGATACACATACTAAACACAGAATAAATAATTACAAATTACTGATAAAAACAATTATTAAGTATCCGACGCAAACTACTTAACGAGTCAACAAAAAAATCAAAATTCTTTTTTTTTTTTTTTAAATTCGCGTTGCGGCTGAGTGCCAGGCATAATCCGTCCTTTGAAAGGGAGGAGGTACATGAATACCCATTGGATTGAGTAGGTCAGGACAATCGAGTTTGTTTTTAACGATTTTGTGTACAAGAATTACATCTGAATTAAACCTTCTTTTAGTTTCAAGACTAGTAATCTTGAAGGTTGAGAGTCCATGTTGGTAGCTATAAGGTACATTACACTTGAATGATAAAAATCGTACAAACTTCTTCTGAACATGCTCAATTTTTCCTTTATCAACACTAGTATGTAGAGACCAGACACTGGAATACTACTCCAGCTGTGGGCGAACAAGAACGTTATGTGCGACAGTCACGAAAATCTATCCCGTTTCGTTTAATAAACCCCAAAAGCTGATAGGATTTGGCCACGATATTAGTGATATGTTTAGAAAAGTTTAAGTTGGTATTAAAGGTAACGCCAAGGTCTTTAATACATAATAAATTTAAAAATACGAAAACATTTCGTGAATCTACAGCAGTGAGTCTTACTAGTCTTAGTAAGACTATTGTAGATTCACGAAATGTTTTCGTATTTTCAAATTTATCATTAATTTTTCTACAACGAACTAAAGGATTTTAATACGTCTTTAATACAGTTGACTCGTGACAGAGGTTCACCCAGAAGGGAGTAGTCGTATAGCAATGTGGTTTAACGTCTAGAAAAGGTTGTCACATTGCATTTTTTGAGGTTAAGTGCCAGCTTATTTTCATTACACCACTGTCCCAATGTGTGTGGGTTAGAATGGAGTAATGACGCATCTTCCATTGATCGAACTTTTATAAAAAATTTCATGTCATCCGTAAACAGCAAGCACTTTGCATTTGAAAAACAGCTCACTACATCATTTATAAAAATATTAAAGAGAAGAGGCCATAGATGGGAACCTTGCGGAACACCAGATGTTACATTAATATGATGAGAAACACAGTTCCCAATAAAAACATATTGAGTCCTGTCGGTCAGATATGATTTTAGCCAGTCCAATATGATACTAATAGTGCCAATAGTGTTAATGTATATATATAGTTCTAAGTTTTTTCTAATTTTATTGTAAACTTTCATTCACCTGAAGAAGCAATAAATTTGCGAAACAATTGTAGTGAAAATAAACACACATTTTAAAAATCTTAGTTATTTACAACTTTAATATACAAATCAATAGGATACAGACAATACCGAAACAATACAATTTATCAAGCAACATCTTCTGATCAACAGTATCAAACACCTTCGAGAAGTCTGTGTAGATAAAATCAACCAGACATCTGTCTGCGAAAGCATGGACAATAAATGATTCATAAACCAAAAGATTGGTCGAAGTCGATTTTCCTGTTCTAAAGCCATGTTGGTACATGGAATTTGAAGATTGACAAATTGCTGTTAAGTGGGAAGTAAGTAACTTTTCAAATATCTTAGGCACCACAGATAGAATAGATATAGGCCTATAATTGCCAACATGTTTTACTTCGCCAAATTTGTGGATCGGTGTAATAAATGCACTCTTCTAATATTTGGGAAATGTTCCCGTGGAAAGAAATAGGTTATATAAAACCATAAAGGACGGCTAAGTGCAAAAGCACAGTTATAAAGAAAAATTACGGAGAGCCCATCAGGACCAAGGCAGTTATTAGCCTTCAGGGAAAGAAGTTCATTCAGAACGTCGGATATTTTTAAAACAGGAGGAATGCTCTCATTAATATTAGTGTTCATGTTCGGACTATTATGTGCTTGATTAGTGATAGTTGGATAAATACTAAAATATTGTGAAAGGTGGTCAACTATTCCCTCTTCACTGGAAATAATTGTGTCACCATCTACAATGATCGAAGGAATATGATTGGAATTGTGTTTACGATTAACGTAACCCCAAAAGGCTTTTGGGTTACTTTTAATAGAATTTTCGACCTTATGAATATGGTTAGAATAACATTCTTGGGTTAACCTTTTGCACTGATCATGAATAATGGTAAATTTAGAGTAATCTGAGGGGCACCGAGATAATTTGTATAATTTATGTAATCTTGTCTTCATAAGTACAAGACTTTTTAAATCAGTACTGAACCATTTAGGGAAACGCGAGGTCTTCTTACGGACAGGACTTATGACTACATGATGATCTAATATCCCAAATATAATGGAATGGAATAAATCGCAGGCGACATCGATGCTGCAACCCTCGAATATAGCATCCCACCGCACATTGTTGATTGATGTATGATCCGCGCGCTTAAAATCGTAAACAAGAACAGTCTTATTACCTAGCCAAACGTTACCAAGTGAATTTTCCAATTTAATAGTAATATCTAATGGTGGGTGGTGGGCATCACAGGGTAAAATAGAAGACGTCGACTCGGAGAGATTTATAAGTTTGGTGAAGACAAGCATTACGGAAGATATTTAAATTGGATGCTAATTCAAATGGCGCAAAAATGAGATATAACATAACTAAATTCGAATTATAAACAAAATTTAGTTGGTGAGAGTTAATATAACCAAAAGTGTTGGACACTAAAGAGGTTTTAGTTCAGGTGAAATCAACATCGTACTCATCGTTAATCTAAGATGCGGATGGCAACTTGTAATCGCCGAACATGTACAGCTTATTAGAGTTAGAAATTAATTCCACAGACTCACAGTGACTTTGATAAATTGCAAAATCAGAGTTAGGTGGTATATATACAGCTCTGAGTATAATTTTGCAGCAACCGATATGAATGCAAACATACAAATCTTCATGGAGATTGCAGTGACTATGAACTTCATAGGATGAGTATCTATTAGATACTTCAACTAGAACTCCACCGCTACGAGATTTAGACGTTGCAACACAATTGCGATCACATCGGTAAACTTTACAGTTAATGAATCCTAATTCGGAATTAGAAATTGAGTCCGTCAGCCACGTTTCTGTAAGTATAAAAACGTCATGCTAACAATTTAATGCGAACAATTTAGAGCGCATTCCGCGAACGTTTTGGTAATATACACTCAACGAAGGGTATGTAGGTTGATCAACTGATGGATGATATGGACTGTCAAGGGTGATGGAGTTGAAGATGGCAGGGCTAGACTGAAGTTTGAACTGGGTGAACTGACGGGGTTTGTAAAAAAGTAGATTTATTAACGTCGCTTGGTACATTGGATGGGTTGAGTTTACGCTGTCGATTTATTAAAACACGTATGGAGACACCCTTTGGCCATTTATCAGCTAATAATATGCCGTCAGCAGCGCTAGTACCTATACCAACTTTTAAGGAAGTATAGTTCTGGTAAGCGGCAAACAAGTAACGTCGCTGATACCAAGATTATTCCGAAAAAAATTCCTGACAAGGCGCACAATTATTAACATGATAAAATGTACGTCGTTGGGCTCTGGATCTGGATTGAGTTTGCCAAGGGTGATCAAATCATTGACCAGAGCACTTAGGCCTCACTAGGCCCATTGTGCCCCCCTGACTGGGACAGCCCTGCGTTGTTCTATCACTCATTTAGCCACCCAAGGTGGCGAGCAAAGGACAGCACAACGCTTGGAGGGTTATCCCTTATGTTGGCCATGTTCGGCCAGAGCTCCCCTAGCATGGACTCTCTAAGGTGGGCGAGAGCCGGGCAGGTGGTTAACACATGTTCCACTGTCTCGTCCTCTTCTTCACATGCTCTACATATGGGGGTTTCCACCAGTCCCATAGTAAACAAGTCTTTCCTTAGCTGACAGTGACCCGTAAGGATACCTGTGATAAGACGCAGATTCCCCCGGGATAGTCGCAAATAATATTCAGCTGTTTTCAGATTGGGTGAGCGTATTGCTTCCTTGGTCTGTCTGCAGCCTGAGGTGTTGTCCCAACGTTGTTTTAGCATCTTGGGAGTATTTTGTTTGAGGATATCAGTGAGGCATTTCGGTGTTGGCGCGATCGGAGGCCCGTCCGTGGTATCACTGAGAACCGATCCAGCTCGCGCCAACTCGTCTGCCTTGCTGTTGCCTTCTTCATTATTGTGTCCCTTGACCCAGCGCAGCTCAATACTGTTTGATTGTGCTGCTTGTTTAAGGGTGTTGTGACATTCTTTTACTAGTGTTGAGGTGATCTTGTGACTACTCACTGCTAGTATTGCTGCCCTACTGTCTGTAAGGATTTGGATGTTCCTATCACGGATGTCTCGGTGTAGGATTTCTTTCGCCCCTTGGATGATGCCAACGATCTCTGCTTGCAGAGTAGTTGTGTGCTTCTCTAGGGGTATAGTTAATGAGAGGTCCATTTGTTGCGAGTAAATTCCCGCCCCGGATCCTCTTTTGGTTTTAGAACCATCGGTGTAAATTCGGAGGGTTTCCCCACCATCTACACTCCCGGTTCCTCTTTTTATCGATACATTATAGGGTCTATTGAAGACGTAGCAGGGTGGCAAATTGTCTGTCTTCCTTCCAAGGAGGGGTGTCTTTTTGACAGCCTCCTCTAAAAGGTGACAGTGTCTGCCAGCCCTGCCTCCTTTGTACCAAAGTCCAACTGAGTTTAGGCGCAGTGCTGCCGCCGTGGCCATCTCCTCTACGTATAAGTCGAGAGGTGGAAGGCAGAGCATTGCTTCCATTGCTGCAGTGGGTGTTGTTCGCATTGCTCTGGGCCACCAAACCAGTGCTCCATAGATTAGCATTGGTCTTACTACCGCTGTGTACAGCCAAAGTGCTATCTTGGGAGATAGCCCCCATGTCTGCCCCACAGCCCTCCGGCATTGCCAGAGGGAGACGCATGCTTTTTTACATTTCATTTTGAGATGTGGTTCCCACGTCAGCTTGCCGTCGAGGATCACTCCCAGGTATTTGACCTCTGACGACAATGTAAACTGGGTGTTGAGGAGCATAGGAAGCTTTAGCTTACCTAGTTTCCTTTTTTTTGTGAAGAGGACCATTTCAGTTTTTAAATCCCTTCGGTATTGTAGTAAGTACAGCCCGTCAGGATGTCGCTGAAGGTCCTCTTTGCGAAAGCACTTTCCCCCCTCTAGGGGTTTCCGCCGGTCTCTTGTGGAGCCCCGGGGGTGTGCTGTCGCTCAACAGGTTTCGCTTTTGCGTCCCTATCAAGCCGGGTGTTGACGTTGGTGCAGGGTATCGCGGATGCGTCCCCTCCCCTAACGCCTGCTCTCCCTGGGGTAGGTTTCGCCTAGGTGTCCCTGCCCTCTGGGCTAGTTTGGAGGAGTTGGTTCGCAGCAGCTGGTTTAGGTCGGTCATGCGGGGGTGACCCACTTGCCCGACCCTATGCCAGCTACTGGCCGATTTCTCGGTCACGCTCCTATCCACCACCTGGAGACGCGCTCGGTAGCCTCTGCCTGCAGCTGCCAGTCAACTGGAGTCGACTGATCCGAGACGTCGTTGGGCTGCTTGAATACCTAAATTTTCAGCAGTTTCTCTGATAACCGATTTGGAGTGAGGAGTTTTATTAGATGGAACAGATTCCGGTAATTTATCAGATATTACTTCAGCTGCTGGTGACTTGGTAGCAGGACGAAGAAGTAGAGGGTTATCCAGATTGCCAGATCTAACAGCACCCGACTTCTTCCTTTGGGCGCTTTAAAATCTCGCGTTTACCACAACAAACCACGAACCTTGCAAGACTTGGAAGCTAATATTGAACAAAATCGCCAATTTAGAGCCAGATATTTTGCGAGCAACAATTCAAGTTGTCGCAAAACGAGCGCAATTATGCATTAACTCGGGAGTTGGCCGACTCTGTCTTTAACATAGAATTTCGAAAAAAAATCAGCCCATTGACGCCTACAGTGACTCGTTGAACATGTGTTTCTCAACAATCGCTCTTGGATTATCAGAAGCCCAAATACAGCAATTTTGCTGTTGACGTATCCAGACAAATGAAAATGGGCTTCGTTTGAAAAAAAATATTTTTTTTTTCAACAGCGGTTGTTCCTAAATTAATTCAGAATCTACGGCAATTATGTATTATGTACCGAGCCTGTCGAACCAAATTTATCGACCAAATTCTTAGAAGAACGATTAAGTTGGCCGAAAATATCACGAATTTTAAAATAACAATGCAAGAAAAATAATGGATTTAAAAGTTTCAGGCCAAATTTTTTTTGCAATCCATTAATCAGAATATTCCATTCAGAATTTTCGAATTGTGCATATTTTAAATTATCAAATAAAAATTATGTTTAAGATTATTATTTTGCGCTATTTACTTAATTTAATATAGGTACATATAATATTTCTGCTTGTGGAAATTTTTCGCAGTCAACACAGTTAAATTACGGCATATAGTATTATGTTTGAAAAAACATTATTATTTAAGTTTACTTTCTGAAACAACTACTTCACAATTAAATAATTTCTTCCTTGCGACAGGTAATAAAGTTTCTAGTTCAAAGGGAAATGTAATTACAAACCTAAATAATATATTACTTTCACGGTATCCAAACAAATAATCTATTCCTTAATAAAAGTATGCGATTATATAAATTTATAATCATTAAAAAGGAACAGTATTTAATATTTAAATAATTAAAAATGTATTACACAACCCGTCGCTCTCTTCTCCAATGAGAAAAGTAACCAATGTATATTAATTATTACACGGGATTCGATCGGCACACTACGAAACACCTGAAAACCTTCACGGTTACGTGGCTCTCGTCAGATCATCAGAAGTCATGGATGTGTTAGATACACCTTCTAGCTCCGAAACGGACAATAAATTACCTAATAATAAAAATACGAAGCTGGCACTCTGTCTGTGGATATCAATTTGTGCAGTTGGGTTCGTTTGGTTCATATCGAAAGTCATGAACGGCCGGCGGCAGATAAAGTACAACTTTCAAAATATTGAAGAGCAACTGAAAAGGATACAGAATTCAATAGATCAGTGCGAAGGACTGGAAAAGTCTACAGAAGACAGCCGAGAAGAAAAAGACGAAGCGGAAAAAAAGGAGGATTAGTTACCAGTCAATACATAAAGTTATTGATCACGTCACCGTGACAACCGTTTAATAAACACTCACTTGTTTTTACGAAACGTACATAAAAAATAAAAAAAGGGCGAGATGCGTCCGCAAAAGGTCTCCGTTGACGTGTGGAAAATGATCTTCTCCACGTGTTCCTACCTAGCGCTTGCTTTCGTGGCTTGGGTTTTCCTAAAATTGGTGAACGCGTGCTTTTGGTTACCGCAGCACTTGAGGAACTGTGATAAACTTAAGGAAATGGAAGAGAAAGATGGCAGGGAGGAAATGATGGGTGAGACGATGGCGGAAACTGTTGTACAACCGAGTGATGGTGCTAAGAAGAATGATTAAGTGAATGCGGACGGTGAAGGAAGGTGCACGTTTTCTAGGGAACAGTTTTTAGCACGTTTTTGCGGACAATTTGCTTTGTTTATTTGTATTACTAAATAAAAATTTTCTATTTCGTAGTGTGCATTTTTTTAAATTTTAATTTTAAGGTAGGTAAAGAAATAATTGAAACATTTTGACAGAATTAAGAATAATAATTGATTTATTAAATAATAGAAGTCATTTTTTAATACCATCTATAATATATATCATTTAATAACAACTCATGTACAGTTATTTGATCCTTTATAATAATGATTATTAATCCATTTACCATTTAATTATTAAACTAATATTATAGATCGTGAATTTGCCTAATAATTTTGGTTAATTACTAATAATAATGTTAAGTTAATAATCTATAAATACCATACAATTCGACTTTTATTAAAACTTCAGAAGCAACATTTGCCGAAACAACTATTTGATTGAATATTGAATTATAAAAAAGTAATTATTAGTGGATTTACAACCTTGTAACAATTTATTATTAATGCCACTTTTTATTTTAGGAGGTAAGTTTGTTACTGTTAGATTGATATTAAAGTTGGGTTAGGTTAGGTAAACAAAGGTCAGTTATATTTCACTAGATGTTCGAATATAAATTGCTTTAGTTAACCGAGTATTTTATTGGAATATTTAAATCAACAACTTAACTCAAGGAGCACATTTGATTTGGTTTTCGTTGTCGAATTTCTCTTGGTCATTTTGAATTATCATCTCTTCTTTATTTTGACTACAAATCTCTTCCCTTTAATATTTTGTTACCGCTTTTTCGTGTGATTTATGCTTTGTTTTTACCTCATCGCATAATCATAATTGTATTTATTAAATTCCATATTTAATCTGTATAATATAATATAATTGTAATAAAATTAAAATAATTGGTTTTGTATTCATATTAAATCCCACGTTAAGGATTTATGAAAAAAGTATTGTGATTTTATATCAGCTACATTACGTACAAAAGTTATCCTAGACAATTCACACTTTTTTGCAAAATGTTTGTAGTGATAAAGCGTTGATTGAAATATGAAAGTTTCAATCAACGGATAAAGGTAACGAATAGATTAAATGAAACTTTAAAGTGTTATTGTTACTAAATTATAACTCTTTAAATTAATTAATTTTAACAAAAGTCTTAGAAGAAAAAACTTTTGGATTAATTCATACATAATGAAGAAAAGGGAAAAATATAATGATAAAATCCCAATTCAACCATATTTGATTTCATTTCATCATTTCATCCTTTTACGCAATAACGACTGACGCCATATGACTGGACAGCACAAGGCAGAAAGACCTCTGGTCGATAGCCTTTTGACAAATTAATACATTAACACCTCATTCATTATTCATTATTCCAATGTAAATATGTACAAATATTTGTCAATAAATATATGTTACTACTACTATAATGATAAAATAAACAACTTATCTCTATAACACTTTATTAGTCATATCGGTTTTTATATTCACAAAAAATATGTTTAACATTTCTTATATATTATTAAGACACAATTGGAGAATGACTTTTAGGGTAATATTTGATTCTGAATAAAAAAATATACGTTGATAGTAAATAACAGCTTCTTCGCTACTTTATCTCCTCATATTTGGCGTATTTACTTCCTTTTCCTAAATGTATAGTTTGTTACGTTCATTTATTTGGTTCATATTATTTTCTACCATTCTACATATTATACTCATCCCATTAATTTTAAAGTAGTCAGTAATTTTATTCGATAATAACTGAAGAAAAAATAAATACATAAAAAGAGTTTATTTTTACAAAATATGATACACTTCAACATAAATCCTTCGGCTTAGTATTGGTTAAAATCTGGTATTGGCGGACGATTAATAAATGGACCATGAATATCATTCTCGACAATTTTAACTATATAAGCACGTACTGAAAAAAAAAATCAGGTTAGTGACTGTTTAAATATATTAATGTAATATGAGTATATCGAGGACAGAAAAAAAAACTGGCATAAATCAGGATATTCATAATTACATTAAATGTAGCAACTTACAAATGAACGAAAAATTAATTTTTGAGATTTGATTCTTTTGGTTCATTTTTAATAGTTTTTGAATTGCAATTGATTGTAACACAAAGGAAATTATTTATGCTAAGCGTACAGTTAATAAATAAAATTTGTTACGCCATTCATTTGATAATTCATTTCAAAATATAAATACTTGAAACTTGCATATACAGTGGCAAAACAATATTTTTATTAATTACTGCAACTAATATAGGCCATGAATCAAATGATTTATCCAAAATAATTCAATTAATATGACAAGATACATAATTTACTGATGTATGCATATGTAGGCTAATTCTATTCATACATAACTCTTGATAATTTTTTTTTTGATGAAGTACTTGCGCCTAATATAATTGTATCAACTTGAATTAATGCAAACATTGTATCAAAATAAATATTTAGTTAGATTTAGTTTGTATTCAAATGATTAGATATGATTTGCATTAAAACCCGTTTTATTAAAATAACTAGAAATCATTTACAATAATATCTAAACATGGAGTGAAAATACATCTCATCCCATTAATCAATAGGTTACTAGTAATTATGCGTACTAATTACAATATCCAGTTAATTTTAGTCATCGATTTAAAAATCTATGCAATATTCAGTGAATTAAAAATACATACCTGTAGAAATATACAGCGCTAATATAACAAGCGCCAAGTAAAATGTGAAGCGATCCATTCTGGTTTGGGCGACTTATTTGGAATAGTAAAAAATAACAAATGATGTGTTTGTCCTAAAACTTATTTATCTTAACGATATGTACATGACGTAGAATTATGATGTATGAGTTTTTTAATTGCTTCAAATGGGTTTTTTCCGCAAGGTGTACCTGTTCATATTTATTTTCTGAAAACTATTGCGACGCAAAAATAAAACTGTTAACTGGAATGTACTTGGTGTTCAAGATAATTCAATTTCGTATTATTTTACCGTGGTATTTATAACTAATTTTACATCATTTTTATGTTGGACGTTTTTGTCGTATATATTTCTAATTAATTTGAAATACCCAGCATAATAACTTCGTAAATTTACAGTTACTGTTTAACATATGTCAACAACATTTACATGAAACAATTTTAATAAACAACAGATTTGAAATTTCATCTTTTATTTAAATTTATTGTCAAATCTTTAATTATGAAAGATCGTATCTATTCAATCCGACACTTTTTTTTTACTATGCGTAGGGGGAAATGCGTTATGCACCTCAGAGGAGACTTCACCCTGGTGTGTGGGACTCGCACCCTCTAAACCCCCTAGTTTAGGCATGAAATCACCCTGGGACCGTCTTGTGACATTACTTCGGGATGAATGCCTCGGTTCTGGTTCTATGAACCACTACTATCTAAGTCTCGTTTTTTCGTTTTTAGTATATACTCTACATAGGAGGATACTGCCTGCCACGCCTTAGTACTGGATAGCATAGTAACCATTATGGTGTGTGGCGTAATTCTACCCTCCTTTTCTTCTAATCTTACGTCGTTCCACCGATTGCAGGTAAATATTGTGTGATCTGCATCATCGCACATTGAGACGCCATATGGGCATTTTGCAGTATCCGTTTTCCTAATCTTTTCCAGATAGGAATTAAAATACCCGTGGCCAGACAGAAATTGCGTCAAGTAATAATTGACTTCTCCATGTTCTCTAGTTAACCATTTAGTTAAGTCTGGTATTAGCTTTCTAGTCCATCTCCCCCATGTTTCTCTTTGCCATTCTTCCTGCCACTTGTGACAATACACAAGTGGCAGGAATGCTCGTGCTCGCTCTATTCCGAGTGAGGTATTATTGTTCCATACAGATTTCTGCTCTGCTCTCATAATATGAATGGGTGTAACCCCGGCTATTACCAGTACTGCGGATTCGGCTACAGTTCTGTATGCGCTTGATATTCTTATTGCGCCTGTTTTCTGGATTTTAGCCATTTTCTTGTCTGCCCATAGTTCACATCCATACAACAAGATTGAGTGTACGACGGAAATGAGTAGTCTGCGTTTCCCGGACAAAGGTCCTCCTACGTTTGCCATTAGTCTGCTTAACATGGAAGTCACCTTAGAGGCTCGATCACACATCATATCTATATGTGCACGGTACGTCATTCTACTAGCCAGGCGCAACCCTAAATACTTTAAATGTGTTGCTGATTTTATTGTTTCGGTTCCTACTAGGAACGGTACCTCTAATGGTACTCTCTTCCTTGTCAGTAGAACAACTTCCGTTTTTTTCTGTTGCGAGGCTTAGTCTATGTTCGCTCATCCATGTACACACCCTCCGCATTACTTGGTTTAGTGTTCGCTGCATGTCCTCTAGATTTCAGCAACGATTACGGCCGCTATGTCATCTGCATACCCTACTAGAAAGGCTTCATCCGGCATGGCCATCCTAAGAAGACCATCATATGAGACATCATTCCACATAATGGGTCCCAGGATAGACCCCTGTGCAGCGCCGGAGGTAAGTATTTTGACAGTTTCCCCATTTGTAGTATCATATACTAACTTTCTATTGTTTAGGTAGCTTCTCATCATCTTCAGGAGCTATAGAGGTAAGTTAAAATTCTCTTTGAGTGCCTTTAGAATTACGTCCCATCTAGCCGAGTTAAATGCATTTTTAACAACTAAAGTTACCAATACGACGGTCGGCCTTATGTATTTGTTCTGGGCCTGTTCTGTTTCAAACACATCCACTACTTGTTTCATGGCGTTTAAAGTTGAATGACCCCTCCTAAATCCATGTTGTTTCTCTGATAAGCCGTTCGGTCCTTCGGTGAATTCTTCCAGCCGTAGTTTCAGCATACCCTCCAGAAGTTTTCCAGCCGTATCAAGCAAGCACAATGGCCTGTATGCCGATGATGACTCAGTAGGACCCTTTCCTTTCGGGATTAGGACCAACCTTTGCATCTTCCATACATCCGGGTAAATTCCTTCGCATAAACATTTATTGTACATTTCTAGTAGTACATTAGGTAGTTTCTGCGCAACTATTTTTAGAACCTCAACAGGTATACCATCTGGACCTGGCGCTTTGCGGTTTTTCAAAGCTGTGGATGCCTTTAATAATTCCTCTATTGTAAATTCCGGTACAACTGTGGTTTCATCTAAACTTGTTGATTCCGGCACTTTAGCAAAGTGCTTATATATAATAATAAGACAAGCCATTTGAATTTCTATGCAGAATTGTCCATTAATTAATGCGAATTTTACTTTCGTGGAAAAGTATTATTACTTGTGTAATAATATACTCAGTGACACGGAAATCGCAACAACACGAAATTATAGGATTTTTTTACCAAACTTGGCACAAATGTTTAGCTATTAAAACATTGCAATTGGTCAAAATTTGAAAAAAAAAATAATAAACATATGTTTTTGTTAATAATAGGTTGGTCTGCCCCTATTGGTTACACACTCCCTCACTCTCGTAGCGACAATTCTCATAAATCCCCAAACATAATCGGGATTCATCACTAAATACCATCCTATGCCACTCACAGGTTCCAGTGCAGTTGCAACTTATACCAATTCAAACATGTTTTTATTTTGCATTTGAAGGGTTGTAAGGGATGTATGTTAATATAAAACCAACCCAACTGATAACCTCACCTGCACGTGGTGCACCTTGTTAGACAACGAACGAGGCTCTGTCGACCGAGTGACTATAGGTATAAACAGTCTCCTCTTTATGGTCAACAGCTTCGGATGGAAGAACTGGAAAGAACTTGAAATAAGAAATTGTTTTACAATGCGGATGAACCAATATGCCAACGGCGTGAAGGTAACCAATGCATTAAAGGCTCGACAAGAGCATCCTTAGTTCAATTATAATGGACATCACGAATTGAAACATACACTCTACTGATCATGAAACTCGGATACACGACAGGGGAGATTGCAAGGCCTCCCAGGTCGACAGTCTGCAAAAACCTTGCAAAAAAAGCAAAGTAGAATGTTAGGAACTTACACCAAGCCGGAAAAGTACATAATGCCGTTAAAGTAATGGACCGATTAAATATAGAGATACCTGGTATTAACGACGTTCAATGGCCCAATGCTGGAAAGATAATGGTAAACAACAAAACCACGAATACAATAGGTGGCACCTTTATGGTAATATCTTAAAACCATGTATTATTCAGGAAGTCAAGACGGCTCGCACCAAAACGGGGTTAGTATAATTTTAAGCAAAAACATCAAGAAAACAGTAGCAATTTTTATTCTTTATTCAAACAGAATCATAATGATACAACTAAACACAAATAAGGCAAAGCTAAACATCATATAATATAATTATACGCCTCAACCCCTGACAAACTAATGATATAGATAGTTTCTATGAAGATTTACTGAATGTCATCTTGGGAGATAGAAATTAAAGAGGTGATCGACTTCTTCCAAAATAATAAATTTGTAAAAGCAAATATATTATTTAAATTACCTGAACGGAGGCTCTAAACATGGAAATCCCCGAGTGGGAGGAAGAGCGACGACTAATGTGGGAAACTGTCGGTCCGACGAACGAGGCTAGAGTCATCGTGGGACTCATGCTCGAGGACGAACGCTACTGGGCAGCGATGACAACGTTTTCGAGGTCCGTCCTCACAAGGAAGGAGTCACTCCTACGAGAGGCGACTGACAAAGCCGACGGACAGGGTGACAATCTTGACTGAGACTGACTGACGGACGCGACAAGGAAGAACCTGACGTAGGGGGATGATCGGCGATGTAAGTCCCACCGCTATTCCCTTTTCACTGGCAGCAACTGAGCCTTCCCACAAAAGAATGTGGAGGGTGAATAAACCACGCCTCACAAGAGTAGGTCGTGCGCTATTAAGTGGGGTTAAATATAAAAAATAAAAATAAATAAATTAAAAAAAAAATGGAGGCTCTAAACATGGAAATCGCTGATAAAGAGGGACAAATCGTAAGAAACCAGATGCTCTATATATTGGTTAAACAAAAATATAAAAACGCAGTTATATCGGCAAAAACGTTTCCAAGTGCCGACAAAGGGTTAGACCATAATCCCATAATTACAAAAATCAAGCTCAAAATAAAACTGGCATAAAGAAGATCGGAAAACAAACAAACCCACACTACTAAGCTAAGAGATACAAACACAAAATAATTTATGGCAGAGGAAATCAACAAAGGATTGATTCTCCAAAATATTGAAACAGACAACAAACGGTTTTTGATTTATACAGAAATAACTAAAATTCAAAAGGAAGTTCTACGACCAACAAGTTACTAAAGAAATAATAGATGACAGAAGAGATCATAAACTTAATGAATAAAAGAGGACAGTTCAAAGGAAGAGATAATCATAAGTACAAAGAAATAGACAAGAAAAACCATCACAATTTAACAAGTAAAGGAAAAATGGTTTTTGTTAAGTTATTTGAATATTCATGCTTTGACGCTGGGACTATCTACATGATGAAGAAGATACGGGGATCCCGCCGGACTTGCACTTCTTGTTGGTTACACGCGCGAGCGAACGGGCCATCCGTTTTCTTTATATACAATACGGTCAAATAAACGTTTAGTTCAGTAAAATAGTCTATTTAATCAAGGACAGGTGTGAGGTGGGCGAACTTAACTATTTGTGACCAATCGCAGGCTGTGAGTCGGATTTTGGATCGCCTCGTTTATTGTGGATTTTTTTTGACCGTTTGGAAGACTCGTGGCGTACATGTGAGTCGCGCATATATTACTGAAGCAACATCACAGTGGCTGAAAAGTTAGACATTTACCCTTATTACGAGTTGGGGTTGGTTGGTATCGCTTATGATACAACCTTTCCTTCACGTAATCTCCGACTAGCTCATTTATTGTTTAATCCCTTATTCAAAAATAAAATTAAACGAACAATAATATTATAAAGAGAGCAGGACACTTACCTTTATTTTGAGTGCGTTGATCTCGGTGCGCATATGCGGCTTATCTCCTGCCTTCTGCTGTAGGGTTTTCACGTACACTTACACTGACTCTACTTTGAGGTTAAATATTACTTGTGAATAAGAAAAAGACCAACAAGTAGAAAACAAATATACACATATATTGCAAGAGAAAACAACGAACAATAAAATTACAAATAAAAACTAGAATTATAGTTAAGAAACGAATTAAATTGAGCCGCCGAGAGCTGACTGTGACTCATGCGTTTTCGTACTAAGAACCGTGTAGCAATTAATATCTATCTCGTTCTATCACCATCCTAGGATGACCGGGAGAGAATGAAATGAAAGACGGAACGTATGTCTGATTCCTCCATTATAAAGCGATGAGTCACAGTCAGCTTTCGTCGGCTCGACCATATAAAGCTGACTATAGCTCGTCAATGTTTACTTTTACTTGCCCTGACTGTTATTGTTGGTTAACTGATTATTTTCAACTGCCGTTTTTCGGACTTACTGTTTGCGATTGACTTGTAATACAATGAGTGATAAAAAAATACTGACCGCGAAGTGTGTTCGGTTTTAATTCCCTACCACGACTGACTGATCAACTGATACGAAGACTGTTCTATTCACACTGATAACGAAGACTGTTTCTTTTCCACCACTAACGGAGACTAATTTGTTTTGCGCTTCTCCTTCCCTTTATGCATTTGCCACAACCCTTCGACTACCTCATGCAAGAGGGGGTATGTTTTGGGTTTTTCCCGTGCCTTTTTTAATGTTCCCATCACATGATTTTCTTGTAAGTTGGTGGCAATGTGGGTAATTACTTTACCGTATGTTTTCCGAAGAAAACTTAAAAGTAAAGTTTTCGCGTTTTCGCGATAAGTAATGATTTTTTTCATGTCGCGAATTTGTCCAGTTGGCTTTCTTGAATTTGGGCTGATTAAAACTATGGGGAGTGTGGTATCAATCGATGCGTAATTAAATTTTGGACATCTTAGTATTAATTTTAGGTAACTCTCGCCATCTCAATTAATGATATATTAATTTAACATAC
Source organism: Ontholestes murinus (assembly GCA_963969525.1). Classification (NCBI taxonomy): domain Eukaryota; kingdom Metazoa; phylum Arthropoda; class Insecta; order Coleoptera; family Staphylinidae; genus Ontholestes; species Ontholestes murinus. The sequence continues at coordinate 51,905,681 of OZ018394.1, read as the reverse complement.
ACTAGATTCTGGAAAACCCGAAGCTTGGCGATTGGTGATGGTCTGCGTAGCCAATGCGTTTCGGATTAAGCTTAGTATCGTTAAGGGCAGGTAAACTATCTTATGGTCTATTGTCCGTGTTTGGGTCAGCGGATAATTATATTGCGATGGGCGGATTGTATTTAAATTATATTACCGGATTACATTTTAAAATCTGTTTACGAACTTAAGCATTTGGTATTAAAAGATTACGTACGAAATTTATGACCAATAATAAAATTTGTTAAACATTTTTACCGCGAACACATATCAAAGTTTTGGGACCGTTGTTCCGAAAAATTACTATAAAAAATAATATACGTTCGAGTTATGTTGCAGCATAAATTTAGCTAAGTAATCAAGTTTCGGCGATCACGGTAGATCGCCGATAACAGCCTGAACAAGTTTGATAGCAGCAACTACAACCAATGGTGGTTTTAAATGAACTGTGCTCTTCAGGCAAAATGACACTACGACATCGTTTATGGGGTAGTGCAGAAACCGGTTGACGGGGATCCGCAGAAGGCTTGGGTTAAGCCGACGCAACGGCGATATTCATCCTAACATCTACCTTAGACTTTTCGCAGATCACCTTTATTGAGAATTGTGTCATCTCATCAAATAATTGGTAAGCTTAATTTTATCTACTGCAACGGTCTAAGTCGAGCAAAATGATCGCACATTAATGTTTTCACCAGTATCGCATGAAAGATAATGACAGCATTGCTCAATACATAGCGAATATAGAAAACGTCGTAGATATTTAATACATTACCGCCGAAATTTCGGAATTTTCGACAGGCATGGCTGTTAGTCAGTAAAGACAAGCAAACGCTGGCATATTTAACATCTAGGTTAGTCGACGAAGACGCAAACCTGTCTCTGACTGAACAATTTATAACGGCGTTCGCAGTCTTGTCGGGCTGAAAATCAACGTAGAAATCGCACAAAACGACCAAGAAGACCGAGCAGAAGTCGGACCACCAGAACCAGCAGGAGGGGGGCCCAACGTTATGTGCTACTAATGCAGGAAGAGAGCCAGCATCGCGCAGTCCTGCAGGAGCAAGCCAAAGTAGAAGTCATCAAATCAAGACAAAGAGTTTTCTTCATTCATCGTCGAATTTCTTGGGGGGGACGACAACACGGAAGATACATGGATCAAGGACAGCGGAGCATCTGCCCACATGTACAGTGAATTGTTTTCCAACATGTTTGAACAACGTGTCATTGCCTGCCATTGGAAAAGGAGACAGCGAGATCGAGAAATTGGTTAAAGGTGAGGGGCATAAATCCGTCACTACGAACGTCCTATACGTCCCAGATTTGAAGAGAAAACTGTTCTCTGAAGCCATTGTAATCAAGAAGGGTTGGTCGATCGTCAAAAAGGGGAAAAAGGCCGAAATCCTAGATGGCCCGAAACTTATTGCAAGCCCAAATCTCAATGTCAATAATGTCTATAGAATGCTGTGTAGTGACAGACTTGGTCATCTAAACTTTACGCGGATTAGAGCAATGATCAAGAGCGGGTGATAACTGGCAACGAAAATAATAAATTATGTAAATTTCCAAATTTGCAGGAAATATTTTTGATCTAATTATGAGCAAATAATAAATAATAAAGTCGGGTGACGATGAGATACTGAATTTTGCTTGCATGGCAACATCGTTTTCATCAACCATCCAGAGAAGCCCGCAAGCAGGAAGTTGGACAACGAGTATTCTCTGAAGTATGCGGCCCTATTACGTTTGAATCATCTGCATGATTGAGATACTTTGTTCTGTTCAAGGACAAATATTGCTATGGTGAAGGAGCCTCAAACCTACTCGGAAGCCATGCACAGCAGCGAGTCAAGAGAATGGTCGAAGGCGATATGAAAGTCATCGGGTCGAAATGGGTTTTTACAATCAAAGTTCCAACATCGAACAAGCCAAAATTCAAGGTCAAGGAAGTCGACAACGATCTTCACTTCTTACTACACGGTTCGTTTCGATCAGAGTCCTGTTGGACCAAGAACACATAAACAAATTTCAGTCGTTCAATGTGATTTTACAGAAGGATACTTCGCATATCCTGGACTCAAAGGAGAACAAACGTGGAAATATTAAAAAAAAATGGGTAAAGAATACGAAGATAAACAGCATAAAAAGAAGAAATAAAATATCTAAGACAAGTAATGAGAGAATAGAGGTATGAGATGACCATTCAGGGTAAAATAAGAACATGAGTAGAAGGAGAAATGCGGCTTTATAGAACTTTGTCGCTGTAAAGGTGAAAATAGCAATGATGATATCGAACCTTCGGTAGGAGACATCACCTTTTCGAAGGGTTTCAGGATGACCTTTGTTAGCTAACCATATATAGGTAATTGATCTGGTACTGAAATCGGTCCCTTGTTGCCGTAAGTTGAAGTTGGAGGTCTTGAACCTTATTTGTTGTTCTCTCTCCCTCGCTTCCTCTTCTGCTTCGTTCCCGACCTTTTCTAGTCTATACCTGAATCGAAAAACTAACTTCGCGTACACCAACGATACGACCTTTGTTAAACTCGCTTAATTGGCGGTAAGTTTTAACTTGGCGCACTCTAGGCATAATAACACTTTTACAACAAACGATTAAAAGCGAAAACAGCAAAGAACCGAACACAATTTCAGAAAATTATTAGAAAAAAGTGAATTACCAGTATAATTAAGTCATTACTACTTGACAGATATAAATGATGATTGTATTTGTTTGATGATGTCCGAATAGGACGAAACCAGTCACAATAAAAGTGTAAATTTCGTGATACTAGCAAAGTGTTATTATTTCTTAACCTAGTTCGTAATCAAGATGTATCACAAAGTAACGGATTCAACAATCAATCAGATATAAATGAAATTTTAGTCCATTGTTCTTTTAATAGTTTAATGTGCCAAGTTGACGAAAAAATTGCTACCCCATTTTAGTGTTGCCACTGAGTAAAGAATTGAAAAATTTGAATACACCTTTATTTTCTTTATCCTTGAAAATGCTTTAAAATGATCTACCTTGAACAATTAATTTAATACTTTGAATATAAGAGAATAGAAGAATTTGAACAGTTCGGTTCTACAGATTTTAAATATTTGGCAGATTCATATGCTTACATGCTAACCTCATAAATGACGCAAATATTCATAGTTGTATATATTGATTATTTTTTCTTTCGTGCTATTATAATTATTTTTATTGTACTTAATTCTGCACGTAACTACAACAAAGAAATTAATTTTTTTGAGAAATTAACTCATTTAAAGTTAATTACTCCTGCTACAGTCTTTAGAGTAATTGTTAGTAAATTACTAGATATAATAGATCTAGGCTATAAAAACAATAGTTATGGCAATATAATGATCGTATAGTAAAAAAAAAAAAAATATTTCAATTCTGTTAATAACCGAATTTCACTAAATACTTATTGATTTTATTTGTTGGTTAAAAATAAATAGAATATCATTAGCCGCCTATTTATGCAGTAAAAACTCACTATTTGACAGCATAACTGTCGCGCTGTCATCATTGTCTGTGTACAAATCGTGAATAATCATCCTAGCAAAATACGAAAGCGTTAAATACGTCGAAAATAAACAAATAACAATTTAAATTAGTGCTTACTTGGTTACAAGGCCCCATATTACTAATTATTTTGGTCTATAAAAATAACCTTTTTTATACAATAACCATAAGATTCTAAAAACATTTTTTTCAAATATCATTTTGTTCAATTTTGTAGCACGTTCATTTGTATAATATTAAATAACAACAATAAATAACTATCCACTTGTAACAGATTTATGTAGGCGTATTTTACATTTTGAATAACTTGATCCAACAATAGTCAGCATTTATATTAGAACACCACTTATCTTCGAACTTCTTCTTTTCTGTTTCTGTTTTTTTTTTTTATGAAAACCTCGCCATGTTCATTATTAACAGATTTTTTGAAAATAAGTCCAAGTGGTCATGAAAGAAAAAAGTCACTTCATCATTTAGATCATGCTACACCATATAGCATTATGAACAAAATGCATAAGTTAGCTACTAGATTTTGCTTTATGATTTGTAAGAAAATATGAATCTTAAATATTCCAGATCTTCCCTTTATTATAGTCAGTTCTATGAAGTATTTATAATGTTCCGGATATAGTCTTCAGTTAGATTATCTGCGTTTCTATGAATTGCTTTAGGAGGTTTCGGTATTAACCTCAACTACTAAAACCTGATATGCGACTAATGCTGATTTTTTAACCATAAAGGCCATTTAAATATTATTATTAATAATTATTTTTTTGTCACGCAGTAATTCCGCTTTGGTTTTGACAAGGTCTTAACAAAGTAGTTTCACTTGTTCATTCTAGATTTGTGTAATGTGTTCCACATTATTTGTACAGGTTGTACAGTAACCGTTACTGTTCTAAGAGTATTTTTTAGCCCATTGAAACCTTCGTTTAAAAGTTGAGTTAAAAGTTAAACGACATAAGAAAATTCATCAGCTATCCAAATTTTTTTTTACCTCATAATGAATAGCTCAAAACTGGCGTGTTTGTAAGAGCACCATCCATTCTTGATCCTATTAAAACCTTTGTTTTATTTCTAGATGCGAGTTAAGAATTGAACGATATTGGAGAATTATATAACGGACGTAATTGTTTGGAACCGATCATTCTGTTGAAATTAACATCGATTGCAACACCTTTGCTCGTGCTGATGTGTCTTAGGACTGTACTTCCTTCTTGAAAATGTGACATTTCCACGAGTTTCAAATTAGAATCTCTCAAACATCGGAACACTTCTTCATGTATTTCTTATCATAACTACAGGGTGCGGCAGAACAGACAGTGCAGTTTTGAAGGACTATTAAAAAACGGCACAATTTAAAGAAATTGGGTTTATTTTATCTTAATCGGTACATCATTCCGTTTTATGCATTAAGTCCTGACGATGACATCAGAAATACGATGACCCCCAGCAGCGATACATTGATGAAGGCGATTTCTGAAAATTTCGGCCGCATTTTGGCACATCTCGATGGGTATAGTCGCGATTTCCTCCCGAATTGAGTTCTTCCAAGGTGCGAGGTTGATGCCTAAAAACCTTTTCCTTCAGGTAGCCCCACAGGAAGAAGTCGCAAATGCTCAGATCAGGGGAGCGTGCGGGCCACTCCACATCACCTCTCAGTGAAACAAGGCGCCCAGGGAACACCTGTCGCAGTTTCGTCATTGAAACTCGAGCAGTATGAGCCATAGCCCTGTCCTGCTGAAACCAGATGTCTCCCCGATCTGCTTCCTTCATCAGTTCTTTCAATCGAGGTTGAAAAAAAATTTCCAACATGAAAGCATAACGTTGAGCAGAGATAGTTACGGTTCGTCCGTCCTCTTAAAAAAAATAAGGCCCAATCACCTTAAATTTGGAAATCGCACACCACACAGTGACTTTTGGGGAGTAAAGTGGTCTCTCGTGAAGTTGCCTTGGGTTATTTACAGCCATCATCTGGTAGGGGTGGAATGAGTCTTCATGCAATATTCGTCTTAGAGAGCGATCAGCAATGGCCGTTCGATAGCTTCTCTTACTCTTGCTACATTTTCGGATGTTCTTACCGTTCTGGGTCTTCCTAAACCCCTACGTCTTTGTGTGGAACCAGTTTCTTCTAATGTACGCACCCAACTCGCGATTAAATTACGACAAGGGACGGGATCATGACGCGTAAGATTGATATGCAGCCGGCAGGTCCACTGGGTGGCGACGGCTGAACGGCCATTTTCAAAAAACGTGCGGACTGCGAAATCCCGATATTTTCTAGACCAAACCATGGTAACGACTAAAAACGGCACGACCCCCCCGACACAATGATATCCCTCCCAGGTAGGTACCCCCACCACACGGGATGTACTGGGCGTTCTAAACTGCACTGTTTGTTTTGCCGCATCCTGTATATCCTATTTCTAGAATAATCCTTTTAGTACTATCTCCATGTGTGACTGGACTGTAGGTACATTGTATAAACAAAATGGCATAATATTTAATTACCATAATCCTGTCTCTGCGGTGAATTACCATAATCCTGTCTGCTCTCGGTCCTCGGGAGCTACTTTCACTTGCCAACAACTGTTTTTAATATCAAACTTCCAGATAGATGTAGAACCAACTAACGTGTCTATGGTTTCATCAAAAAGATTCGGAGTAACGGATAACTAATTTTTTAGTTGTGTTAAGTTGGTGGTTATAGACATAAAAGCAGCTTTATCTGTCCATTTTCCTTAATAGCATTACAGGCGACGCCAATGGACTATAATGATTCTATAATGCCCTTGCTTACCATTACCTATAGGATCCTATTAATTTCTTCCTTTTTCACCAGTGTCACTCTACTTGTTTATCTAATGCGTCGATTATTTTGGGATTTCATTTTATGTTTAATGATATTGGTCCTGCTACTAGATACAACGTCAAATATACAAGGGATATCCTGAATGTAGTATCCGCGCGTAGTGTTGGTGAATAGAGTAGCAGCCGTATATGTGCTAACATGTTCAGTTGTATTTCAGCGATATTCATCGTCAATTGAAGGATGTGTATGGAGAAAATGTTCTAAATGAGTAGTCTGTTCAGCGCTGGTGTCGTTTTTTCAACTTTGGAAGAGAGAAAACAAATAATGACGAACGTTAGGGGCGGCCGTCAGCCATTAGTATAAAGAAATTAATAAATAAATAAATTAATTAGATGAACTGGTGACTTAAATATATTGATGGTGTAGGTATAAAAAACTCATCACACGTTACAACAAATGCTTAAATTTGCAAGGTGATCATGTAGAGAATAAGTTTAAGGTATGTTCTTTACAAATAACAAACCCAAATGGGTATTACTTTCCAGAAGGCCCTCGTATCTTATCAACATCCTTTAAATTATTACTTTTGGCTGGAATTAAGATACAGGTAGAAGATGCATATTAATAACGAATTTAATTAAAACACTTTGTTTTACCACTAAGTACTTAAGTGGTTAGGCCACTCTAGACTAGGAAAAAAAGGTCATTTTCTAGATTTTTTTAAACAAAATCTAAAAGTCCTATTAAAAAGCGGAGCGTAGGGCAAAACGGGCGAAAAGATCCTGGAAACAGCAATGGACCTGGTACAAAAACGTAAATGTTTTCTGAATCTCTGATGTATACTCTAAAAAAATACGCGCCGGATTTTGAAAATTTTGATTCTAAACAAAATGGCGCACGTTTGAAAAAAAAGTTCAGTTTTCGGGCTTAAATCCTCGTATAAAATCGTTCATAAAAAAGGAATGAAGCACTTTAAAAGAAAAAGCCTCCGTATTTTTGTAGTATTTTTTATGTAGATTAAGGAATAAACAGATTTAGACTGATTGATTAATTCTTATTTGAGATTTCTTTTCGCCCGATTTTAAAAACATGGTTTCGAGAAAAACGCGATTAAAGTTTTGACTCATAGTTTTTCATAGAAATAATATATTTATCTCTAGTCTGCAATACCTGCGCCATAAAATTGACCTTCCAGATTCATTTTCTCATTGTCCTGATCCTTTTTTGTTTATTTCTGCGCCTTTCGAGCCTCTTTTGCAGCATCAGTCAGCGCGCGCCGCGATAACTGGATGCGGCGCTCATCGCAAAAATCGTAGCAGGTTTGTCCGATTTTTATTCCCAGTACCTGCATAACTTTTATTATGCTAAATAAGCCGTCGTTCAATACACACATGGCCATATTAGCTACAATATCCAACATCACTTACCCACTGGAAGTTGATTTTGAAGCCATCGACCATGCAACGGAATTGAAACCAACCGATAACAACCGATAGGCGTTACCAAGCCGAAGAATGACGAAAAACCGCGTTTTCTCCACGATCCATCATCCGAGACAATAAATTCGTGATAATTTTTAGAAGATTGATTTTGCTCTTCTTTTTCTGCGCTTTTCATACTTATTCTGCACACAGTTTCAGTTGCTTCACCAATTGTTTTGACAATTTTCACAAGTAATACCTTAAGTGATGGCAATTTACTCGAATAAATTTTGTTTTTGCATGAAAGTTTGTTGCTTAGCGATTTTAATGAGAGCAACTGTCACGAAAAAATCACGAGCCGCCAGGCGAGTGATTTTTTCTATCAGTTGCTCGAATAAAAATCGCGATTAAGCAACAAACTTGAATGCGCTAAAAACAAAATTTATTCCGATTTAATTGTCATTGTGATGTTTTTAAATAAGCAGAGTCGTGTAAATGTATGATTTATTGAACGAACAAGTTGAACAAACAGAAAGAACAAAACTCGGTTGGCGGACGCGCGTTGCTGGTTAGACGTTCGGTTGACTACTACTGTCATTCCGTTTTACGCAGCGTTGCCACGTCTCTTAGAACTAAATCTAGTTACTTTAAACAGCTGTGATTGGCAGTACATTCAAATTCAAAACTTAACACCCTCCCTCAATCACGACTGTTTTCTTTACAATAGAAATACAACATTTCAAACTTATCCACTAACTAATAACTACATATAAGTAACAAGCATTTCACAACAATAGGTGCTTCCTTATTGTCTTAAAAGGAACATTATTCAGAGGTTTTGTCAGTATATCCGCCAATTGGTCGGTTGTGTTAACATACACAATATCAAAAAGCCCTGATTTTACCTTTTCTTTTACGAAGTGGTATTTAATTTCAATATGCTTAATTCTTTTAAGCTGCTCATTACTCTTACAAAGCTTAATTGCACTTTGATTATCCTCAAATATTGTTATTTTTGAAACCTTTGGAAACAATTTTAATTCATGAATTAAATTCTTAAGCCAACATGCTTCAGTTATTGACAGACTTAATGCAACATACTCTGCTTCAGTAGAGGAAATTGTTACCGTGGGTTGCTTTTTCGAGGTCCAACATACCAGACCGCCGAGTACAAAAAACATAAAGCCACTTGTGGATTTGCGATCTAGTGTATCGCCCCCCCAATCAGCATCAGCAAAACCTGTTATTATTTCTTTGGTATTCTTTCTATAAACCAATTCCAAATTCAAAGTACCTTTGATGTATCGAAGGACTCGTTTTAGACTTGTGAGGAGGTTTTGGCTTGCACAATTCTGGTACCGCGAAAGCAAACTAATGCTCGAACACAGATCCGGACGTGTGCCTAACATGGCATACATAATCGATCCTATTATCTGCCTGCATTCATTTTCAATTTCAACTGATTCTGACTGATCATACTTCAAGTTTTCTGCAATAAAATTGCTTTCCATAGGAGTGTTTACCGACGAACACTCACTCATACCAAATTTCAGCAATAAGTCTTTCAAGTACTGTTTTTGATTAACATGAATTGTACCATTATCAATGTCCTGTTTAATGTTCATACCTAGATAATAATTCAGTAACCCAAGATCCTTAATTTTAAACGCTTTTGACATTTCTAATTTTTAATTGTGGAGGCGTTTACTTTGTGGTACATCTTGAATATACTGAAGAAAGAAAACAGGATCACTTTGTTTTACCACTTTTTATTTAACAAAATACATGTGACTATAGTTTCGACTATCAACTAGTCATTATCAAACATAAATCTTTCAATATGTTTGATAATGACTAGTTGATAGTCGAAACTATAGTCACATGTATTTTGTTAAATAAAAAGTGGTAAAACAAAGTGATCCTGTTTTCTTTCTTCAGTATATTTCTAATTTTAGTATGCTTATTTGATTTTCATCTGATCCGGTTATAACAATGTCATCGACATAACCACATACATAAAAATGATTTTTACCATTAGTTTTAATGTATAAACAAACATCTGACACAGCTTTTTGAAAACCTTTTCCTTTCATAGTAGAGGATAACTGCGGGTTCTGGGACAGGAATTATTCCCATAAGAATAGCATGGGAAGCATTCCCAAGGTCACCGGAATTATTCCCAAGGTTTCCGGTGTCAGGTTTCCGGTTGCCGACGTTGCGGTTTCCAGTATCAGGTTTCCGGTTGCCGACGTTGCGGTTTCCATTATCAGGTTTCCGGTGTCAGGTTTCCGGTGTCAGGTTTCCGGTTGCCGACGTTGCGGTTTCCAGTATCAGGTTTCCGGTTGCCGACGTTGCGGTTTCCAGTGTCAGGTTTCCGGTGTCAGGTTTCCGGTTGCCGACGTTGCGGTTTCCAGTATCAGGTTTCCGGTTGATAAGGGTGGGAGTAGATATGACGTAACGTATGTTGATAAGATTTAAATATTTCAGAGCTATATTATTCACCAGTTTAAATTGAGCCGTCAACGCACAACAATCAACATGTTCTCGTGCACGTTCTGCAAATCAACCTTTACTCATAAGTATAATTTGACAAAGCATGTCAAAAAGTATCATCCCCAAAACGGTGTTAAGCGGGTTGCCGACCTTCCACCAGCTGGGGCCCCTCCCATGAAGAAGAACCGGTGCGACGCGTGCCAAGAGGAATTTGGGACTCCTCAACTTCTTACGGGGCATCTGAGATCTCAAAAACATCTAATCACGATTGCCCAACCCGACGAAGATGGCGTAAAGAGAATTGCTACTGCATTCCGTAACCGGATTGCCACTTACGTCATTGAAGCTGCAAATACTGCCGATATCCCGAAATTCTTAGAGGATTGTGAGGGGAGCTTTGTACGTTTGGTGAGTCGTCATCAGCATTCGACTCAAAAGGTTAATATCGAGCTGTTTGGCCATTATATCAAACCAGGAGACGAGGATCAGACAGATCTAAAATCGTTTAACACCCGATTTGTGGTGGTAACCCCTACTGACGACCTGGTGGAGGTTTGCGCAAAATTGTGCAATGTGGTGAAAACAAAGAGCGAAGAGTTCCAGGTAAGTTTTTAATTTTTTTAATCACATAATTTTTATATTAAATGCTATTATTCATTGTAGGAGCGGGACAGCGGGTGGGCCTTACTTAAGGTATCACACCTTGAGGTGAACATTAATAAATACACCCCCATCCGCGGCTCTTCTTATGTGGATCTTCCCCCATCGATCAAGAAGAAAAAAGCCTGTATCAATGTACAAAATAAAGATGAGGCCTGCTTCGCTTGGGCGGTGACGTCAGCACTGTACCCCGCCGATCATGGAGCTCCCCCACATCGTCCCACGTCATACCCTCACTACACAACCGTGTTGAATTTAACAGGTATGGAGTTGCCATTAAAACTTAAAGAAATCCCCAAATTTGAAATTTTAAATAATATTAGCATTAACGTTTACGGGCTAGAGTTTGATTCTGATAAGCATGTTCACGAGGTGGTAGGGCCGATTTATTTTACGAAATCAAAGCGCGTGAGACATGTGAACCTCCTTTACATCGAGGATGGTACAAAGGGGCACTATGTTTGGATAAAAGATATATCCAGATTAGTAGCATCTCAAGTATCTACACATAAATCAAAAACGCATCTATGTGATGGGTGTTTGACGTTTTTCTCCACTGAAATCGCCCTGCATAACCATTCCCAGCATGATTGCAACAAAGTGTATACAGTCATGCCCACCACCGATTTAATAAAAAATAAAAACGGCGATATGGTACCCGGAAACATTTTATCATTTAATAATTATTGTTCTAAAATTCGGGTGCCTTTTACTGTTTATGCTGATTTTGAATCACTTCTCATCCCGATTCAAACATCCCAGCCGGATCCAAACAAATCTTATACTTATTCAACGCATGTTCATACTCCGTATTCCTTCGCGTATTATATTAAATGTTCTTATAATTCAAATTTAGATAAATTTGTGACATATACTGGTTTGGACTGCCCTAAAGTTTTCATAGAGAGATTAAGCGCTGATGCAAAATCTATTTACGAAAATCATCTGAAACCCATAATTCCAATGTCGAAATTAACTCCGGGTGAACAGTATTTGTTTGACTCCGCAACAGAGTGCCATATCTGTGAAAAATTATTAAACGCTTGTGATAAGGTGGCAGATCATTGTCATTTAACGGGGAAATTTGTCGGAGCCGCCCACTCCAAATGTAATTTAAATTATAAAATTCCTAAATTTTTACCGATTTTGTTTCACAATTTAAGCGGATATGATTCTCATTTATTTATCAAAGAATTTGGTCTAGATACAGACAAAATTGATGTGATCCCCCAAAACAAGGAGAAATACATATCATTTTCCAAATCTATTAAAGTGGATCAGTACGAAGACAAGCGCGGAATTAATCGCGATATTTATTTAAAATTAAGATTTTTAGACTCATTTAGATTTATGGCCTCATCTTTAGACAAATTAGCTAGAAATTTAAAGCCGGAACAATTAAATACTGTACATAAACATTTCCCCAGTAATGAACAATTTGAATTAGTAACAAAAAAGGGGGTATTTCCTTACCAGTATATGGATGACTTTTCAAAATTGACCGAAACTAGATTACCATCCAAAAATCTATTTTACAATTCATTAACCAACTCAGATATAACTAGAGAAGATTATGAACATGCTCAAAATGTTTGGGCTAAATTTAATTGTAAAGATTTACAGGAATATTCTGATTTATATTTAAAAACAGACGTACTACTTTTGGTAGATATTTTTGAAAATTTCCGCGATGTTTGTTTGAAAGCATATAATTTGGATCCGGCTCATTATTATACGGCACCTGGATTGTCGTGGGATGCCATGCTGAAACTGACGGACGTTAAATTGGAATTACTGACAGACATTGACATGCATCATTTTATACGTAAAGGGATAAGAGGTGGTATAAGTCAATGTTCTTTGCGACATGCAGTAGCCAATAACAAATACATGTTCGACTTTGACAAAACGAAACCCTCGACATACTTAACATACTGGGACGCTAACAACTTGTATGGTTGGGCAATGTCTCAATTATTACCCTATGCGGACTTTAAATGGTTAAGCGCGACAGAAATTGAAAATTTAAACGTATTAAATGTTCCCGATGATTCATCCACAGGATACATTTTAGAAGTGGATATTGAGTATCCAGAAAATGTTCACAATTTACACAACGATCTACCTTTTCTCGCAGAAAATATGGTGCCACCAAATTCAAAATTCACGCAAACTAAACTTATTCCAAATTTAAACAATAAAACCAAATATATAATTCATTATCGCAATTTGAAACAAGCACTAAGAAACGGATTAAAATTAATTCAAATTCACCGCGTAATATCTTTCAAGCAGTCTGACTGGTTAAAGAGGTACATTGATTTAAACACTTCAATGAGGCAGGCCGCTCGAAACGATTTCGAAAAAGATTTCTTTAAATTAATGAATAATTCAGTTTTTGGAAAGACAATGGAAAACGTAGATAAACGTGTAGACGTCAAATTGGTGAATCATTGGGAGGATATTGGTAATCGTCGGGGCGCGGAAAGTTTAATAGCAAAATTAAATTTCAACTGTTGTTCAATTTTTACCGAAAACTTAGTAGCGATCCAATTGGATCGTTTGCGGGCTGTTTATAATAAACCGATTTACGTCGGGTTCTCAGTTTTAGATCTTAGTAAATTATTAATGTATGATTTTTATTATGGCTATTTAAAGTCTAAATATGGAGATAAGGTGAGATTGTGCTACATGGACACGGACAGTTTAACGCTACAATTTGAGACTGATGACATTTATAAGGATATGAAACAAGACTTGAATAAATTCGACACTAGTAATTTTGATTCTAATAATCAGTACGGCATCCCTTTGCAAAACAAGGCCGTATTGGGCCTGATGAAGGATGAGAATGGGGGAATGGTTATGCAAGAGTTTGTCGGATTAAGAGCTAAAATGTATGCGAATAACGTGGAGGGGAAATGGTCTAAAAAGGCTAAAGGTGTTAAGAAAAATGTAGTGGCGAATGATTTAAGCGGTTCAGATTACTTAAGGTGTTTGAATGAGTCAGCCACAATCATTAAAAAACAGAACCTTTTTAGATCAATCAAACACGCAATTTATTCAAACACGCAAAATAAATTGGCTCTATCACCATTTGATGATAAGCGGTATATTTGTGAAAACAGAATCGACACTCTAGCCTGGGGACATAAAGATATAGTGGCAGCTCCATCTACCGACAATTAATTTATTTTTATTTATGTCTATTTTAAGAATGAATTGTATATGTATCATATTATCAACAGCATTCACATTATTTTTAATGTGGGCTCTATGTGTTTTTGCGGGGATAATAAAGGTTCCTGTAATGAACATACACTTTAAATAAAAAACACTTGTAAAATAAAACAGTTTTTATTCTTTACCCTTTACATACTTGTATAATTTTTCAACATTTATAATGCTACACATACTTAATCTATTTTTGTGCACTTGACAACAATAGAAAGATTTTTTTAAATTAGGACAATCCACATCTAATTCTAAATCAATAACATTATCATAAAACTTTTTCAGGTAAGTGCATTTTTGACTTCCTTTAACATATACAATATCTGCAAACAGTTTTTTAAACAGCTTTGGTAATTCGCTCAGATCGCTTTCACCACTGTTGTAGGGGATTCCGTGATAATTTTTCTCCAACCACTTAACTTGTTTCTTTGAACCTGCGTTGAGGTCGCGAAACTGCATTGACGGTTTGAATACATATGCGAGTATATTTTTCCCATCATACGTAGCAGCAAGCTCCTTCGGAGTAAAGTCAGGGGTACAGAATCCTTGAATATCAATTAATAATATCTTTGGTGGTGGTGGGGATGTAATCCTTTTCAGGAAAATAGGTGTCAGTAAATTTTCGGCAACTCGGATACGCTTCTTGAATCGTAATCGGTCAGCAGCTTCTTGCATCCAATTTATATCATCATTATCCTCTTCCAACACATAAGTAAATGTCACCGGAATCAAATCAATGAAAACTTTTAGAGCCATTTTTAAATAATTTTTCTAACGATTCCAGATATCGGTGTATACTCGACAATTGAATCACTCAAAATGAGACAGTATGCGCGGGTATTATCTTTAAATATTTCAGATGCCTCCATCTCAATGCGCAGGTCCACGGCTGATGATTTTACACTTTCATTTTGCTTTGACACATCAAACACAAAAATCGCACAACTTTTAAATTCAATAAATGATAATAGTGGTCGACTCGGTTCATTGTAATAGCTTCGTTGAAAATTACAGTACATGTTATAGACAGTCAAGTAATCATCTCGATCAAAATCTAAATGTAGATTATCGTATGGGAAAGATTCAGAATTGAGATAAACTCTAATATTTTTAATTTTGCTATGATCAAACGTCGACGCGTCAGCGTTAGCCACACCTCTTTTATTTGTTTGAAAGGCTACAATTACATATCTTGGTTTCTCCAAACTACTTGAGGTTTTAACAGCCCATATATCATCTCTAGATTTTTTCAAGGTTGGTAATTCATGTAATTCCCATTTTCTGAATGGAATTAAAATATTTGTATCGTTTTTAATTTTCTCCATCATTTCCAGTTTTAATTCATCATTCAGTTGGATATGTGGTACTCGCCATTCAATTTTATTTAGTTTAAATTTAATTTGTGCATTCTCATCATTACACGTAAAACAATTTACATCAGTGGAAGATCTAAGTAAAATCAATTCCTGTTTAACATTAATTATCATCTTTTGATAATCCTCTGCAAATCCCAATAAACATTTTAGTGGAATCAAAGCATAAAATGCTTTATTAGTAAAATATGTTTTAATGTGCCCCGTTTTGGCCCATCCTGCTATTCCCAATTCTTTCATGTCCTGAAAATCATGATAGGATAGCAAACCTTTTAAAGTACTAGCGATTCCCAAGTCGCGGGTTCTATCAATTTCGACTCCATTTAATTCAAATCTAATTTCTTCAAACAGAAAGGCGAATGCATTTGTAATCAACTCAAACTTTTTACCTTGAGCGAGTTTGTGGTCAACTTCACCACTTAAGTAAATATAACTGTTTCCGGGGCAGGTATAAATGTCTTGATTTTGAATTGTTATTCGAATTTCATCGTTATTTTCAAAATTTGTGGTTCTGGGCTGATATGTATGGTGTTGATATTTACTGATGCGATCATCATATTGCACTTGTTCAAAAACGTTTTCCATAGTTTTTAATTTTATAACCAAGAGATGTCAATCTAGCGATATTAATACGTGTCACCTCGTTGAGTGATGGTTTAATACTGATGGTATTTGAAGTTGTCTTATATTTTTTATCGAAAACTATCCCCATGCTTTTAATTCGAGTCTAATCAAAATATTCTCTCCTCTAAAATTAATCAATTCACCTTCTTGATCGATAATTCTCAGTGTTATATTATCGATTCTATCTCTAGTGTTTACCGGTAGATATAAAATATTTTTTGGTTCAATGTTAATCGCGAAGCCGGGGTCAACTGATGGACTAAATTCAAACAGCGTATATGATAATTTATCGTCGTAATAGGCGCCTGAAGTAATATTACACTCAATTCTTATTGAATCAACTTTAATTATTTGCACGGGTAAATCTGACGTGTGCAAGATTCCCGCCTTGAGAATTTTGTTTCCAGAAAAACCGAGTAATTTGCCTACAGTCCCTTTATTCGTCGAGAAATCTATATCGAATTTACTTTTTAATTCACACTGTAAAGTATTATTATTAGGTTTAAGCGATAAGAGTTTATCAACTTCCTCTTTTTTCTTATCACCCAACAGCTGTTTTTGCAAATAAGTTTCAATGTCAGCAATCTCGTATGAACCCGTAGGTATGTTTATTGTTTTATTACCGTAAATAAATTTATTATTAACACCGTCTTCAATATTCGGTATTGAATTATAGGTATGAAACCCAATTAATCCCAAACAGTACTGTCGATTTGCATCAAGTTCTATAGGGGGATAATAGTTTGTTGAGAGTACACTACTTGTACCTTGTAAGGTGAAGGTCTGAGACATGACTGACTTATCTTGAGAATATTTTCTTTATTTATATAAGAAATCTATACACAAGTGTCCACAGTTGTATGTATTAAAGGTCTGATACTGATCATGATTATATTTAATTTTACAGTTTTTAAAATATTTAATCACTTCTTGCGGTGGCGTCAAATTTCCAAAACTATCAAAGTATTTAACAAAATTTCCTGTTTTCTTATAGGCTACCCAATGCGTTCCTGCTCCATCTCGAGAATCCAGATTAATAATGCCAGTTTCTCTGTATTGTGGTTTCGGTGGTAATGAATCACGCATAAACACTCCTCGAAAATACGGTACATTTTTCACCGCTTTTAACAAATCTATTGTGGTTAGGGCGCGGTCGGGTAGCGATTTTAGCAGTTTTTTGACTTTTTGAGATATAATCCCATTCCTTTTCGGTACGGTTTTAAAAATAGTCCTTTTCCCTGTTTTCCAAGAGCTATGGCCTCCATCGTTTTATTATGTCGTTGAGCTTCTTCCAGTTTTTGTCGAGCAGTTTTCGCACTGTTTACTGCTTTAGCAATACCTGCAGCGCCCCCTGCCAGCGAACCGAGAGCGCTGAGTCCGGCGAATATAGGAATCAGGGGTAGGATTCCACCTTGTTTCGGAATAGGTATAATTCTTGGAGTTCTAATCTTTTTCTTACCACCAGCCGCTTTTACGGCAATCTTTGCAGCAGATAGTGCAATCTTGCTACTCTCTTTAACAGCTCCGGGCTTATCAATTTTTCGCTTAAATTTCTTAATCGCCTTGCGGGCTTTCATCACAACACCGCTCCTTAGCGGTGTAACACCCATCCCCATCTTTCTCTTAATCTTCATAGCCCCAGTAATCGCCAATGCTGCTGCTTTTTCACTAAATTTTGCGTCTTTAGCTTTTACCCTGCTCCAGGCGACTCCCTCCAACACCTCATCTGCTTTATGTCGCTCGTTTAGATCTTTGTTCTGCGAGTAAGCAATATCGTGCTTCTTACAGGCTGCGTCCAAGGGATTAATACCGGGGTCACCTCTTTTTAACCTTTTTTCCAACTTTGTTCCCGGACCGCAATACTGATATCCAGGTATGTGCGCTTCGAACGGGAGCTTATTAATGATTGAATTAATGATGCCTCTACCACTATAAGTTATCATTTGAGAGTTACATGACATCACACCGCTATATATACCTACCGACAGATAATATCAGTATTAGTACAATGAAGGTTGTCAAGCAGAAACAATCTCTCCCAATAGCAAATTTAGATAAATGGGTGGGTGATGGATTGAAAAATAAAATACGTAAACATGGTGACCTACTACCTAACTCAATTAGAGCTATAATTTGCGGACCATCTAATTGTGGAAAATCTAACGTAATGTTGTCACTCCTACTCAATGAGAACGGGCTAAAATTTGAAAACATTTATGTATATTCAAAGTCACTCTATCAGCCAAAATATACATTTTTACAAGGAGTCGTTAGCACCATACCCGAGATTGAGTATTTCCCGTACAAAGAGAATGCTGAAATTATAAGACCAGAGGAGGCTAAAGAGCATTCAGTTTTTATATTTGACGATGTGGCGTGTGATAGACAGGATAAGATTCGAGAATATTTCAGTATGGGTAGACACAAAAACATTGACTCATTCTATCTTTGTCAGACTTATACTAGAATTCCTAAGCACTTGATTCGTGACAATGCTAATTTTATTATATTATTTAAACAGGACGATCTTAATCTTAGACATGTGTATAATGATCACGTAAGTAGTGATATGACATTTGAAATATTTAAATCGTTGTGTGCAGAGTGCTGGAAAGAAAAATATGGATTCATTACAATAGATAAAGATGCCGATGCGGGTAGATATCGCAAAGGCTTTGATCAGTATATAATTATAAGCTAACCAACATCTACTGCATTACAAGTCCAAACTTCATCCGAGTCATACAACCAAGGAGCATAATAAGGCTCATTAGGAATAAAGAGGCTGATTGAGTAAAGAGGCTCATTAGAAAAAGAGGCTCATTAGGAAAAAGAGGCTGATTAGAAAAAGAGGCTGATTAGAAAAAGAGGCTCATTAGAAAAAGAGGCTCATTAGGAAAAGAGGCTCATTAGAAAAAGAGGCTGATTAGAAAAAGAGGCTCATTAGAAAAAGAGGCTCATTAGGAAAAGAGCTCATTAGGAAAAGAGGCTGATTAGAAAAAGAGGTTCATTGTGAACTGTAAGATGAGTGATGTTAAAAGAAAAATAATTAATGCTCAAAGAGCTATTAGAAGAAAATTATTGGCACTAAAATTAAATCGTAATGAAAATGACGAGAGATTGAAAAGAATTTATCAACCAATCACGGAACCTTTACAATCAATTGTAAAATCCAACAAAGAAATTATTAAAACCAATGAAGATATTAAACGAGAAAATCAAGAAATTAAACAAGAAAATAGGAGAATAAAAGAGGAGGGCATTCAGTTTGCTCATTCATCACCACTTAAACCAAAAAGTTTACAATTCATGGATGATGATCATTCATCACCCCTTAAACCTAAAAGTTTAGAATTCATAGATGATGGAGATGTCTTTACACACGAGCCTATCAAACAAAATCTATCAACAATTTCTATACCTGATCCAACCGTACTAAACGAATATTTGGAGCAATTTGCACCACTACCGAGGCAATATATTGAAAAATTATTGATTGAGGGTGGTGATGACTTTGATCCTATTCATGGCATTAAATTTAATAATGATGACGCTAAATTAAAAATTGGTAACACTGTAATTGATTTGGATGGGAATGATTTAATAATTGATGGCCTTACATACAAAGGTACTTCAGGTCTGTATGAATTGTTGTTTAGAAAAGATCCTTATGCATTTACAGAAGACGATCAAAGAAATTATGTAGATATACTTAAAAGAACAAACTCATTACATCGTCGTTTCGACCCGGAACAACAACTTCAAGGGACTAGGTCACACAAGTATAGAAATATTATAAAACCATTACTACCAACTTCACATAAAAAACGATCAAAGTCTGAATCAAGTGGTCAAAAGACTAAAGGTGGTCGTGGTTTCGATTCAAACTTAATTGTTGAAAATAAAAAGCATAGATATACCTATTGGAATGATCCTAATGAATTGATTGAAAGACTATGGATATTACATGCTTCAAAACGAGCTGGAAATAATTCACACGCCAATGAAATTGCATCGATCGAGGAAGAGCTCAGGGAGGCTAATATAATCTATTAATTTCATTATTTTTCATCATTTACATAATGTCCGTCGACAAGTTCGGACGTCATTCCAACAAGGTTATAACTGCAGGTCGGGGCCCTCCTGGCATCGGTTTCAGCCTAACACCGGAAGGACAGTTTAACATTGACAATAAACAATTAAAAAATGTATTGGAGCCTTATGAATTGAATGATGCTGCGACTAAATTATATGTTGATAACAGTTATGATAAAATTTCTAAAATATTAACTCTAATTGAGGATAAAATTGTTTCTATAGATAAAGAAAATAGACTTGAGTTACAACGTAAATGTCTGTGGCTAAGAATGGAATTTAATGATGCGATAAATAATAAAACAAATAGTATAAAGGATGAAATAGACGCAATTATTACTAATAATACAAAGATTATAAAGGGTGATTTAGATACAATATTTACTAATAAAACCAAAAGTATAAGAGATGATTTAGAGCAAATCTTTATTAATAAAACGAAAAATATGGATGCATTGATGCTCGGTATTGCTATTGATTTAAAAAAAATGTATAATTTCCTGTCGAAGAATGTGTCAGAAAAACTAGAAAACAATATTAATAATAAATTCAGAGAAACTCATGAGGTATTAGACAAAATAATAAAGAGCTTGGATGTGCAGAAAGGGGCTCAGACAATTATTAACACACCATGAGCAAAGTAAAAAGTGATGTAGTAAATGAGCTGCATAAGCCTGCAAGAAAAATATTTCCTCGACGACGCACAATTATTAAAGGACTGGACGATTTATGGCAAGCCGATTTAGCCGAATTCGGACTTTATGCAAGAGAAAATAAAGGATTTAAATATATTCTGGTGGTGATTGATTGTTTTTCAAAGTATTTATGGACTATACCATTAAAAGACAAATCTGGTATAAATGTGGCTAATGCATTTAAAACTATTTTAATAAAAGATGATCGAACACCAAAAAATTTACAAACCGATCAAGGAAAAGAATTTTACAATATACACTTTAATAAAGTGATGCAAAAATATGGGATTAATCATTATTCTACATATACAATCATGAAAGCTGCGATGGCCGAACGTGTAATTCGAACAATAAAGGAAATGCTGTATCGCACATTTAGTTTGCGAGGGACGTATCGCTGGATAGACATTTTGGATGAAATTACAGCTGATTACAACAAACGGAAGAATAGTACTACAGGAATGCGACCATGTGACGTCACTAAAGATAAGGAGCGTCACTTATTAAAAACTGTTTACTCACATATCAAAATCGCCGGAAAGAATATCTTTAATTTGGGTGATATCGTGCGTATTAGTAAGCAAAAAGCATTATTTGATAAGGGTTACACACCAAATTGGAGTACTGAATTATTTAAAATCAAATCCATCAAAGTATCAAATCCCACCGTTTACCTGTTGGAAGATAGTTTGGGGAATCCAATTAAAGGTGCGTTTTATGCTGAAGAACTTCAAAAAGCTAAACATGATGATGTATATCTAGTGGAAAAAGTGTTGAGGAAAAAGGGGAATAAAGTTTACGTCAAGTGGTTAGGTTTAGATAAATCACAAAATAGTTGGATAGATAAATCTAATGTTGTGTAATATAAATATAATAAAATATGATATTTTAATTCAGTGTTTAATTAACATCCTTGCAAGAAAGAGCGATCATATGTTGTACATTTTTTGTCTCGGTTTATTATCAATGACGTCTGCGGCGACATTTGATGCTGTAAAATATCTGCAGAGATTCGGTTATATAAATGGTACCGATGAATTTTTGATGGACATAAAAAACGAAGAAGATCTAAAGTTTGTTGAAGCACTTCAAACATTTCAAGATTATTATAATTTACCGGCCGATGGGAAGTTGAATGAAGAAACCCTCTCTTTGATGAGACGTCCACGTTGCGGTGTTAAAGATATTAATGATTATACTCTCGGTAGAGACTATCAAAAGTGGAATTTTACACACATATCATGGAATTTTATGAGAGTGCTGCCAAATTCTAAAGAAATTAATATAACAAATAAGGCATTCAAAAGTTGGGAAAAATTTTCCAATTTAAAATTTAGTAGAAATCTATATAACCCTAACATTATAATTTCATATCAAATAAAACGTCATAAATTTTTAAAATGTAACAATAAAACAT
Source organism: Ontholestes murinus (assembly GCA_963969525.1). Classification (NCBI taxonomy): domain Eukaryota; kingdom Metazoa; phylum Arthropoda; class Insecta; order Coleoptera; family Staphylinidae; genus Ontholestes; species Ontholestes murinus. The sequence goes on along the minus strand of OZ018394.1, from coordinate 51,883,307 downwards.
ATTGTCACTTTGATTTTGATGGGCCTGGTACTGTGTTGGGGCATGCCTTTTATCCTTCCATTAGTCAACGTAAGGTCGAAGTACATCTCGATAAAGAGGAAAAATGGTGTTATGAAAATTATTGCTCAGAATTTGAAATAAGTTTATTATCAGTACTCGTGCACGAACTTGGTCATGCTTTAGGTATTTCACATTCATTGCAAGATGATGCTATTATGTACGCGTTTTATTCACCAGCGAAAACTCAATCATTAATCGATTTATCTGACGATGATGTTCACGCCATTCAGAAATTGTATGGTGTTAAAGCGAGTGAACCAACTACAACTATGAAAACGACTGCGACATCTATAAAAACGATTACTGCATCTATGAAAACATCTGAAAATCATATTGACTATTTACCAACGCCGCCTAAACTGTGCTTATTTCATGATGTAGATGCGTATTTGATAGTAGAAGATATGCTATATATATTTTATAAAAATTGGGTTTGGCATAAAAAATTGGATGATGATAAAATTATTGGTCCATTAATGATTAGAAATTGGCTCACCTTTTTACCTACATCATTTACTAGAATTGATGCAATCTATCAGAGAGCTGATGAAAGTATTGTAATTTTTGCTGATAAACATGTTTACCTTATCGATGCACACAATTTAAATCTCAAACAAGGCGTTTTAACGAATTCTATCCTCGGCATGCCCGATGATTGTGAAGTTAAAGGTGCTGTTAATACATACAAAGGTCAAACATTTGTGTTTTGTAATGATGACAAGTACATTAAAATCAGTGAATGTAATTTTTGGGCCAATGGTGTTGGATACATTTCGCGCCAATTCCCAGGAATTCCTTCAAACATAAGTGGAGTTTTCCGATACACAAATGGGAATCTTTATTTCTTTGATGAAGACAAGACGTATGAATTTAATGAATTTACTAAAACTCTTACAAGTGTGAAGAAAAGGAATAATGAACACTTTAATATTATATGTCCTCGAAAAGATATATTACTGGAAATTAAGTCCTTATTATCCAAAATACTTTTAAATAATTAGATTAAAATACAAGTCTCGACAGATCTCGACAGGTCTTGGCAGGTCTGAGAAAACTTAAATGGTGGGGGAAATACTATAAAATGTTCTGAATGTATTATCACTCGAGTAGAAGTATCGAGGTAGTTAAGATGTCTACGTCAAATGGTGTCACCTTCACAGATCCTCTTGAAAAGGAAATCTGTGAGTATGACGTTGCAGTCAAGAAAGAAGCAGTTCTTCTGGGGCAATCAACATATCCCTTGAACAAATCTGGAACAAAGAACGTATCCATTGGCATCAGCCCTGCCGTCGGATTCATCCCCATTGTTAAAATCTGGGGAGCACACTCCTGCATCTTTTTCACCGAGGAGGAATGGGATCAATTTTCCTCAATCAACATCTGCGAGCTGGTAGAACCCGCAATAATCGGCGATCATAAAATCACGAAGAGCGAGTACCGTGACTTAATGGCGATATGGATCGAACAGCGGAACTTTAGCGTTATAATATCGGAGGGAACAGCTGAGAATTTATTAAGTTTGAAAAAAATTATTAATTACAAGTTGAATGAATTGAAAGCGTTAGAGTTTCGTTCATATTATAATTGTATTTTATCGGCTTGTTTAAATATGTCTGGAGATTTGTTTATGAATGTACAAACACTTATTTCTTCACACAAAAATGTTCAAAACGCTTATCTAATGCTGGAATGTTTACATATGTATTTAAATAAAATGTGTTTAGATTTTGAGGTTATGAGAATATTTCAATAAAAAAATCTTTTAATATACATCTTTTTTAATTATCCCCTCCAGAAATTCCTATTTTTATATATTAACTTGTATTATTTTTATTCAGTTTCTTGTTGAACGGTATAAGATGAAGACTAAAGTTGATAAAGCAATAGAGTCATTTTATGAACATCGTCTAAACTCAAATCAGGTTAAATTTTTACCAACTTATCTATTAAATCAACTAGAGGGTATACAACTACTAAGAATCTGGGAAGCTCTACCGATTGAATATCAGCAACAATCAGAACACAGACTCCCTTGCTTCGAATATTGTAATAGAGGTGAAGATAACGGGGATGCACCACCACCACCTAAGATCCGTTGTGAGGGGTGTAAACGAAATAATGGTGATTCGACGTCTATTAGGTGTTGATGTCAACGAAACATCAATTACTCCGTATTCCGTCGAGCAGACTACCCTTGGAATGTGGATATCTTTTTGCTTAATAGTTGTAATAATATTAATTCTTATAATATTTACTATATGCTATTTATGTAGGGATTATAAGAAATATTAAAAATCTGTATTAAAAATCTATTTATTAAAACTATTTAAAACTATACTATTTATTTATATAATAGACTATTTTAAAATGTGCTGCTAAGATCTTGATGGCGAATCAAAAATGGCCTCCCAATCCTCCTCCTCCTCCTCCTCCTCCTCCTCCGGAGGGGGTCCATACACCCGATCCCATATTTCTTGTGTAGAGGGCAACGGTGGAGTCGGGGGCAGCGGCTCCTCATCTGATAATGAGGATACTGATCTATACCACATCCACCTGATTAATTTTTATTCAGATAAATTCATTTTTTCTAAATGGGTGGTAAGCCGGTTAATTCCTTTACGTAACTCTAATTCTTTGGTCAGTAGGTTAATTCCTTTACGTAACTCCAATTCTTTCTTTAGACGATCGATCGATTGTTCTAAAATTTTAATTTTTCTCGAAATAATATTTCGACTTTTACGTAGAAACTTCTCTTTGTTCATTGTAGTCTTAAAATGTTTCATCTCGCTCGAGGTGTTTTAACGGAATGAGCGATACGTGTCGACAATTATGAAACTTGAAGCGGAAGTGTTATGAATTCAGTTGGTACTACTATCTCCATCTCACTCTTTCAATAGAGCTACTCGCACTTATGGCAAGATAAGAATTCAGTTGGTACCACTGTCACCATATCTACATCTCACTCTTTCAATACCGGAAGAGAGCTACTCGCACTCATAGGCTCTTATGGCAATTCGCGCACAGACCTGTGTAAACGTCATATCTACTCCCACCCTTATCAACCGGAAACCTGATACTGGAAACCGCAACGTCGGCAACCGGAAACCTGACACCGGAAACCTGACACCGGAAACCTGATACTGGAAACCGCAACGTCGGCAACCGGAAACCTGACACCGGAAACCTTGGGAATAATTCCGGTGACCTTGGGAATGCTTCCCATGCTATTCTTATGGGAATAATTCCTGTCCCAGAACCCGCAGTTATCCTCTACTTTTCATAAATTTATCAAATTCGGTGTACCAGTATAACGGTGCCTTTTTTAGGCCATAAATAGCCTTTTTCAGCTTACATACTTTTCCTTTTGGCATTTTGCATCCTTCCGGCAAATACATAAATATTTCCTCTTTAAGTTTTCCATGCAGGAAAGCATTACAAACATCTAGTTGGTGCAACAGCCAACCCTGATTTACCGCTACTGAGAAAAATACACGAATGGTGCTTAATTTTACAACGGGTGAATAAATGTCTTCTAGAACACTTTTCTGTTGAAATCCTCTTGCGACCAACCGACACTTAAATTGCGCCACTTTACCGTGCTGGTCACGTTTGACCTTGAACACAAATTTACTGTCGATCACTTCATTCTCACGCGGTTTATCGACGATTTCCCACGTACCGTTTTCGGTTAACGCACTTAACTCTCGGTCGATAGCGCACTTCCACTCGCTGCCATGCCTACCCGCCACTGCTTTTGCGTATGATGTTGGTTCATCGATGTCTAACGCAAAAAAGCTGGTGTCGTAGTCCTCAAGGTGAGCAGGACGCTTTATGTTGCGTCTGGGACGTAGACCTCTGATGTCTTCTGGTGCATCTTCGTCGACAACCTGCTGTTCAGGTTCTTCATTGTTGTACTTTTGTTGCTCCGGGTCTTGCTCATCGGTTTCCTGTTCAGGTTCATCGATTTCTTCGTCGGCCTCGTCTTCTTCACTGACTTCTTCGTCCTCGGATTCCTCGACAAACATTTCCACCCTTTCTTTGACTTTTTCAGTGATCATGGGTTTGTCAGTCTCTGGCACAAAAACCACATCTCGAGCGAACACGGTGGAATTATCTTCTGGAAGGTATACTTTTAACCCCTTTACTTCTTCGCTATTCCCGATGAATATGCCCTTTTTAGCCTTCGGATCAAGTTTTGTTCGTTTTTCCTTCGGAACATGGATGAAAACCTCTGAGCCAAAGATCTTCAGTTGACTCGGATCGAATGACTTCTTATGCCATAACTCATATGGGGTGCTACCTTTGACTGGACTATTTCCTGACCGATTGATTGTAAACACTGATGCATTAACGGCTTCTGCCCAAAAAGGTTTTTCCAGATTTTTTCCTAACATCATAGTCCTTGCTGCCTCCATTATGGTGCGCATCTCTCTTTCCGCGCGACCATTTTGTTGGGGCGTGTAAGGAACTGTCTTTTGGTGCGTAATCCCCTTTGATTCAGCCAATTGTTCCAATTCATTATTGATGAATTCACCACCATTATCAGAGCGCAAAAACTTCACCTTATTTCCAGTGATTACCTCAACTTTTTGCAGAAAAGCTGATAATTTTGTCGAAACTTCCGACTTTGCTCTGAGAAAGTATATGGTTCGGTATTGACTGTAATCGTCTTTCAATAGTAAGAAATAGCTGGAACCCCCCAGTGATTTGACCATGGGCCCGCACAAGTCCGCATGTATGAGCTCACCTGGTATTGAACTTCTGCTTTCACTTCTTGGAAACGGACTTCGTTTGAATTTTCCCATCTGACAGGCTTCACAAAATTCCGTGTCACCTTCGTATTCGATGTTTTCTCGCTTAAGGAAGAGTTTGACGTGCTCGAAATTTTGGTGTGCTAATCTTTCATGCCACACCCTGAGACTCTCCTTTTTGGCAACTGTGAGCAGTCCCGTTGCTGGATATTCCTCAAACGCCATCTTGTAGAGATTTCCATTTCTTTTGGCAATAGCGCAAACATCGCCTTCTGCATTAAAAATTTTACTCACATTTTTGTCTGAGAACATTGTATATCCCTTATCCAGTGCGGCTCCTTTAGAAAACAAATTGCATACCAATCGCGGCACATATAGTACGTTTGACATCGTAGTCTCAATTACTGCTGAGTCGACGATTGCCTGGACTTTAACTTGACCACTTCCTTTTGATTTTAAGAACGAACCGTCACCAATTTTTACCGATCTTTCACTTTTGTATTCAGTATACGTGTGAAACTTTTCGATTTCCGAGCACATATGCTCAGTCGCACCACTGTCCAAGTACCAAGATCCAGGATCCGCTTCTTTATTTAGTAGCGCCCAACTCACGAACGCGTTTGCATTAACTACAGCTGTACTCGCAGAACTTTCTTTGTTTGATTGTTTAAGATCCCGACAATCTTTAACAAGGTGTCCCCGCCTTTGACAGTTAGTACACTTTAAGTTATTTTTAGCTTTACGCTTTTCCGGACACTTGTTTCTAAAATGACCCGAACGGCCGCAACCGTAGCATTTATATTGTTTGTCACTTTGCACGTTTAATGCTGCCACTGAAGCCTCTCGTGTTTGCACCCTGCTTTCTTCCACTTGTAGCCTCGCCATCAATTCATTAATTCCTTGATTTGGCTCAGGCGTAGATTCCCAGGCTGACACGAAGTAGCACAATTCACTTGGCAATGACATGAGGATTTTTGAAATAATCATTTTTTCCGATATTTCTTCCTTCATGTTTTTAAGCTGACATGCAACATCCTGTACTTTTGAAATGAAACTAGCCATTCCCTCACCTTCGTATTTAATATTATAAAACTTCTGCTGCAACAGATATACGGTGGTTTGCGATTTCATTTCATAAACACTTAACAGTTTAGACCACATTTCCGCTGCTGTCGTGCAATTCAACAGGTGCGATGTGGGGCCATCTTCCAGCCGCGAAACAATCGCCTCTTGGGCTCTCAAATCTTTCATGTCCCACTCTTTGAACTGTTGGTCAGTTGTCAATGTGGCATCCGTTCTTTTCTCCATTCCGTTCGCCAATGTAAATAGCGACTTGGACTTTAGGTATATTTGCGTCTGGAATTTCCACAGACTCCAGTTTTCCACGCCTTTTAGCCTTGTCACGGGATGAGAACTTTTTTCCGCCATCTTGAACACTTTTGCAACTCACTCCACTTGTGTATATTGTCTTTCGTCTTTTCGTGTTTCAACGTACAAGAATACACGCGCTCACTCACACAAGTAGCCGCTGAATTCCACGAGCCACGAGTTGCTATACTGCGGCGAGCAAACACGCACACTCTAACACGATACACGAACACGATGCAGTCACGACGAAAAAACTTGCAAATAAACCTTGCTTCCACAATTTACACGTTTTGGCTTAAAAACGATTACTGGGCCCATAACCTGTGATGTTTTTAAATAAGCAGAGTCGTGTAAATGTATGATTTATTGAACGAACAAGTTGAACAAACAGAAAGAACAAAACTCGGTTGGCGGACGCGCGTTGCTGGTTAGACGTTCGGTTGACTACTACTGTCATTCCGTTTTACGCAGCGTTGCCACGTCTCTTAGAACTAAATCTAGTTACTTTAAACAGCTGTGATTGGCAGTACATTCAAATTCAAAACTTAACAGTCATCACGAATGGTATTTGGAAAGACTATTCCACGACTTGAAACGAATATCGGTGAATGTTTATATTAAAATTTTTATGATATATCTCCTGCAGTATTTTGGTCGAAAAATTCGACACTGATTAAATAACACCTCCCTTATAATCATTTGCATTTACCTTCTTTATATTATACGCCATCATAATCGCGGCAAGAGTTTCCATTAAAGTTTTGCTAACAACTGGTAGGTTTTATCGGCGCAGATTTCTTCAAATCGTTTACAAACACACGATCTCGTTTAAGTTTGATTTTTTGGTGCAGAACTTGTCACTGTCGCATTTATTATGGATGATGAAGTGTTACCAAACCTTTTGATTTTATAACCTACTTGCAACTGACATACGTAGAAACAACGTTTTTCGCTTTTTTATCAAGGCTAATTCAATTCATTTGTCGGGAAATAGCTAACTTCAGGTTATTCAGGTGAATAAACAGCAACTTGGTGTTTATTCACTTATAAATTGACGAGATTGGCTAAAAAATATCACATGCCTCATTTTCATTGGCTACATGCAATAGGAGTGGAATAGTCACCTGTAAAATACTTCTACGCGGCTTTAAAATTAGATTCTAAAATATACATTAAACCAAAAAAAAAATCAGTTTTTTCCAAATTCTAGAGTGGCCTTACCCCTTAAGCACCTAAAATTTAAAAGAAATGCGATTTATATATTTTCAAAAAGAGGACAATCATTAACTTCTTAATTGAAATTTTAATTACAAACATAAATTTATAACTTAGAGAAACCAAACTAATAATGGCAATGTGTAATATAACTATTGTATTAATTAATTTTATTTTTAGCTGTTCTGTGTTAAAATAATTTTTGAAAATTTTCCATTTATTATCTATTCTTAGAACACATGCAGTGTTGAAAAAAACAATTGAGGTAATTAAAATAATTCATATGTTAAAATTATCTACGCGCCATTGTACATATTATTAAGATAAATATTAGGACAAACGTGTTATTTTTATCAATACAACCTCGTCACTTTGCCTAGAATGGTTCGCTTTAATTGGTGCTGCGTCTTAATGGTTCTACTAATGTCTGCAGGTATACCAATTCAATTTACTAACATTTATATGACATGTGTCAAACTGCATAATCAATTGGGAATTTATTGAATACCATACCATTAATTCAATATAAAACATAAGATTTATTTATTGTAAGCAGTTGCACAGAAATTTTGTAATATCGATGTGTTAATTAATGTGATAAAGGCATAATGTGTCGATGAAGATAGTTTCAATAATATACATATATATAATCAAAATACCCTTTTACCCTTTCGGGTGTTGGGTGAAGTCCATAAAATACATTTTCATTATCCGTGAATAAATTTTGCCCATTCCTTTTTGTTCCTGGCTCGATTTTTTGCCTCCGTTATCGGAATCCCCTTTTCTTCTATTATCTTCTTCAATACTTCTTCTCATGTTTTCCTAGGTCTGCCCTAATTTTTATATTTTGTATCTTGCCCATTTTTGTGATTCCTTTGACTGCCCTCAGGAATTTAATTTCCATCGCTTGAACCTTATTTTTTTGTTGATTATTCAATGTCCACGTCTCACAACCAAACATTAAAATAGGCCTTTATATAGATTTGAAGACCTTTATTTTAGTTCCACTCGTAATTTCCTTATTCTGTATAAAGTTTTTCTTCATTGCATGGAAGAGTTTTGACGTATTTTCTAATTGTATGTTTATTTCATATTCATATTTCCCATTTGTTTCAATATTTATTCCTAGGTACTTACAGCTTTTATTGTAATGTTGTATTTGTTCACCGTCTACTATTACTTTTAATTCTTCTCTATCTCCGATCACCATAACCTTTGTCTTCTGTATATTGATCTTCATTCCATATTTATTTATTGTCTGTTTTCATACTGTTAGGTTGTGTTCGATATTCTTGATGCTACTCCCATATATGACTACATCATCAGCATACACACCTTTCGTTATTGCAATGTTATTTAATTTTTGGAATCCTATATTTAGTGGTTTTGTCTGGGTGCTGCATTTTTTAATAATTTTATCCATAAATATTATAAATAGTAGCAGGCTTAGCCCACCCCCTTGCCTCAGTCCATAATAGATAAGTTTTAACTTGCAACTAAAACTACATATTTAGAACCTTTTACTTTTTTGAACGAAAGAATGGTTAGATATTTTAAAGGCGTTTGCATGTGTTTTTCTTCTAGTATTTGTTTGATTTTTTACTAGGTTTGTAAAAAAAATATGAAAATTATATCTATAAAATTGAGATTATAATTGAAATAACACATATTACCCCAAGAGAGTTTAACAGCAGCTGTAGTATTATTGTGCAACATGAAATTAAAAAACAGACATACTATTGTAAATTATGCAGATGACAAAAACATTCTTGTTTCAAGTAAATATTTAGATTATTTGCTAACATATGCAAATAGTCTGTATAAACCAATTATACATAGCCAAGAAACTAATTTCCTCCTGCACGGACTAAAAGATGAAACCAACTGTTTCAATCGATAACCCGATAACAATAAAAGTATCTATATATTACAGTTCGTAAAATTTTTGGGAATGCATCTAGACAGTGGTGTAGATTGGAAAAATTACATTACAAAGCTAATATAAACTCCGCAATATTTTGACTATGAGAATTATCAAAATACCTTGGGAATATTATAAGTTATAGAGTTATATTTTGGGGAAACAAACAAATGCAAAATGAATATTTACTGGCTAAAAACAGTGATCTGCTCATGATGTTAACTTAAATATAGAGAATAATTTTGTGCTGTATTCTAAGCAATCAACATTCATTCCTTCGGTGAAATATATATTAGAAACAATCATGCTTTATCATAAACATATAAGTAAACATGACAACAAATTAAATCATTATTAAAAGAGTATATAATTATATATTTCCTCATCACACAAAAAAGTCCACAGAAAACAGGATACATTATGCCGCCATTAAATTGTTTAATGCTTTATTAGAGCATATAAAAAACTAAAAATTGAAAATCCTTTAAATTACATTAAACCAAATATTAATTAAACCAAGAATTATCTTTTTGTACTATTTTGGCACTTCAACAAGAAATATACAAGTAGTTTACTATTTTAAACATTAGTTCTTCTAATCCTAAGAAAGACTTCAATGAAATTGTATAAATTTTGATTGGACAGCCTTAATTTTTAGATTCTGATTTGACTATTTTGAATTGTGATGAATAGTCCATGGAATTTCTTTATATTATTCTGTGCATAAAATATTTAACCCAATATATTATATAAGAAAGAATCTTCTGTTATGAAATGTATCTTTTTGTGGGTAAAGAGTCTACTATTTTTGAAGTGCTGTAATGAAAAGGATGTTAAGTCAACTGAATGATCTGCTCATCAAAGCTTTCTTTAATGAACAGAGTTTTCATGCATCACCAACAATTTAAAAATGTATCTTTTCCAGAAATTCAAGAATTTATTTAAATGATTTTTGAAGCTTTAATTTTCTTGTACATCTTGAAGCTTGACAATGACTACCTTTTAGTTGAAATTATAGTCACTTGTAATCATATAGTGGTAAAACCAAGTTTTCAAGAACTATTTTTGTTTCAGTAATGGCTATTTCAAAACCAGTAACGGATTCTTCAGTATTATTAGACCCTCCATGGCACACCATGCCTGTACCTTTTAAGAAACCTCAGTGGTAATAAAATGTGAATTATTATCTGAATAAAAACAATTGTACTAAAAAGAAAATTTGATCTGATTGAAACAATTTGGTACTATTATTTTATTTTATAATTATTTTATCATTATCCTAAAATGGCCAAATAGCCATTAAATGTAGTTTAATTGGAGAGAGTGAATCCTGTATATTACATATGATTTCCAAAATTTGAATCTTGTAAGGTAAAAATAATGGGAATATTAAAATATTTTATTTAATTTATTTAAAATAATTCATTAATTCATTTGTGCAAATCATCAGGACAGTTAAGCTAGCTAGCAAATGTACTTTCTTTTCCTCACCTTAAACTCAAGACAGGGCAGAAAGACCACAGGTCTATAGCCCAGACGGACTAACACCATCTATTTGTATTGTATCCATATTTATTGTTTCTATGTATTATATTTTGTCCAAATAAAGATTATTGTATATACAGGGTGAGTTTTTTTCGATGTTCTCTATGGGGATCTCGGAAACTATAAGAGATAGAGAAACGGTTAAATGGGGAAAGAAGTGTAGATTTACGAGACGAATAAAATTCCACTTTCAAAGTTTTCAAAAAAGTCAAGGGTAACTAGATATTTTGAAAAAAGTAAAAAGGGTCAATTTTTTCAAATCAATATATTTCGGTTATTATAACAGATAGAAAAAACTGTAAAGAACAAAGTTTTAGATAATTTTATGCAGATTAATAAAAAATAATCAGAAAATTTTTATCGCCATTATTTTCCGAGATATGACGCAAACTTACATTTTTTTAAATGGAAACCATAGTTGGCTGTGACCTCATTCAAAAGGTAATTTTTTTCTCTTTAATCCAATATGGCATACGACATAGTTATTTCTAAATTTGAGTGAGTTATAGTCATTTAAAATTTTATTATAAATAAAAAATGGGTAGCCATGAAAAAGGTGAAAGTAAAACAATTGCAGTTGTTTATAATATTAGCAATATTGTAATTATTAGTTTTACAGAGATAAACCAAAATGAAACAACAGCATAAAGTAATTATGTAATTATCAATATATCAATGGGAAAGAAATTTCAATATTAAAAAAAAATTGTCAGAGTCCACTATTAATACTATTATGACATAAATTATATCTTTTTACAATTGAATTTATGGCTTTTTGACTATTCTCATGTAAATTGAATTAAATGTTTCAATAACAGCTAGTTTATGATCCTCCACAGATTGATATGATTTTTCATATACTTTGTTTTTTACATAACCCCACAGAAAAAAATCTAAAACGCGCAGATCGGGATATCTAGGTGGCCCTGGGATTAGTTTATTTCTTCCCACTTATGAGTTAAGAAAAGCCTCATTTAAATAATTTGTTAAGCCAACATGTTATGAGGTGGAGCACCGTCATATTGGAACCATTTCAATTTTGCTTGTAATGATAAATTTAAACAATCGAACGTATCTTCAAATGTTTTCTGAAGAAAATGAAAGTAATCATTTTCACTTAGTGAGCTTTCAAAAATATATGGACCAAGAATTATTAATCCAAACACACAATGGATTAAACCCAAATTTAATTTGTAGTTTTCTCTGTGAAACTTTTCGTGGATTCTCTTAAGTTCATCTATGTTCATCGTGACGATTAAAAATACCACAATTAGTAAATCGCGATTCATCTGTTCATATTATTTTTGTAAGAAACGTATTATCCTCTTGACAAATGGGTTTATACCACATGCAAAAGGCCATTTGATAATTACAAAATTATTATTCTTATGCTGGTTTTTCATTTTTGTTTAACTTTGTAGAACTAATAATTACAATATTGCTATTATTATAAACAACTGCAATTGTTTTACTTTCATCTTTTTCATGGCTACCCATTTTTTATTTATAATAAAATTTAAAATGACTATAACTCACTTATTTTTAGAAATAACTATGTGGTATGTCATATTGTATTAAAGAGAAAAAAAATTACCTTTTGAATGAGGCCATAGCCAACTATGGTTTGCATTTAAAAAAATGTAAGTTTGCGTCATATCTCTGAAAATAATGGCGATAAAAATTTTCTGATTATTTTTTATTAATCTACATAAAATTATCTAAAACTTTGTTCTTTACAGTTTTTTTCTATCTGTTATAATAACCGAGATATACTGATTTGAAAAAATTGACACTTTTTACTTTTTCAAAATATCTAGTTACCCTTGACTTTTTTGAAAACTTTGAAAGTGGAATATTATTCGTCTCGTAAATCTACACTTCTTTCCCCATTTAACCGTTTCTCTATCTCTTATAGTTTCCGAGATCCCCATAGAGAACATCGAAAAAAACTCACCCTGTATATAGGTAATATCTCTTCAATTTCCTCATTAATATTGTTTTGGGTATTCTTCCTACTTTCATATATATGTAATGATTGCGAAAATCAAGAAACTTCACAGTAAGGATTTAGGTAAGTGAAAACTTCACGTTCACGTTGCAAAAGGACTGACATCCCTTTAAGTGTATTACTTTGAATATGCAAGCATAAACACTTGAAAAAGATGACATAGTCAATCAATATCATAAAAAATATATTATAATAATACATGTTTTCCATTAGCATAACTAATTATTTCAAAATGTCGCAGCTTTATTAAAATAAAAACAAATGGAAAAAACACATTTTCTAATGTGATGGAATAAATTACACAATTGTCGACGTTGTAATTAATAATTCATAATATGCAATTTATATTAAGAAATAGTACAGACATGACAACAGAATGCATGAGTTTGCTGATTGGGAAATAGAATGTGTGTCAGCCCGGAATTGCTGTGATAACAATATTACCGGAGTATAAATGCCTGAACGATTGTGTTTTAAGTTAAGTTAGTCGTAAGTATTCTTAAGCCGATGTACGAGATTAGTGAATAAACGTAGTTAGAAGAAACAGTGTCTCCATGACGAGCCTCCTCCATAAGTTCCTGGCGTTTACGAACAGCATAACTTTACACTAAATACAATTTCCATTTGAAATTTTACTACAAAAATTCCAATTTAAGTTCTAGATCCACACTTGTTACAGATTTGTTTTAGAATAATAAAATAAGAACAATAAAAATAAGATTATGGTGGGTTGTTAAAAACATACAATTATTTTAGAGTGTAATCTATAGAGTCCTTTATTCAACTACGTCACTACACAATGTTACAGTAAGGTGAGTAATAATCATAAATAAACATCCCCCTCGAATCTAATTCCGAAATTTATTTATGATTGTTTGTATATATATATTTTAAATTTAATATATATGTAATAAATAGTGTATCACAGAAACATTTAAGTTTATATAAAAGATATTTCGTAATGTCTATAATATATATAATTTTTTTTTATATATAATAATACTGTCAGGTCACAAATATACTTTAAATTTTGGCACGTAGATCAGAAACAATAATTGTATATATAGATATATATTCCTTTTATATATATCTTCATATAATCTTATATATAATATATATCGTACTAAAGACAGATCACAGTTTTAGAAAAGATTACATACTATGTATTATTCTTATATCCGTTTTATATATAGACTAGACATATATTGTAATGGTTCAAACTAGAGATTAGAAAAAAAGACATATACTGCAGTGTTGCTTAATGGGTTCCTGAGTATATATTTCTATATTGGCAAGTAATATTAAATAAGTACAAAAATTGTTATAGAAAAGTAGTTTTGTATAAATTAAACATTAATTCTGTTTTGATCATGTAAGATCTGTTTGGAAAAATGATGTCTTATGTATTATTTTGTACAATGTTAAAGTGCAATGAACACACCACTAGATTAATGGAAATAACTGAAAATTACTGTTTCCATAAGAATACATATTCATTATGAAAAACATTAGAACATGTATACTTTATATATAATTCTGCACTAGATTAAAGATAATAGATTTGAACATATTTTGATCAAGTTGGAAGATACTAGTAATAGTGGTATTATAAATTAATATTTGTTACTTCAAACCATTAACCCCATAATTCCGAAGCACTTCAATGGCATCAAATATCCATTCAATATTAAGAAAAAATATAGAAATATAGACTATTTTTTTTTGTATATAATCATTAATTGTACATTTTAGAAACTATTAAAAAAATATTTTAACAATATGGCTATACAATAATGCTAACAATTTTAAATGAATGTTTATTTAAATTAGTTTTTTTTTTAAATTTAATTACCAAATCAATCATTAATTTTGTAGTTAAAAAAATATATTTTAACCAACTAAAAAATCCATGTTTTAAATGTAGGTATCTAATTGAATTAATTTGTGCAAAGTAGTTTCTCCCCTTTAATGTACCTTGAGTAAATCAATGAATTTATATCGTATTAATTTCTCTATTAGATGATTATACATAACTAATTGGGATATGTAAGTATCATCTCTTATTAATATCTTCAAAATAATTTTGATAAATAGAATAAATATAGAATAAATTCTATCAAACTAATTTCATTTTCCGGTTGCTCTATATAATTAAAAAAACTCATTTTAAAATATTAATGTTATCTCTGAAATAACTTAAATAAACCATTATTCTGCACAAACCATTTCTACCTCTAATAGCATAATATCCATCTATAAAAACATGTTTTAACTAAACACGAACTAATTTTAGAAATTAATTTAATCCATAGTAGTGTGAATCATTGGCCTTGTGTCATATCTTAGTATCTGTACCTAATTTTCTTTTGAATTAATTATAGTTATAAACAGTAAATTGAACCATTACAACATAATATAATATAAACATCACGACAACATTTACTTAGTTTACACAAACACATAGTATGTTTCACATCTATTTTTAATAATTTTAAATATCCATTTACTATAATCTTTATGTCTGTGCCCTAAACGTCCTCAGGATGTGATCACATCGATAACTAAAAAACACATTTACAACGAATCCCTCATTTTTTTAGTTTAATTTTTTTTAAATATATATATATATGAAGACTTTATCTTAGGCTAGTACACGCTAATAGAATCTATTCGGTCCCGTTGTGTTCTAAAATAAAACTGGGCAAGAAAAAACATCCATCCGGACATTGAGTTTACCAGGAAGGAACTGGACCACACCACGAACTAGATCAGTCGAGTCGGGTTAGATTAGGTTTATATATATATATTAACTACTGGCTGTGGTCAAATTCATTCAGTACATGGTAAAACCTAATTATTTACATGCAGGTAGATCCGGAACACGTAAGATTTTTGTATTTTGACACTGAATTACCTACAGATAAAAATATATAATAAATATTGTAAATACACTTATTTATTGGTTCACATGTTGATTTCTTTTATTTACATATATTTTTTTTGTTTGGCTTGTTTTTGCTTTTACTTAGTCCCAGAAATAAATGATAATTTTCTTTTTTGTTTTGTATATCCTAAATTGTCTAAATTTTCGTGTATAATTAAATATATATTGTTTTCAACTTTGTGTGATTGTTCTTCAGTTTCCGAAATGCAACAAAGCTAAAGTTAAACCATTCCTATAAACACTGTTAATATAACATTATTATCTAGATTAATCCACAATAATCTTTCTGTAATGAGTCTACATTTCGTTAACATTTATTTGAAATTATTTTAGCAATCTAAACACAAAATATGTATATAAAAGTTTGTTTGTACACTTGTTTTGTTTGCATTTATATATATAGTGTATTAATCAAGTGAGTAATAGAATTTATTCATACAATAACTAAGACACCTTTTCTAAATTATTTATAATTTAAATTTACCACAAATATTTGTAGATTGTAAGTAAAAATTAAATGTGGTTGTAGAAATGGTTCTTTTTAATTTTTTTCTTTGGAAATTCTAGTTATTTTTTTTGTAAATTAAGGCATCGAATGGAAAAGTAAAACATTTTTTGTAAAAAATAAAGTTCGGGAGCCGCCCGCCCAAAGTACTTACTCGGTAAAATGAAAAAGCCGCGCTCTCCTTAAAGTCGTGTATAAAAAATATGTATCTTTTTTTCTTTCGTGTTTTGTTTCTGTTTGTTTTAAGAGAGCGGATGCCAGTTGCTCATGAGCTGCCCGACGCGGGAGGATGAGTGTCTGCTCAGGTTGTAATAGATGGTCTCGCCCCCAGCGAGGATTGCTCCCCAAATTCCAAAGGTGCCATAATCAAAGATGGAGTGGTTACAGGCGGCGAGAATGGCGAGATCTAGAGCCGGAGAGTTCGGTATGGTTTTACTGGTCACGAAGACGTTCTTTTTGGCACTGAATTTCCTGTTGCACCAGAGGGGGTCGTCGCTAACGACAATGAAAAGGGCGTTTGGATGCTTCCTTTCGAAGTACTTCATCGCGTTTAGGTAGAAGCTAGGCTCGGCTGGGAGTGCAGCATGTTTGCGCCATAAGTAGCCGATGTAGTCCGTCCTGCGGATGTGGACGCCGATGAAGACAGGGCGCGTGTGGTTTTTGCTGGCTAGGTGGAGGATGACCTGGCTCTTGTGCTGTAGCTTTTTCTTGAAGGTGAATTCTTGTATGATGTCTTGGACCCATGTTAATACTATATCCGGCTGGATGGAGTAGCGTGGTAAGACGATGCTCTGGTTCGTACAATTCCATGCCTCAACTGAACGCACAAATCGGCTTAAATCGATTGGGCAATGTCCTATTTCTTCGTAGCTGGGCACTGAGAGTTGTTCGAAAACCTGTAATATAACAATCTATTAAGTCTGTTTCTGAATACATTAAATGCTTAATTTCCTCAGGGATTTAATTATATAATTGATAATATGTGCTTATTAGGCCTGCACAAAGTACAGCAGAAATATCTGTTTTGAGGTCCCTGAATACCATATGTAAAAGGTGTGAGCCACAAACATTTTTTTAAATAGAAGTTATATCACAAATTCTTTTAAAAATTAATCCTAACTAATATTGTATTTTATAACTAATATTTTTGCTTTAAAATGAAACTGTCAAGTCAATTATTGAATTTATAATTGTGCCTTAAAGACAAAGAATATATTGTAGTAAAAGTATTGTTAATCCATAATGAGACTGTAAAGTAGATGGTAGTAGAAAATATACATGATATCCATGTAACAGAAGAATCTATTCATATATAATTATATTTTTATCCTTACCAAAAAATACTGCTTTAGACAGACGCCAGATATATAGACTCATACAATAATTGCTTTTTTGTATAGAAAATGCATTGCCTTCATTTGAAGATAATATATAGAAGCAGTGAATGAGATGAGAAAGTATTTATTCACTCCAATTTCTTATTCTTTCTTAGTAAAATTGTGAATACATGGAAGAGAATAAATATTTAACTAAGATTTCTCATTCAAAAATTTTAAATAGATGGAAAGGGCAAATAAGAGTAATAACAAACAGAAAATACTTTTTAACAAATTCAGAATAAACATATGTCTTTCTGTGTTTTCTCTATCACCCCTGGTCCGGCTTCTCAGGCATAAGATTTATTGTATTAACCCATTTAGACCCAAACGGTCGAAAACGACCAGACAACACTCTATCCCAAACGGTACGAAACGACCGTACTAAATACCTTTAATTAAAAGTCACTTGTGTATATTTTATGGTGCTAAGGGGTATACCCTCTGTATAAGTGATGTTTAGGCTACCATATTGACTTATCATCCCATAATAAACTTAGTAGTTATTTGTTTTTTGTGGGAATAACTTTGTACGTAAAATTGTTCAAGAACATGGCGGAAAGTAATCGTTAATAACTAATTTAATTTTAACTTAAATATAAATATTTTCTGCTCATATATAATAAAACTCCACTTATTAAAATACCAACTAGCAATCAAATCGAAAAACAAGTTTGTATGGTGATAAATGGCGATGCAAATGGAAGTGTTCGTTTCCGACTGTTTGGGATAATAAGTATAAAAATCTATAACAGTATTTGAGGTATGCTCCAATATAAAGCAATATATCTGTGAACGAATCAATGATCAAATATTTCGCTAAACATTCATGTAAGTAGTACAAAACTTATAACTGAATTATATATCAAGGAAGGAAGGAAGCTACCGGTACAGTACGAGAAAATAGGACCGAAAAATGTAGCTTGATCAATAGTAAAGT
Organism: Ontholestes murinus; assembly: GCA_963969525.1. NCBI lineage: Eukaryota > Metazoa > Arthropoda > Insecta > Coleoptera > Staphylinidae > Ontholestes > Ontholestes murinus. The sequence goes on along the minus strand of OZ018394.1, from coordinate 51,864,674 downwards.
AATGAAAAGAAGTGATCGCGGTACGATCTATAGCCGTATTGACAAAGATAATTGTCTAATCAAAATGGAAATAGAACCAGTGAAGAAGATATCGCGCTTTTCTCTAAAGTAAATAAAAGTTTGAGGTACACTTATGGTATCAATATGTACAGTAAATACATGGGAGGAGTAGATCAAATGGGCAACCACATTTTAAATTGAACCTTCGATATAACTGTAAATATCTCAAGAGTTTCGACTCAAAATTAGATAAATTAGACATGTTGTTGAAGCAGTATACCAAACGTATGGTTACAAAATGACGAGACCAGATCCTAGCCAGAGATCAAAGTAAGCCAAATGCAAAAGATATAGCAAGGCATTTAGTGCTAACTGGTTAAAAAAGCGAAAATTGTAAAAATTATATTAACTGCACGTGAAAATTGTAATATCCCTTGATATGCATGATAAATCTTTTATAGAATATAATAAGTTGCAGTGTTCATCAATAAATGTGAAACCCTCCCAACTGTGTTGTTTTATTTCAATTTATAAATTTATTTTACTAAGCAGAATTTCTTAATATACAGAATATATTGATTTAAATTAACTCAAATTTCATACATATTATTAAAAGAATTAAATTAAATGTGGTATAAACAACATGTATAAAATTTTCAAAATAATTTTTCTTTTATAAAGAACCCCAAAATAAATGCATGTATATTAATGACTAATTCTCTAAAGTAAAAGTATACTGTATAATTATCTAAAAAAAATAAACTACATTTTATATGAAAATCCTCTAGTTATTTAACAGTAGAATCATTCACAGGGCATAGAAAGACAATGGAATAATCAAAAAATTAATCTCACCTGATCAAGTTTTAAACGAATGCACCTCGGTACATACGGCTCTTGATTTGTACGCCTTGCGAGTGCCCACACTGATGCATACTCCCACATCTGATTCCCGAGCCTACCCCCTTGCATGATGGTGACAATGCCGTCCTTGGGACACATCACCCTTTTCCAGACCTTGCGGTGCTTGATGTTGTTCATGCATAGTGACTGCTCAAAGTCAAAGAAGGTCTTGGTGAGGGTCCGCTTGGTGTTAATGTCATACAGTGGAAATAGGAATATGTGCACGAATGAGATGACACACAGAGCCAGTATGGTCGCAATGAATAATAAATTCTGGTTGGGATTGATCATTTTACTTGATACCTTCATCTAAACTCCTTTTTCTACCACTAATTACAAGCATTTTTCTAACCAGCTTTTGTTGTCGGTCTAAGTACTGTCTACATCTTGCCTTATTGATTTTTCATCTCATCTCTGTCCTGGATGTTGGGATCTCTTTCATCCTGCAACCTGTGGATAAGGCAGGATGCTGCAACAGCTAATTATCCACTGAAAGATGATGGATTCGTTATAAGCTCACCTGGAATTAGTTTTTGTGTATGTTTTAGGTCCAAAGCCCTCTTTTACACAATTAAAAATGCTGAACAATCACATTATCGTAGAATTAAAGACCACTTGTTTCGCCGCTCGACTGTCACACGTGCTAACTGTTGCGTCACGATAACGTCACAAGAACGTCATAACAGGTGTGGGTACAAATAATCAAACTATGTCACAAAACAAAACATTATACTTTTGTTGTATCAGATAATACGTTCTTATTACATACTATAATTATGTTGTAAATTATTTAGAAAGAAAGAATTCATATACTATAGATTTTTGTAACTTAGGCAACACAATATACAATTAAGTGGACATTTTAAACTAATTTTACCTCCAGTTAACATTTGATATTATGAACAAAATTATTAAGAAACTATTTTATGTATGTTCCTAAAATTAAGTTTTAGTTACACAGGGGCTATTTTTATAATTTAACAGGTATGTGCCTTGAGAACGCTAACCGTAACTTGTGGTAATTGGATGAAACAATGTCTGATGAATATGCCAGGTTCTGCAAGACATCCCAGCCAATATTCATTATGATGATTCGCCGAGATACTAATGGCTTTCTGCGTTTCGGATTGTCATAAAGTATTCATTTCACATCGCCCGTAACGTTTTTCCATATGAAAGATTTTCGACCCTATTTATTGAACAGAGAAAGATTTTTATTGGTTTCAGTGAACTTATGCGAAAAACATTTGTCTTCTTTCTTGATTATTTCCCTCACTTAAGGGTTTGCAAATCATTTGGTAGGTTACTCGCAGCTGTTCTGCAAGCTCTTCTCCAACTCATCGTTGTCTCACTTTCCAAGTCCTTTAGGGCATTGTTTGTCGTTCAGACAAAAATCACCACTTTTAAACCGGTTAAATCAAAATGTGCAAACATCTTACTGTCATTTTTAATCCCGATATCAATAATCAATCGATTTTCAAAATTAATTTCTTAACTGCTTAATTAGATTATTCATTTGAGCACCTAATATTAAAATGAGTTTTTAAAGCATAGTCTTTTTGTCTAAGGCGTAGGACCCTGAACTGGCAGTTGTTAACCAAATTCATGCTGAGTTTAAGATCTTGCGACTTTGCACATTTAAAATTAAATTTGGTTTTCAATGTAACTTAATATTTAAGCTTTTCTTTAGTTTCTCTTTATTGAAGTTTTCTACTCACCAATTATCCACATCTTTGTACGAATAGTAGGAAACTTGTTACTGATGACTGGAAAACCAAACCAACCTGATGATGATTGAAAGGCACATAAATACACCCATGTAGGTCTGTGTTAGGAAAAATATTTATATAGGATACACCAAGATATAATATGATAGATACGATCAGCCAAACCTATCATTAAAAAAATAAAAAAATCATTGTCTAAACAAAACGAATGACAACCCACTTACTTAAGGCACGTAGAATAGGTCAAACTTTTAGATGCTGTCACTAATCAAAAGAACCACTCGAAACTGCAATATGTGTGGAATATAAGTACAGACAGTAATCAGAATAAGGAGAAAAATGGCAGCACAGACTACGTTTAGATAACCCAGATTTGTCTAAGAAGTACGTTGTCTAGTAGTAGTAGTAGCTCTAACATAAAGTGAGCATTATCAATGATTTAATTTAAGTTTTCTACAGTATCCAAAGTAGGCCAACGGTAATACCAGCTACTTACATACTTACCTAGTAAGATGCATTTTTTGTAATGAGTAATCAAAAACTGTATTTTTGGGTTAAACTAGATGATTCATCTTCGTAACGACTATAAGCTAACCCTAAATAGACGCTCTTTCTTCCCCTCACTTAACAACATCACCGTCACCAACAAGTTTCTTCACCTCCATACAACCCCCAGTTCCTAGAAAGTTCTGGCTGCCCTCCATCATCCACCTCTGGGTTATACTTAACTGTCTTTCATTTTTCATGTTTTCCCTAAAAACACAACAAGAAGCGAATTGAAGAACACATCGCATTTCTTTAATTCATTACCATGCGTGATAGGTAACGTTACTCTTTTGCAGATTAATTGCAACACCTTCATTTAAGATATTTAAGATATGGTATTTGTACTTCTTGAAAAAGTGACATAATCGTCGGAATACTTCGTCTAAAATACATAGTTCATTTAAAAATGACCAATCAATATTTTTGAAATATTGTTTGATCTAGTAAGTCCAGACGTGTATGCTTTTCCCGCAGGGGTGGTTGACGTGCACAGCCATTTGGGAGTAGCGACCCCACGTACCCGAGCCGTACACTGCACACACACGCACATCACACACACACACACACACACACACACACGCACACACACACACACGCACACACACACACGCACACACACACACACACGGACACACACACACCTGCACATACAACACACTCACACACACAAACACATATACACACCCATATCCACACACACACACACACACAACTGCCGGATCAGAGACAAGGTTGACTTGCGGAAGTGCTATAGGTGCTTGACATTTGGGCACCTGGCGCGAGATTGCAAAGGGATAGACAGGCCCAAGTGTTGTATCCGTTGCAGTGAGACGGGCCACGTGCGCGCAACCCGCAAGAGCGAAGAGGCAAAGTGCGTCCTCTGCACCGATAAAAGGAACCATCCGACAGGGAGCTTAAGGTGCCCAGTGTACCAAGAAGCGACCAGTAGAAAATGAAACTCCTCCAGTTAAACCTAAACCACTGTGAGGCAGCGCAGGACTTGTTGATGCGCGACCTGGACATAGACGTTGCTATTCTGTCGGAGCAGTACCAAGACATTGAGGGCTCGCGTTATTGGATTCCCGACGCCTCGAGCCGGTCTGGAAACACCGAAGGCTCCGAGAGCCGGTTTTGCCTGGGTACGAGTGGAGGATATATATATTTACAGCGTCTACGCCCCTCCGAGTCTCCAACTGGGCGAGTTCCTGAACCTGCTGAACAACTTCGCTGAGGACGCGAGAGAACGACGACCCCATGTCATCGCCGGCAACTTCAACGTGTGGGCAACTGAATGGGGCAGCAGAGAAACTAACAGGAGAGGTGAAACCCTGTTGGACTTCGCGGCGTCCCTGGAAGCAGTCCTCTTGAACACCGGATCAACTCCGACGTTCACCCTTAACGGTAATTCCTCCATCATAGATGTGACTTTTGCCAGTGGCCACTGCCGTGGACCGGTCTACTGGTGGAATCAGAAGGTCGCCGAACTCCGGAGGGTGTGCCATCGCTCCCGACGGCTTGCAGAGCGTGCGCGGTGCCGTGAGAACCATGATACTCTTAGGCTCCGACACCATGAAGCGCGGGCGACCCTGAAGAGAGCAATTAAGGACAGCAAACGCCGCTCCTGGAGTGAGTTGTGCGACGCGGTCGACGCGGATACATGGGGACGGCGGTACAGGACAGTCGTGTCGAAACTGAAATGCTCGACGACGGCTTTACCATCCTGCCCAGTTTTCCTAGATAGGATAGTGACAACTTTGTTTCCAGACCACCCGGACCTCGTCTACACCGAGGATCTTCCGAATAACTATCATCCCGAAGCGCCAGCGATCGCGGAAGAGGAGCTGCTCAAGGCCTGTCGCAGGTTTGGGGATTTGAAGGCTCCAGGCCAGGACGGCGTTCCAAACGTCGCTCTGAAATCCGCCATCAGATTTCGACCAGACATTTTCCTTCAAACGTATAACGCCTGCTTGATGGAAGGAATCTTTCCTAGCCGGTGGAAGAAGCAGAAGTTGGTCCCTAAAGGAAAAAGCCACCGGACGATCCATCATCGTACCGCCCGATCTGCTTATTGGACACAGCAGGTAAGGTGCTCGAGAGGATCATTTGCAACCGGTTGGAGGAGTCCGCCGAGGGAATCCGCGGCCTGTCAACTAGACAATATGGCTTTCGTAAAGCCAGGTCCACCGTGGATGCCATTGACGTCGTTGTGGACATTGCGCGCCAGGCAATCGCTGGCAGACGATGGAGGCATGGAGGCATGGAGCCAAGCAGTACTACGCCATAGTTACCCTGGACGTAAGGAACGCATTCAACTCAGCGAACTGGGATCGCATCCTAGACTCGCTGAGGGGAAGTCCCGCAGTACATCAGGCGTATTATCCTGAGCTACCTTAGTGATCGAACCCTGGTGTACAACACAGCTACGGGACCGCGATATCTCGGGAGGTATTCCTCAAGGATCAGTGCTCGGCCCACTGTTCTGGAATATTATGTACGATGGGGTGCTGAGACTGCCACTGCCCTCAGGGACCACGACGGTCGGCTTCGCAGACGACGTCACAGTGGTGGTGATTGCCAAGTACGTAGAGGAGATCGAGCAGTCGGCGAACGAGGCCATCAGGAAGATCCGCAGCTGAATTGCAGCGAACGGCCTGCAGCTGGCCGACCACAAAACAGAGGCAATCCTTGTGATCAGCAGGAAATTTAGGGAGAACATCACCCTGAGAGTCGGAGGATGCGAGATCTTCTCGCAGCCGTCTCTTCGATATCTGGGAGTCCAGGTCGACGCGAGGCTCCGTTTCGACGAACATCTGCAGATGGCGAGTGCTAAGGCAGGAGCAGTCTGCAACGCGCTGGCACGAATTATGCCAAACATTAGCGGTCCGAGGCAGGCGCGACGGAAACTTCTCACAAGTGTTGTCACATCCGTGATGCTATACGCAGCTCCGGTCTGGTCGGAGGCCACGACAGTTCCATCGTACGTGCGACAGATGACTTCCGTCTACCGTAGGAGTGCCTTGAAAGTGGCCAGGGCTTTCCGAACGGTGTCGTACGATGCCGTGTGCGTTTTCGCAGACATGATGCCTATCCACCTGATGGCTAAGGAGCGTGCGGAGATATATCGGCGCAGGCACGCGGATCTGACCACCGACCGACACACCATGGCAGCGGAGATCAGGCGGACCAGGATGGAGCTGTGGTAGCAAGAGTGGGACTTATCATCCAAGGGGCGCTGGACCCACCCGCACATCGCCACATGAACAGAGAGACCACACGGGGAAGTAGACCACTACCTCTCGCAGCTCCTGACAGGTCATGGCGCCTTCAGGGTGTACCTGCACCGATTTGGGTTGGACGATGACGCCTCGTGCCCAATCTGCCAACCGATCCGGGAGGATACGGAGCATGTGCTGTGCCCCTGCGCGGAGGAGCGGGAGATTCTACAACGGAGCATCCAACAGGAACTGTCCCCAGAGACCATCATGGCGAGATGTTGGCCAGCGAGACTATATGGGATGAAATATCCACCTTCGCGTCCGTGGTCATCCGGAAGCTCCACCAGGCTGAGAAAGAAAGGAAGCACAGCGTGTAAAGTAGAGCACTCCGCCCCTCGCGAAGTAATGCCGCGGGGAGGCGTGACGTTATGGAAGGTGTTTTTAGTGGGTATACCGGTTTCGGCGAGTCCCACACAATGCTGCAAAGCAGGGTCTAAATAGATTTCACCTATCCGGAAAAAAAAAAACACACACACACACACACATCACACACATCACACACATCACACACATCACACATACACACATCACACACATCACACATACACACATCACACACACACGCATATACACTCACACAAATACATGCAAACTGTGAAGGACGCTGACTGATACCTTACCCCCCGTGAAGTAATACCTGACGGCAGTTCCGGGGGGTGGTTTTTAGAGGGTATACCTGTTACGGGGAGCCCCACACTCTGTCTATAAAAGATTTTCACCACCCGGCTACACACAAGAAAAAGACGTGTATGCCTTAAAATTATATCGTTTTGCGTTAGCGTACTAAACTACGAACTTTTGATTCATCTATCACTTGGTGAAACATATTGTAGCGATTGGGTAAATGTGTAATTAATTAATTTCACTTGGTTTTATTTGTTTCACAATTTTATTTATTTCACTTCCTTAACTACTTTCGATCACACGATCATTCTCAAAGGGTTTTACAAGGATTACTAAAATCTAAGAAAATATTGCTCGCTTATATATCTAATTTAAGCCAATTTCGGGACAGACGCAATAAATGTATTTAGCAACGGGGAGTTTGGAATTTCCAGATTATCATTAGTGACGATTTTGCCGCTAGTTAGGGCTTTCTTAATGTGAAAAACTTCCCAGTAATTAAGTTTTTTACATTTTTGCATCTGTCTCAAAATTTTAAATTGAGATGGATCAAATATGTGGTTATTATCAATGCAATGTCTTGCGAAGCCTGTTTTTGGGTTTTTATCTAATATAGATTTTTTATGTTCGTATAATCGGGTTTTGAAGTTTCTGCCTGCTTGTCCGATATAAATTGATTCACAACCAGAACACTGTATCTCATACACTCCACTTTTTTGATCTTTCTCAACCTTATCTTTGTTATTTACTAGTAATGATTTTAAATTATTTTTATTAACAGATATTATATTTATATTTAATTTGTGCAGAAGATTACTTATTTTTTGGGATTTAGATTTTAGTAATCCCTGTAAAACCCTTTGAGAATGATCGTGTGATCGAAACTAGTTAGGGAAGTGAAATAAATAAAATTGTGAAACAAATAAAACCAAGTGAAATTAATTAATTACACATTTAGCGTACTAAGGTTGAAAAATTTGACAGTTAGGACTTACTGTACAGAAACCTCGAGTATATTTACTTTACATTTTTTATTTCTATTGCTCTAGGTATTATTCAAGAAAGCATAATTTTCTCTTTAATATTCGCTTTTATAGCTAGATTACCTGCGTTGCCAATATATAGAAGCGGGCGGATTGTGAGGGTTTAAGTCACATGAGTCCACCACTAAGTTTGCGCACTCAGTTTAGGGCAGGATACAACAGAATTTACGTAAAAAGCTACCTTATTCTTTGAAAACTTCTATGAAACAATCGGTATCAGTCACGAGTCAGAAATAAAGAGGAGAAACAGCCTGAAAAGAAAATAAATAAGAGTTGGGATTCTAGATTGGTGGCGGTGAATGTCGGATAACATACTTATTTTATCAAAACCATTTCATTTTCATTTTGCTTCATAAGTTTATTTTCAAAATGAGTAATGTTCGTAATGCATACATTGATATAACATGATTTAGACATGTATAGTTAGGATGAATGTTAATCATAATATTAGGGTAGGTCATCACATATCCTCACACGTAACTTACGTTGGTTATTTTTGCCCGCATTGGGATTTCTAAAACAATGTACCGTGTGTAAACGACCGTTTTGTGTACGTGACAATCACAACACCCTTAAGATTAGAAACGGAAAACTAAAGGCATTGCTGCAATAAAATTAAGGGCATTATAATCATAAATATTTCAAATTCGCCAAATCACTTTATTGCACATCATAAATACATTTGCATATAATCTCTTTTCCGTTTCCAAGAATTAAATAATCTCGGCAATAAACGAAGCGGTGCTTATCGTCATGACCATGGATGGGCTAATCCGGGGTAAACCAGGATTACCGTTTACTTATTCGCGAATCTTGTGGATATGTGTAGTCATATCATAAGGCGATGGCCTTCCATGTGTCATGACAAATACAACGATACCAAACACGAGGTACGCACCGTTCAAGACGACAATATTATCACCCACCGTTACACATGGTACTTATCATATACGCATCCACGTACGTTACGTATGAGTAAGGTTCACATACTAATTAGTTATAGATAGTGTAAATATAATGTTAGGTCTAAATAGAGTTAGGTAGTGTACATATTAATTCATCAGTGTAAAACTTGGACACACGCCAATACAAGGGTAGGGGTGTATATATATATCACGTCGTCGCTTACCCAAAATCAGTTATCAGTTAGCAGTTGCATCCGAGCGGTTACAAGTTATTCATCAATCTTCAGTTATCATTTACCAGTCACAAGTTATCAATCACGAATCCAATTTACCATTTGCGTTAGTATATCGTAAGTTAATGTACATATTCACTTTGTATTTATATTTTATTCTTATGTTTTCATCATTGTTCTGTTTCTTTTGTTGTTGTTTAAATATATTTACCATCATATTTATTTCACATTTGAGTACTATTATTCTTAATAACACCATACAACAGCAAATAGTGCAAAAGGCGAAGCCAGAGTGGTTCCTGAAGTTGCTGTTCTCCAGGTAGACGAATTACAATTTATTTTACCCATTTAGTTTGTGTGACCTTCCTTCTCTACCTACGAGCTAGAGGTAATCAAGGGGATCCGATTTTGATCAACGGCCAACAATTCATTCTTAATCGGGGCAGTTGACTCTAAGTAGTCAACTCCTTAATTTTCCCCGTTGATAACGTTTATCTTGGCAACAATCTGAAAATAACTAAAAAATCAGATATCAGGTTATCATTCTGGAAAAAAATAGGCTTCAGAAGACGAACAATGTTGACTAGCAGCATAAACTTAGGGGAAGCTTGAGATTGATATGAAATAATAGCGAGTATCAGCATCAAGTTTCTATAAAACAAATTATTCCTTATAAATCTAATTAGGTAGGTAAAAAAAATATTTTCAACTATTATTAACTGGTAGCATACCATTAATTTAAACGTGATCGTACAACAATCATCAGTGCTGAACGCTCTGGTCCCCAAAATCGGTAGTTGATTTGGAAAACATAAAAAATATCCACAAAAGAGTTTTTAAGGATCGCAACATGAAGTTCTGTGAGATAGCAGATCTTGAAGATATCACAAGGTAGTGTCTTTACAGTTTTATATAAAAGTTTAGGCATGTGCTGTTTGGAGCTGTTTCACCACTATACACCTAATTAAAAAATCGTTAGCTGCGTGAACAGCAGCGGTGAAAGTCATCCAAAAAGATCAAAAACTCAAAAGTCGGCTGGAAAGTTTATGGCTTCCGTATTTTGGGACGCGTATAGATTTTTGTTCTTCGACTATCTTGAGATAGGGACAATAGACAATGCCCCGTGTAACAAGTAATTGAAAACAATGGTTAAATTGGATGAATTACCCTTTAAATTGATTTGCTCTCACCGTACTCCTTACATTTGACCCCCAGCGACTACTGACTATTTGCAGATAAGAAAAAGATATTCCAGGGAAAGAAATTTGGCTCAAATGAAGAAGTGATTGCCGAAACTGAGGCTTATTTTGAGAGCAAAGACAATTCTTTCTACTAAGGGCATCGAAAAGTTAGAGGAGTGTTGGAGTGAATGTATCACTCTTGAAGGAGAGTATTTTGATGAATAAAGTGAAATTTGTTTGTTTGAATAATTGTTTTTCTTTGAAAGACTGGAGAATTATTGAGTTATCTGTTACCTATAAAAAAACCTAATCACTTTTTCATAGTGTAAATGAGCTCCAGTATGTGAAACTACTAGCAACAAAAGATTTATTAATTGGAAGTATGGGAAGAGCATCACAAAATTATTGCGAATATTTAACTGACACTGATATACCGGTTAATATCATCTATATATTCATAATATATATCATATAAGTTTAAACACAAGATTTTAGAAGTAAGTAGCAAGCAAAACAATATGTAATTATTTAGATGGATTGTTAGAGCATCTATAGGAATATAATGCAAAGATATGTTCCTGAAAAGAAATACCACATAGGCGTTCCAACTAAGTTTATGTATCCCATAAGTTTGTTTTTATTTTATATAATTATGCTCCATAAAGTTTAAATAAAGATGAAGATAAAAATATTAAGCTATTTCTTGGATCATTTTCTTGGGTATCTCTTGGTAACATTATGACATTTGGCTAGTTTTTTAAAGTAATCAACAATATTAATAAAACATAAGTAGAAGTTTGTTAAAAACGAGTTAATTTTAATAAAGCATAACGATTTGTTTTATTTAAATGTACGTTCTATATATGCAATATGTTTATTGTTACTTTTATTTGCATACTAATGTGACTTTGTACCATTGACAATGACTAATGCGGTCTGAATAATAATTAATGCTGTCTGGTCTAATAATAATAATATATAATTTAACTACCTCAATGAATTTTAAAAGTGTATGTATATAATATTGTAAAAAAAATATTGAAATTGACAGTTTATTAATAATTTTAATAATAAATCATACGGAAAACTAAAAATATTTATTTGTTTTTTGTTAAAACTTATACAGGATAGGAACGAACGCCAGAAAATATAACATTACGACAAATGAATTAACATCATCATTTAAAAAATAGAAGGGAAAATTATCGATAATAATAAAGTCAAAACAAAAACGTAGGATGTACGTGTTAATTTGCAATGACTGTTCAAAAATGTATGTAGCACAATCAGGGGGATCTATAAGAGAAAGGAGAGAAGAACATAAGAAGGATTTCGAACACAAGAGAGACCAATATAAATTTACCATCCACCCACAGTAGAAAATGACCAGCTTGGACAAGAACAAACACTGCATATATAATAAGAACCAAATAGATGATGAACGAAAATAAAGATGTTGGTGGATACCATTTTATAAAAATACGTAACATCTGCAAGCTTCATACAAGTTGAAAGATGTAGAAAGAAGCAAAACAATGTCTATATCCAGATGAATGTTTAAAGCAAATCAGAAGCATGTATATAAGAGTAAATATGTTATGAAAAAGGAAAATTAAAGAACACTTCAATCAAGATAAAGTTCGCGAAGAAACCATAGGGAACACTTATGACAAATAAGTACTTGAATGGATTACACACACACACACACACACTGAAGACTTTTCTGCCCTCGCATCGAATAAATTCAGACCTAGAGAAAATTTATGAGCGTTTACACTTTATGGCATATAAAACTATAACACACGTGTAAAATTGCTTTTTTCTTTTAACTTCGTTGTTATGTATGTATTGGATTCATTAAATTATTATTTAAAATACCTACATCGATTATTTGAATAGTAATCTTGACCTAAATTTAGTTTTAAATAAATACATCAAGTTTACAAGTAATATCTAAAATTAATTATCATAATGCGGATGAGCTTTTGGAATGTAACAAATATTCAATTTCATAAATTAAAAAATCTATCAGTATATTTACCTTTATCACTAGAAAAATAGGTTGTATCATTTGTATATAGTATAGTTTTTGATTCTTTTTGTCGTGGAAATCATTTATATATAATAAATAATAACGGAGGTATTCCATAATGAATTTTTGTTTCTTCAAGCCAATCTCTGGGATAAACATATTAAATAAGAGTACAAAAATATGACAGTGTGAAGGATCGAAGTTATAACAATACAGTTTTGGAATACTTTATGAGGGACATGATTATATGCCTCCAGATCCAGAAAAAATTTCCCGTTTTTAAATGCATCTGCATCTCAACGACAAAAGCAATAACTTTATCACTCGTAGATTGTCTCATTCGGAAACCAAATTGATTATTATTTAGTATACTACTAGGAAGGTTACAATTTATTTTCACATGTTTTGATAAATGGGCCATATTGGAAACAGAAGAAGCATACCCCTTTTTAAATATTCTGGGAAAATTCTTCGTTCTATGAAGAATTTATTATGAATTGGTTGAATAAAATTTGAATAAAACACAATGTAATATACGGGTTGGAAAATCTTTTGAAAAGAGTATTTTATTCTTCGGCGTAATCTAATTTAAAGCTAACAATTCTCTCAAAATAAGTATTTGTTTCCAACTTGACCTCCTTGTTTGAGTAAAATAATGCAAGGGTGACAATTGTAAAAAAAGTTTTTTAAAAATGTTTAATCTATAAAGCGAACACAAATCTATGGAGAATATAGTACAAATTAACAATATCATCAAAATTGTTTATTGACTTCAAAGGTTTCCCGGAAGAAATCATCCCAAGCCAGCCGTTTTCGAGAGATGAAGAAAATATTTTTTCGGTAGTAAGTTCAGTTATCGAAAATCCCAGTATTAGTCAAAATCAGATATCCGAAAATACTAACATAAGTCAAGCAAGTATTTCAAGAATTCTTAAAAAATACAGATATCATCCATAAAAAAATCCAGATTTGCCAAGAAATTTATGGAAATGATTTTGGCAATCAAATTGAATTTTGTATGTTGGTGTTAAATAAAGTGGAGGAAAATGAATTTTTTTTGATAACGTCTTATTTAGTAATGAATCTACTTTTAATAACAATGGTCTCGTAAATACAGAGTTATTAGAAGAAGTCCCTTTAAACATCAGAAGAAACCTAGGGCTTCAATTGGATAAAGCTCCGCCTCATTATCATCGCGAGTTTCGGCAATTTTAAACACCAACTTTCAAAATAGGTGGATTGGAAGGAACTGATTTCAAAATTGGCCTCCCAGATCCCCGGACCTAACTCCAGCAGATTTTTTTTTATGGGGCTGCATAAAAAGAATTGTGTACAATACACCACCGACAACACCACGCGGTATGATAATTCTCAAAAGACGCGCTTTTGAAACTATAATCCCGCAATTGTTATCCAAGGTTAGCAGTAATTGTCAAAAAAAAAATATGTAAGTGTCTGGAATTGAACGGTCGAAACTTTAGAACATTTTGTTTCTGTTTTATGTTATTATTGGTATGTTATTATTGTTACAATTATTGCTGTTATAGAAAAATGGATAATAAATTAAAATTTAGAAGTTTCTGAACACTTGTAAACATATTGTGGTTAGTTCGGGTCAGCAGTTGGATGGGTGACCGGTACCATTCACCATTGGGATACAATTAATGGTAATTTATAGTGACGGGGGCGATCCTTTGAAGAAATAAGCTCATTTACACAAATACACAAATGACACATGGCGGAAGGACCACATGGTCAATAGCAAAAACATTGCTAAGTTTGGCGTTTTCTGCAAAAACGCGAAAACTTAAAGCTAAAGCTATAAATACCATTCGATAGGTAATTAAAAAGTGCATTTGCCGGTAAGATAAAATATGGCGTTACATTTAAATAAATGAAGTTTTAGCCACTTAAAGTTCTCATTTGTTTAATTTTATTTTTTGTACACCCTGTATAATATAGCAAATTTATTATACTTGGGAAATAAAATATGATCTATTGTTATACTTCACTGTAAATTTAGCATACATAACTTAAATACTTCCATTTCTATTAAGTATGTGAAACATGAAAATTAGGTCAGATTTTTATAAAATTCAAATTAATTTAAAAACCTCAATGTTTACATATTTAAAACCTTATTAAAACGCACACTTATTTTGATCGAAAAATCTAAAAATACAGGGAATTTAATTTAAAAAAACTCAAGTGTGATACTTTTTGGGTTTTTGGGACACACTGTATATTACGGAATTAATTTTAAAAAGTAGCTCTTCAAAATAGTTAATAAATAGCATTTAAAATTTACCAAAAGAATTTATTTAGAGCAAGAAATTTACAAAAAATTGTATTTTGTCAAGAAAACTTTTTAAAAACACTTATATATATATATATATATATATATATATATATATATATATATATATATATATATATATACCATTTCCTCTACCAATGCTACCACAAATTAAAAAAAAATAAGATTAGTATTGACCTACGGTAAAGATTTTAAAATGTTATTTGCAACATTTAAAAAGTAATATTTAAAATCGTTTGGGTTAATGTCACAGTTGATTTGCTTGTTTTCTTTGGTTAATACTAATTATATATAACTGTTGCGGATGAATATGGTTATGAAATTATTATTTTCTTGAATTTTAACATTACTAATCTCACATTTGTATTTTAATTTATACTAATTTCTAATATTAATTAATTTCTGGTCATGGGAATTATTACAAGTCTCATATATTAAATTAAGTGTAATTCTCATATTATGCAACTTTTCCTTGAACATTATCCCTCAATACTTGCAAAAATATATACCGAGTAACATGGAAATCGCATTACCAAGAAGGGGTAGGGTTTTTTTCTTAACATAAACGAATAATTAACGGGTGTCCAACAATTATTGCAGTCCCGGGTGGCCATGAAAACGTCGTTTCTTACTTCATAAAAATTAACCTATTTAATGAAACATATTTGAAATGACAGTTCAATGTATTTGGCACATGTAAGAATCGACCTACGTTTTTGATTCCAACGCCACCCGGGACTGCAATAATTGTTGGACACCCGTTATTAAAATATAGCAGTTGATTAAAATTTGAAATGAACATATATTTTATTAATAATTGGTTGGTCTGCCCCTATTAGTTACACACTCCAATATGTGACATCGATTCTAGCAGGTTGTCAATAATATCTTAAGGTATTGTATCCCAAATAACCTGTTATTGTTTGCAACATCTACGAAGGATGCTGTAAGTTCTTTAGGCTTCCCCCTTATAATGGTGCTGGCCATGGTAAGATATTGACATTATCCTCCGCTGGCCTTAATTTGTTAGAAAAGTGAGACTTCTAACTGCTAAAGAAACGAAAGAATATGGTGTTTTATCATCTCTACCACCCAATGCCACTATAGGTTCTAGATAAGTTGCAACCTGCACCACTTCTAGTGTTGCTATCGATATTTAGCCGCTTTTTAATTTGTTCTAGTATACCACATTGGCTCTCGAGAAATGAGGCACCAGTGGATTACCCTGGTACCCCTTCGACTGTTTTTTATTACATAATTAGATAAGTCAATATATACAATGTATACATATACAATAATACATACAATATTTACTTTATCTCCCGCTCTCTCGCTCCGCATCGCTCTTGACTGCTATTCACTATTCTGGCTAATAGCGCCACAGATTCCTATTTGTTCTGCTCTTCAAGCATGAGCCCGAACAATGAGTTGACTGTTGCCGGATTCACTAGCGCCAGAGAGGATCACCCTTTCTGTTTGGCACTTTTCGCAAACCTCCACTATATTCACCGGGTTGTCCCTAGATGCTCCACAATGTTAGCAGCAGCTTGGGATGGCCTTACTGATTAGCAGGAAGGTTTGGAAGTACCTATACCATGTAAGGATCTGTGCATCATCCCGCTGTCACCTCACGCACCTGTGAGCTGTTGTTAAGTTTGAAATCTATGATGATTGGGACTCCTAGAGAAAAGATCTTCATCATCCAGTTCGCAACAATACACGCAGCTTTACTCGCCACCCACTTGGTGTTTTCGATACTCCTGCTTCTTGTTATTTGGAGTAGGTCGTCCGCGAATTCTATTATGTCTACACCTGGAAAATCGTTTGCTATTTTGCAGACTCCTATAGTATATCCCCCGACAGTAACTTCCTCCTTGGAACCATCATTTTCCTCGTAGATCGGCCGCCTGCTATACAGATAAACGCGTATACTCGTCAACGAACTGGTTAATATTTTTTCAGTGTGTAGGGTTGTGGGATTGTGTTTTTGTCTAGTATACTCGTCAAACTCAGTTAACTGGTTAAGAGTGCTTCAATTATCACTGGTCATGGAATTGAATTAAGGTTAGTGTTTACGTCTTCTCAATGGGCCTCTTGACTTCGTTTATCAGTCCCTTGACTTCCATGAGGGCATTTAGTGTTGCTCTACTCTTCCGAAAACCGAATAGCTGGTCTAAAAGGCCTTCCGTTTCTCCTCTACGAGTCTTTTCAAGACCTTCTCCGTCTAATAGGCAAATGCAAATTCTCTTATGTCAACACCTGGGGGAAGAGTTAGCCCAAATACCTCATCGTAGGCTATGTTCCAGAAAAGCGGCAGACCTCTGTAGAACATCCTCCGACAGAGTAACTTTCTTCCTGGAACCACTCTTATCCTCGTCGGTTAGCTGTCTTATATCTAAATAGTTTAAAATCATTCCTACGAGATAAGATGGAACCTGACTCGTTAAGAATGCTTCATCACTGGTCATGAAATTGAATTAAGGGAGTTGCGCATATTCAAGGAAGTTAAAAAAAACAGTGTCTACGTTTCCTCAATCGGCTTGTTGGCTTCGTCTAATAATCTCTTGAATTTCATGAGGGCAGTGTTGCTCTACTCTTCCGATATGCCAGTCTTGTCTAATAGGCAAATGGACTTGAATGGTCTCGGGTCTTCCACGGTTTCCCCTGCGATGCCTATATCACTGAGTATAAGATAAGACAGAAGGACCTACGGTCAATAGCTCAGATAGAAAATACAGGTTCACAAGTAATACCATGACTCGAATAAATTTTGTTTGTGCATGAAAGTTTGTTGCTTAGCGATTTTAATGAGAGCAACTGTCGAAATTTTTTTCAGTGGCTCGAATAAAAATCGCGAATAAGCAACAAACTTGGATCGAATTTAATTATTGTTAATTGCCATCACGAATGGTAATTGGAAAGACTATTCCACGATTTGAAACGAATATCGGTGAACCGTTCAATATTTATATTAAATATTTTATGATACATCTCCTGCAGTATTTTGGCCGAAAAATATCGACATTGATTAAATGACACCTTCCTTATAATCATTTGCATTTACCTTCTTCATATTATACGCCCAATCGTCGTCCAAACCCGCCAGAGTTTCTATTGATGTTTTTGCTAACAACTAGTAGTTTCTATCGGCGCAGAATTCTTCAAATTGTTTCCAAACACATGATCTTATTTTTGTTGTATTTTTTGGTACAGAACTTGCCACCATCGCTTTATTATAGATGATGAAGAGCTACCTAACTTTTTCATTTTATAACTTACAACTGACATAAGTATAAACAATGCTGTTCGCTTTTTTATCAAGGCTAATTTAATTTATTTGTCGGGAAATAGTTAACTTCAGTTTTCTTAGTTGAAAACGCTAGGTGCAGTTTATTCACACATAAATTGACGTGATTGGCTAAAAAATAACCCAAGCTCCTTATCATTACCTACATGGAATTGGAGTGGAATAGTCATTTATAATAATAATATATCACAATCTACAAACTAATTTGGATAAACCCAGTTATGTAAGATTAACCAACGAGTCTTCAAGGAGCTAATTTTACCAGTAATAAAAATAATAGAACACATGTGTAATAGTTATATCTTATGTTTATTGGATATTTACATCGGTTATTGTGTACATGCCCTAGGTATGAAAATTATTTCTCTAATACGTATATTAACGCTAATCTTTGTGATGCATAACCTTATAAGCACATGTGTCCCAATTTCAATGCTCTCTGTTATTAGAAGAGATAGAGCAACGGTTAAATGGGGAATGTTTTACAAAAAAAGAGTGCTCATAACCAATTCCATTTCAAATTTACCTGAACTTTTTTCAATTTTAAGATATTTTAGAAAAAAATTGCCAATTTTAATTTTCCTCAATTACTCGACAACGCCTAACGCGACCGCTATTAAACCTTTACATTATTGAGACACTTTTTTTAAGACAATTTTTTGGTGTAAACATAAACCCCCGATTCATATTTGTTTCCAGGTTATTAGCGCTGACTTTTGTTTTTCTTATGGTGCTTATATTGGATTTTGGGTTTATTAGATAGCGCTCAAAAGTGATTTTTAACAATGTATAAGATGCCTGAAAAATTTTTTGTTACAAGAAAAATATTAATAAAACGTAAATTAATCTTTAATACGAAATTAGTAGGCTGTGTAATTAAACACCAATGACAAATGAAAGTGGAAGGATATTCTAAGTAATAATGTAAAATAAAGAAACGATACTAACATTTAATTTCATTATTAACAAAAATACAGACTGCTCAATAAAATTAGCCATGGAATTAAACATCAGTGTGAAACTATGAAAGAAAACAATAACCTGTCAAAGTACAATTAGTACGGTAGAGATAAGTTAATTTAAACCCTGTAATCTTCTTGTAGTTAGTGATAAGTAATTATTTATTGTCAAGAATTACGATTTATAAGTATTGATAATGGGACATACTTATTCAAACGAAGAAAAAGTTGATATGTTGGACGGGTATTTCAAAGGAAATAGAAACACTGAAAATGCATGCATGAGGTATGCAGAGCGTTTTCTAGAAACACAACAACCACACAGGACACTTTTTAGAAAACTAGTTAGAAATTTACAGAACATTGGAAGCTTCGATCAAAAACGAGCTTACTATAATGTAATGATGCTGATACACGTCGAAATAATATTTTGCAGAACGTTACGAAAATTCCAGCACATCAGTTCGCCGTGTAGCTCGAAAAACAGGGATTTCAAAATCTACTGCTCACAGAACCTTGAAGAAAAACAAGTATCACTCTTGCAAATCAACAATTGTACAAGGTTTTAAGTGATGCGTCATAGTCGATACGCAAGATTACAGTTTAGCAGGTGGTACCTTAAAAAATGTGAAGATGACGCTAATTTTCTTAAGAAAATACTATAAACAGATGAAGAACGATTTCCAATTGTAGAGTATTCTAGGAATAACATCATTGATTTTATTTTAATGTCTGGTGCGGTTTAACTGGTATGAAATTTTGTGTACATTTTTATTTTGTTTTTTGAGTTTCTTTCCGTTTTAGGTAGTCACTTAATAGGTCTTTTCATCTTTGATTACAATTTAACAAGTAACAGATATTTGGTTCTACTAAAGAAATGAGATAATGCCTGATTTGAGACAAATTATTAATCCCGAGGACATGCAAAACACCTGGTTTCAGCAAGATGGTTTCAGCAAGAAGTGTTTAGTTTTGAACCATCAGAAACTCTGGAAATTTTAGAACAAAGTCTAATAAAGACATTAAAATGTAATAGATGTGCTACGATTAGTAAACGGAAACATGCTACGTAGAGTTTGTAACTCTGTTAGAACAAGATGTCAAAAGTGTGTGGAACCGAATGGTCGGTATATTGAACAATTTCTTTAAGTGAATATAAATTTAAGTACTTTTCTTTGCTTTTTTCTATGAGTTTGTTATCTTTTCGTTAGATTACAGTATTACTTAGAAATATCTTTACACTTTCAATTGTCATATTAAAGATTAATTTACGTTTCACTCTTTCTAAGTACTATCTAATAAACCCAAAATCCAATATGGGCACCATAAGAAAAACAAAATATAGCGCAATAGGAAACAAATGCGAATCGGGGGTTTCTGTTTACATCAAATTTGGCTTAAAAAAGTTTAACAGCGGCCGCGTTAGGCGTTATCGAGTTATGAGGAAAATTAAAATTGGCAAATTTTTTTTTTCAAAATATCTTAAAATTTTGGCTTTTTATTGCTTGGGCACCTAGCTATTCTCAGATGTGTGTATAATATATGGATTTACATTGAATGGGGTTTGAAAGGATCGTGAAGTGATTTTAAGATCGATGTCATCAGTGAAATGCAAGAAATATTTTGAAGGGTTGAAGTACGTGGGATCGGGATTATTGATGCCGTTGCAAAATATGTTGTATGGGAGAGGGGAAAAGAGAGAAACTTGAGGAACGATTTGAAATATTGGGAAGGAATGGGATAGAGTTCATTTAATTATTACTTTGTGGGGTTTATTGAAGAGGAAGTTGTGTATTATTATTTAATGGGGAAATTTTAATAGGTAACATTTATACAGGAATCTAATATTGCAAACCTCATCTAATGCTTTTTGTGTAACTACAAATTGTGCAACTCACGTTTGATTTTCTAGGCGTTTAGTTTGCATATTGGACATTAGAACAGTTTCTCTTTTCTTGTATTTTTTTTCTTGTTGGCACTAGGTCAATCCTCTTATTAAAAAAAACAAAGAGAGTTAATTAGTATAGTTAGTATATTATTGTATTTTGTTATAATGTCATTAATTATATTATGGGATATATAAACTCATTCAAAAAAGTCAATAATTCACTTTTAGATAAATCACTTATAGATAAGATAATTTAATAACATGTATATAATAAGTGTGTGTTTATACCTGTGATAATTTGTAATTGTTAAATATAAATCGGTCAGTAGTTATTTTTATTTGGGTAGTTTTGGTTGTTAATAAAAATGCATGAATTTTCTTCTGCTTGATATATCCCTTTGTGTCCTCTAACGATCAATAAAATTAGCACTCTAGTACAACATCATTTTAACACAGATGGGATCCACAGATAGCGTACCCCTGAAAAATGGTACACAGAGCACAAACAACCAGACATGTCTGGTGTAACAGCATGACTCATCGCCATCTCCACCACTATGTCTATCTACAATAAAACAGCAACGACGCGGGATTCCTATCGAACGGCGTTCTCTCGTTCGGCGTCGCGACGACCTCCCACCACCAATCCCACAGCATGCGCATTCAACATCAGAACCGTTTTCTTCAGTCAACTCGGTGCGGTCGCGCTGTTCACACCTTCCGCCAACCAGCCAAAAATCCCACCGCACACAGAATCGTGTGGCCGGTCGCTCTAGTGCTTCACATGTGTCGGCGACAGTGAGATCCCCAAGAGGTCGACAAACACCACCACCCCCCGACTACAACCAGACATGAGGAGAAATATCAAAGTGTTATTGCTGTTCTCCGTTGGATGGATGTTTGTTATTGTTTACTATCTGCAGACGGAGAGTGCAGACAAGGTTGGTTCTAGTAATAAGTGTGATAGCGCACCCCCAACGTGACACCACCGACGGGGGCGTCTTTCGCGCACGCCATTTACGTAACACTCCCCGACTGACTGAAAATCGCCGTCGCACGCTCTCAAAATAAACTCTGCAATTATAAGCGTTTCAGCTGTGTTACTTAACCTACTCAATTATAAACACATGTTTGTCTTAAGCGTCACTTATAAAAAATATATTATTATAGTTAATTAATTATTAATTCTTTTAAAATATTAATTAAAAAAACGGAAAATGTATCAAAAAAATATGTTTTTATAAATAAATATGTTTTAATAAAAAAATCAGAATCTATTAAAAATTGTATAAAGCAAATATATTTTTTATGATACTATCTATAATTAATAATTAGGGTAAATTAAAAATCATATATAATAAAGATTATTTTAACATAGTAACAAAAAAGTTATTGCAAATATATCATTTTTTTATGGTTTGGTAAATTAATTACACATGATTTATTGTTATTGTGAGAATAATTACAATTATTCTCAGAGATCAGAAGTGAATTGTGAATGTTACGTATGGAATTATTTAAGTTTCACGTTACAATTTCGACATTAATTTTAGTTAACATTCATAATTAATGCTTGTATGCTAATTTTATTGAATTAACCATCAATTTACAGTCGGAACGTATTAAAAGGTCTAAACGTATTATTATTATTACTAATAAACAATATGTAGTTGAGTTTATTTTGATATTATTAAGATTATTACTTAATATTAAATATTTGTAAAAATGCTTAATAAGTATTTATAATACCTGATTAAAATACTGAAAATTATCTGACAAGTCTTTAGTGACCATCCTATTGATTTTAAAATCCAATTAAGATCATAATCATTATTATCGGCTAGACCTAATATATGAGACCGATTAGGTACTTCATCAGTGTTAACAAAACACTAAACTTGAAAGGTACTAAAAATTATGACAGAATGAGCTGTAACTTAAGATTCTTAAAATAGGTACGCCAAAAACATATTTTAATATAATTTCGTAAGAAATGCTATAATTGAATAATATACAATAAAAATACTTAATACTTTGTCTGTATAACTGGATTTTTTTAATTTTATTCAGTTATATAGACAAAGTATTAAGTATTTTTATTATACAATAAAATGTATAACGAAGTAGATGCCTCAAGAATCATCGATATGAATAATATACATAGAATAATTTTATTGTACATATAATACTAAGTTTCAGTACTTTACGGATATCAGTTTATCACAAATTTAATGATTTATAAGCATTTTACTTTTGCAACCTCTAGTATTATTACTGCTTAAAAATGGGGAATGGGAATCTTTCGTTGGCTGAGAAAAGACTTGTCTGTCCTTACTACATTCATTTAGATTGTTTTAAAAGTTATTACTAGAATGTTGAATTAATTACAAACGAAATGAAATATTTTAAGTGATTAAAATTATATTTTTTTCTCTCTTTTTTTGTTTTTAATTTATGTGAATTACACACATATTATTTATAATCTAGTGATAAAAATAATTATAATTATAAGTATTGTATAAAAATATTTTAATTTAACATGCATAAACTGAAATTGATCTAATTTGAACATTAATATGTACAAATTGTGTTGAAATGTATCATTTAAAATCTTATTAACATAATATTCTAATATTCTACTAGTCTGCCAATTTGCTAAGTTGAAAATTCTTCAGACTACAGTGCCAGGAGTTCGTGATAGATAGATCAAATTAAAGTCTATTCAAAATAATTTTCTGAATTATCATTTTAATGTTTTGTTTTAAATATTTTTAATCACCCTTATGTATGTATTACTACATATGTTTTTAAATACAAACAATTTTCATGATTTTTTTAACCACTCACTACGAAAATCAAACAAAAATTTTAAAATTTTATTTTTGTCATTTATATCAATATTGTGACATGGTCTTTTTGATGTCATTTTGTTTAACGTATTATATATATATATATATATATATATATATATATATATATATATATATATATATACAGGGTGTCCCGTTAATGTGGGGAAATGGCTGGAACATATATTCCTGGGGTCAAAATATGATGATTTAACACAACTTATCTATATCCAAAAATTTATGGTTAAACCGGAATTTGTCTTCAAAGTTTCAAAAAAAAATATTTCTTTTGTTTACAACAATTGAACGCTTTATTCGATTTGAATTAAATTTATTATTAATAACTACCATAATATAATACATCATTTCAGTTATTATGGTCAATACTGATTGATAGGAAGTATAAAAAAACAGTAGTACCACCAC
The DNA here is from genome assembly GCA_963969525.1 of Ontholestes murinus. Taxonomy (NCBI): domain Eukaryota; kingdom Metazoa; phylum Arthropoda; class Insecta; order Coleoptera; family Staphylinidae; genus Ontholestes; species Ontholestes murinus. Next base: position 51,840,459 of record OZ018394.1, on the reverse strand, counting down.
TTAAAAACTAAAATATTTTTTTATTGGTGCATCCAATAAAAGCTAAAAAAATTTCTTGAAAGACCAATTAATTTTAAAACTTTTTTGTATCTTAATAATATTTGATATCTTTTACGGTTTTTGCACAAAAAAATAAAATATGAATATAGTATGCAGATTTGCACACATTAATAAGTAAATCAACTTATTCAATTGAATAAAAATTAAATAATATTAATTCATACAATAAATCAAAACAACATTTAACACTTTTTAAACAATTTTCTTCGCAAAATCTTAATACAAGCAAGAAATCTGTTTGCTGCAAATGTGAATATTTATGAACTATAATAAAGTTAACAATAAATGATTTAAAGACACTCAGTAATTATTATTTTACATAATTTACATTTTTTAAACAAAGACGGCTACGAAAAACATATGTATTTTCGATTTGATGGAACACTAGATTTTGTTTTTACTAGATAAAAAAAATATATTTTATATTTTTGTGCGAAAACCGTACAAGATATCAAATTTTATTATGAGACATAAAAGTTTTAAAATCAAATTCTCTTCTAAGCAGTATTTTTTTAGTTTTTATTGGATGCACTAATAAAAAATATTTTAGTTTTTATGTGGTGGTACTACTGTTTTCTATATTTCCTGTTAATCGATTATGTCCATAATAACTTAAATAATTTATTATACTAAGGTAGTTATTAATAATTAATTTCATTCAAATCGAATAAAGCGTTCAATTGTTATAAACAAAAGAAATAAAAAATTTTGAAACTTTGAAGACAAATTCCGGTTTAACCGTAAATTTTTGGATATAGATAAGTTTTGTTAAATCATCATATTTTGACCCCAGGAATCTATGGTCCAGCCATTTCCCCGCATTAGCGGGACACGCTGTATATATATATACAGGGTGTCCCGTTAATGCGGGGAAATGGCTGGACCATAGATTCCTGAGGTCAAAATATGACGATTTAACGCAACTTATCTATATCCAAAAATTTATGGTTAAGCCGGAATTTGGCTTCAAAGTTTCAAAATTTTTTATTTCTTTTGTTTATAACAATTGAACGCTTTATTTGATTTGAATGAAATTTATTTTTAATAACTACCATAATATAATACACCATTTCAGTTATTATGACTATTATTGGTTAACAAGAAGTATAAGAAACAGTAGTACCACCACTTAAAAACTAAAATATTTTTTTATTGGTGAATCTAATAAAAACTAAAAAAATACTACTTGAAAGACCATTTAATTTAAAAACTTTTTTATCTCTTAATAATATTTGATATATTTTACGGTTGTCCCACAAAAAAATAAAATATATATTGTTTATCTAGTAAAAACAAAATCTAGTTTTTCATCGAATCTAAAATAAATGTTTTTCGTGGCCGTCTTTGTTTAAAAAATGTAAATTATGTATAATAATAATTATTTAGTGTCTTTTAACAATTAAATTTTAACATTATTATAGTTCATAAATATTCATATTTGGAACAAACAGATATCTTGTTTGTATTAGGATTTTGCAAAGAAAATTGTTTGAAAAGTGTTAGATGTTGCTTGATTTATTTTATTAATTGATATTATTTAATTTTTATTCAATTGAGTGAGTTTATTAATGAGTGCGTAATGAGTATACTATATTCATATTTTATTTTTTTGTGCAAAAACCGTACAAGATATCAAAAACTAGTAAGAGTCAAAAAAGTTTTTAAATCTAATGCCCTTTCAAGTAGATTTTTTTGGATTTTATTGGATGCACCAATAAAAAATAATTTTAGTTTTTAAGTGGTGGTACTACTGTTTTTTATACTTCCTGTCAATCACTAATGGCCACAATAACTGAAATGATGTATGATATTATGGTACTTATTAATAATAAATTTCATTCAAATCAAATAAAGGGTTCAGTTGTTATAAACAAAAGAAATAAAAAATTTTGAAACTTTGAAGCCAAATTCCGGCTTAACCGTAAATTTTTGGATATAGATAAGTTGCGTTAAATCGTCATATTTCGACCGCAGGAATCTATGGTCCAGCCATTTCCCCGCATTAACGGGACACCCTGTATATATATACCGTGTGTCCCGTTTGAAGACGCATCATAGGGAATTCCCATGTTAAATTTTTAATTGCAGTTTGTATCTCTATTATTGAATGAAAATGATCAGAATAAAATTAGAATGATTCCTTTACCTACTAAAGATATTTTGGAGGTTTTATTTTTGTTTCATCTTCATTTTTAGTCAAAATATACCTTAAAATGTGTAAGCAAATATTTGATAATAAGATCCTCAAAATAGTAGTTGCTGTGAAAAGTCAGTGCTTGTCATCTAAATTGTATAACCCACAAATAAATAATCAAATTCAAAATAAGTGCTTACAACACAGAAGGAATGGTTTAGTGCGAGTTCAAAGGCACAAATTCTTTATTCTTGTTGAAACGAGTAAACTCAAAGGTACAATTGCCCGAAACAGAATAAAACTGGTTTTAGTATTTCTCATTTATTTTCTACAAAATTTCAAAACCGCATCCAGTTAAATTATAATTATTATACTAATTTAGAAAGAATGCTTATGCAAAGAAAAAACACAAAGTGAGACCGATAAATACTTTAATTTGCTTGCAATACAAATAAAACTAACAACGCTATACATTGAGTTTTTGTGGATATTCACTTCTTGATGTTACAATATGAAGAATGATTTGAGACCATTGACGATTATTTTGTTCGTTATTTTCCGACAACAAATAGAAAGTACATTTATCTGTAAAACACACACTATTTGGAAATCTCTTATTCTCGTTACATTTTTCCACAATAATTTAACAAAATTTAGATCTTAAATCAGGACCCACTGCTCAGTTCTTTATGATTTTGGCTTTTATATGGTCGATAACTATAAGCTTACACTTGACGTTAGACGTACTATTATCCTTGCAACACATTTGTTACAGTTTCTTCAGATTTCCTCCCTTTATTCCTAAGAATATGTTCATTGTTTACACAACCATTATCCTCAAATTTCTGATCAATTCTAATAATTGTTGATTGTCACGGCACTGGACAGGCTTCAAAATTTATACTAAATAAGTCGCAAATGTCCGCCAAAACTCAATTTGATGATCTGAACTTTTTCTTTTGTGGAGTAAGCACTTATTTTGAATTAAATTATTTGTTTGTTGCTTAATCAATTTAGATGACAAACACTGACATTTCATAGCAACTGCTATTTTGAGGATTTTATTATCGAATATTTCTTCACACTTTTTAAGCTATATTTCGATTAAAACTAAAGATGAAACAAAAACAAAACCTCTAAAATAATCTTAGTAGATAAAGGAATCATTCTAATATTATTTTGATAATTTTCGTTCAATAATAGAGATACAAACTGCAATTGAAAATTTTACATGGGAATTTCCTATGATGCGTCTTCAAACGGGACACACGGTATATATATAAATCATTAATTCTGTTGATTTAGATTATTTATTATTAGTGATTTTACGTTTACAATAATTGGTATGATTATTCTGGTAGTGATATTTATAACATTTTAGCTGAAACTCTAATTTTCGATATACAATCACAATATAATTCTGTATATAATTAAATATTATTTTTGTCATTTTACTGAAATTAAGTTTCCAAAAAACGACCTACTTTAATTGACATTATTACTTTTCGTAGCCACATTGGTTGGATATTTTTTTTAAGTAACGTGTTTGGCGATTTGAATAATCGATTAACTAAGAATTGACATTATAATAATTTTATTAAATTAATAATTTGAAAATGTACGTTTTTTGGTTTTATTAAAAATGGTGTTTTCATCACTATTTGACGATTGCTACAATTGAAATAATTATTTCCGTAATGCCATTTTTGTCATTTAACTAAAAGTTTTCTTTAGATTAACATTTTTAACGGTTTTAACACTTGATATTACGTTTTTTTGGTATAGTCAATTAGTCATTTTATTGAAATTGACGTTTGAAGTAATTGGCATAATTATTTGGTAATAATATGTTTGACATTATAATAAAAATTTTGTGTAGTTTTACGATATACATTTTATGGTATTTTTTGGCAATTTACAAAAAAATATTTTTTGACGTTTCCAAATATCGATATCATTTTGTTTTTTGACATTTTTAAATAGTTCATTCAGTCTGTTGATTTAGATATTTTATTTATGACCTTTTTAGCTATCAATTGGCATGTTTATTTTAATAGTGAAAATTTTCACATTTAGCTAAAACTATAGTTTTTGATGTTTACAATTTCTAATATCATCCTGCGTATCATTATTTTTTTAATTATTCTATTGAATTTAAGGTTATAGCAATTTCAATAAATGATTTTTAATTTTTTTTTGTAACGACACTTTTTAGCTTTTTTAATTAACATTTTTGTCTGTTCAAATAATTAATTATCTAAGAATTGACCTTATAACACTTTTACAATAATATTTTTGACATTGACTTCTGATCATGTTGGTAATGTCGTTTTTTTTTTAAATTAACAATGTCGTTGTAACGACTTTTTGGCGATTATAACAATTGATAGAAATATTTTTGTAATATCATTTTTGCCATTTTAATAAATAATAATAATAATAATTTATTGATGCCACCAACATTAAATATATTTTACATAAGTCATTTTTAAACTAAATTGTAAAATGATATTAACTAGCAATTAAATAATATTTAAAATAGGTATATAACAAACTTAAGACGACAAACTTGGTAAAACATTTCTATAAGGTAAGTAAGACATAAATTATACATTTAAACGTTTTAAAAAGAAGAAAACAACACAACAACATAAAATTTAAAATCTATGGTCCAAGAATTCATAAATTGAATAAAAAGCATTCTGTACAAGTAATTGTTTTATTTCCTTCTTAAAATGAGGCAAAGTCAGTTCTTTCACAGGTGATGGTAATTTATTGAAAATTTATTGAAAAATATTGAATAACATTGTATAGTTTTCAAAAATGAACATTACGACGCCTTTTTAATAGTATCTTTACAAATATTAGCATTCTTTTGTTTTTTGATAACATCATTTCTAATATATTATTGAAATAGTCAATTCTGTATGATATTTTATTCATGTCATTATTTACGTTTCTAATAATTGGCATAATAATTGTGGTAATGACATTTGTGGCATTTTAACTAAAACGTTAGTTTTTAAAGTTGAAGTTTCAGTTGGTCCTATAAATGGCTTTTTTTAAAATTGGCTAATACCAATTAACTTTTTTGGAACGAAAATGTTCACTTTTTTAAGTAACGTTTTTGACGGTTAGAGTAATTGACATAATGATTTTGATTTTATAATTTATGATATTATAATCAAATGTCTGACTAAGCACTTTTATTTTTCTTATTTTTGTCATTAAATCATTTAATTCTGATAATTTTGGTAATAATGTTTTTTGTTTTATTGAACATGTCGTTTTTATGACAGGCGATTATACCTACTGACATTATTGTATTGGTAATCACATTATGTCATTGAAAATAAGGTTTAAGTAGATTCAAAAACTATGACTGCTTTTTAATATATATATATATATATCAACATCTTTATTTACAGAAAAATGGAAATAAATTTACATGTACATAATTAACAATATGACAATGATACACTATATATTTTTTTTCCTGTCAAACGGCTATCGACCCGCGGTCTTTCAGCCCGGAGTTAACTGTCTTACAAACGTCATGATTGCTAATGTCTAACGGAATTAACTGTTGGTTGTTCTTTAAACGTCATGATCACTAATGTCGTTGTGAAATGTAGAGATGAACTGATAAATGGTGATTTCAGGGTATTTGTATCGGGGTGTTATTAAGGGATTACGAGGGATACACATATGGTTAAGGATATCAATATTATGGGGGTTAGTGGCGAATTTTTGAGCGAGGAATTGGAGACGTTGTTCAATAGGAGTTAGATTGGCTAATTGGTACAGGCGGGTGTCTAATTTTGGTGAGCGTACGAAGGGCTGATCAGATACCTGAATACTTTTAAGAGCGGAAGGATGGGGTTTATAGAAAAGGATAGCGGCGTAGTCAAGAAGAGGTCGGCAGATCATTTTATAAATATGGCTTCTGAAGTGCCGAGCTCTCTTCATGACACTCACTTTAAGGTTTTGGGCGTGTGTTTTAAAGGTTAATTTGGGGTCAAATGTTATACCAAGGTATTTGCATGAAGGAGATGGTAAAATAGGATGATTATTAATGGTTATATGGAACGGAGAATTCTGTGGTCGATGAAAAGGGATTAGGAGCTGGGATTTATTAGGATTAATGGTTACTCTCCATTTTGCAAACCATAGCTGTATGGTCACGATCAGCCCTTGCAGTGTGGTAAGTGCTTTTTGTAGGGTGGGGGCGTGTGCTACTAGGGCAGTATCGTCTGCGTATAGGAGCGGGTAGGATGAAGGATTTATGTAGTGTGGGTTAGGGTTATAAATGTCATAAACATAAATGTTGTAAAGGAGCGGTGATAGGGAGATCCTTGGGGAGGGACAAAGGCGCGTGATAGGGTATTTCGGATTTTAACTCTTAGGATTCGATTGGATAGGAAGCTGTCAATTAGGTTAAGGAGATGGTGTGAGATATTAATGGAGTTACATTTAAACAGCAAACCTCGATGCCAAACTGAATCAAACGCTTTTCGAATGTCTAGTAGGGCAATTGCGGATTTTTGGCGTTCGAGGTGTGCTGTTTGGCAGTTAGAGGTGAGGATAGAAAGTGGTAAGGAAGTAGAACGATGTTAAAGGAAGCCAAATTGGTAAGGAGGGATATGATGTGAAATATGGGACATTATTTTATTCTTAACTATATTTTCAAACATTTTACCCAAGACTGGAAGCAGGGTGATTGGGCGATAACTTGACACGTCTAACGTGTCTTGTCCAGTTTTCGGAATACATGTGATAATACCCTGCTTCCACTCCTTGGGTATGATCTGGGATATATGTAGTTAAATATTTTTAGGATATATTTGTGGATATTGTTAGGGAGGGATTTGAGGATAGCTCTAGGAACGTTGTCATAACCGGGGGCAGTGTTTTTACCTTTATATAGGCAGGTAAAATATTCTTCCTCATTTATATCGTCATCGGGAGGGTAAGGGGTGTGGGTATTTTTAAAATTATCGTATCAAGAGTTTACCGTATTAAAAAAGTCATTGTCAAAGTCATCATTAACTGTCATGGTGTAGTTCTTGTCAAAATAGTCTGCAAAAGTATTTGCCATTAATTGTTCGTCCGTAATTAAAGATTGTGAAATTGGGTCTTTTATTTTCTGTAGAAGATCAGTTTTCCTGTATTTTTCTTTTCCTTCTTTTTAATATTTTGATTGAAAATTTTTAATCATTAGCATTTAGAATATTGTGATTTCTTTGTAATCCAAGTTTATTAAAATACTGTTTCGATAGTTTTTATGTTAAAATTAATAAATTGATATTACGTTTTTTCGTATTGCTAATTTAACATTTAATTGAATATGAATTTGACATTAAAAATTGATATAACATTTTTGACATTTCAATAAAAATAACGTTGTGTAGTTTTCAAAAGTTAATATTACCATAGTTTATAATGGTGCTTTGTCACTTTACAAAAATCTTTTTTGCGTTTCAAGTATTAACATTACTTTGTTTTTTTTAATGAGTGTTTATGTTTTTTCGAAATACATACTTTGAAAATATAGCTTCTTTTGATGACTTTTTAACATATTTTTTAAATAGTCAATTCTGTTTATTTGAATATTTAATCATTCGATTTTTGCTTTTTCAACAATTAACATGAACATTTTTAGCAGTGACATTTTAACTAAAATTGTAGTTCTTGCATTTAGAATATTGTGATTTCTTTATAATGCAATTTGATTAAAATACTGTTTCGATAGTTTGGATGCTAATATTTTTATATTAATATTACGTTTTTTCCTATTGCTAATTTTACATTTAATTGAATATGAATTTGACATTAAAAATAATTGGTGTAATAACATTTTTGACATTTCAATAAAAATAACGTTGTGTAGCTTTTAAAAGTTAATATTACGATAGTTTTTTAATGGTGTTTTGGCACTTTACAAAAAATTGTTTTTGTGTTTCAAGTATTGACATTACTTTGATTTTTTTAATGAGTGTTTATGTTTTTTCGAAATACACATTTTGAAAATATAGCTTCTTTTGATGACATACTTTTGAAAATATTCTTTAAAAGGTCAATTCTATTTATTTGAATATTTAATCATTACGGTTTTTTTACTTTTTTAACAATTAGCATGAACATTTTTGGCAGTGACATTTTTGGACATTTTAACCAAAATAACCAATAATTCTTCAAGTGAGCAGTTTCAATAAATGAGTTTTTTTTGTGATGATATTTTCAGGTTTTTTGAGATTAGAGTAATTGACGTAATGATTTCGATTTTACAATCAAACTGAAGATTCTAAGAAAGAATTGACATGATAAAATTTTTGTGATGATACTTTCATCATTTAATCATTTCATTCTGATCACGTTGGTAATAATGTTTTTTTGTTTTATTAACAATATCTTTTTCACGACAAATGAATACAACAATTCATATGACTATTTTGTCATTGAAAATAAGGTTATAGCAGTTTTAAAACTTTAAATTATTACTGTGTTTTGATGTTTTATTGAACATTATTAATTATTGGTGTCTTGAAAACTGTCATTTCTTTGTAATGTCATTTATCAATATTAACATTTCGATGAATCTAACGTGAATTGGTAATTAATTAACTGTAACTATTGGCATTACAACATTTTTATAACAATATTTTTAACATTTTTTACTGATTATTTTGGTAATGATGAATTTTTTGTTTAATTGTAAATGACGTTCTCATTACTTTTTGGTGATTACAACAATTGATGTGACTATTGGTAATAACGTTTTTATTTGATTGAAAATTTGTAATCATTGGCGTTTAATTTCTAGTGGTTCATTTTATTTTAATAAGGTTTCTATGAAATAGAGGTTAATTGTGTTGTTTCACAATTTATATATATTTCTCCGACTAGTTTCGACTGTTGGTCATTCTCAAAGAAATATATTAAAATTGTGATACAACTGAGTTGAATTAGTCTAATTAATATACAAATGTTTCACCACGGGTTAAGTGGGAATTTAATTCATTGTTTAGATCGGTGTTTCCCAACATGGGGCCCACGCCCCACAGGGGGGCAATTTGATAATTAAGGGAGCAATTCGAAAATGGACTCTACACGAGTTTAACCATTTTGCTTCGGCCCATTTAAATAGCATTGCACTTAGCTTACTCTATTTACTGCTCATACTTCAACTCATAATCGTATTCTTGAGTCTAGTTATCAAATTTCTTTATTTATCACTAAATCTTATACATATTATAGGAGAGAATTTAATAAAATCATCAATATTAGCATTTCTTAAAAGGGTTCTTAAGAAAGATGGCAAAAATGTAAAAGCTATGCCACTCAGTAACAGTACTGATAGCAGATGAATTGACGAAATGAATGAAGATAATAAAAATCAACTTGTTGAAAAGCTGAAAACAAGAAAATTCTCAGTGCTAATAATAAGCTAAAAAACTACTTAGATGTCAATAATATATCAATGAAAAAATAATATCTTGTGCTGCAAATGGTGCTCCTAATATGATGGACAAGAGAAATGGCTGCTTAAAATTGTTAAATTATGAAAATCCAGAAATGATTCTTGTGTATTGTGTTATTAATGCGGAAAACTTGGTAGCTTAAAATATCTCAAATGAAGTACTGTATTCAGTAATAAAGTATATCTATGCTATCAAAGCTAATGCCAAATGTGAACGCCTCTTCAAGCTTTTTTGAGAAGAACAAAGAGAACTTGAATTAGCGAAAAGAGCTCGATCTATCTGGAGGAGGTGTCTTACTTAACGAGGATATGCGTCTCTTTATTTGGACCTTCTGGTAGTGGCCCAAAGAGGCATTGCGATTACTTCGAACCTTCTATTCATTACGGAGGTTTGCAGTAATCCACGGGGCTTGTAATTTTCTGCTTTGTATTTTTGACATTCTTGGCAGTGTTTCGCATAGTCGTTAATGTATTCTCTTATACATAGCCAGTAATGAGTCCGAATGATTTTCTGTCCGTTCCATTCATAGTGTCGAGCTGTATGATTATTGAGTTATTTTTTAGGACTTTGCATAAATTTTGATTAAAGGCGGCTTTTTCAGTCGTAGGGTTTCACCTATATCTTCCATGTTCAGGGAGGCGAGGAGTTGAACCTAGACGAGATTTATTTGCAGTAAATGATACCGCTATACTTGTTATTATCGATCATTTGAAAATTCTATAGGTTGATTTAAAAGAAAGATTTTCTGATTTAAAACAAATTGATTTTCTAACATAGATGATGCAGTCAACGTGAAGAAGAAATCGCAGAAATGCAAAATGAAGAGTTAGTTAAAACTTTATTTAACTTAAAAGGAGCGATGGCTTGGCTTTTTGAGGAAACAAAAACAAAATTCCAAGTTTAACTAAATGTGCAAAAAAACAATTATTACCACAATTATATTTTCATATTTAGCTGAATGTGGATTTAGTGCTGTACATGATTTACTGGTAGAAATAGAAACCAACCAAATTGGAACCTAACATAAAATCTTTAAGCAACAAACATCGATCTTACTAAATTTGTATTTGATATTTATATCAATATTATGATAAGGTATTATTAAACATTTTAATTAAATTGTCAATACTGTTGATTTCTTATCATTCTAAGGATTAGCATGAAAGAAACCATGACAATTGTAAAAAACGATATAAATTTTACTAAACAAAATTCCAAAAATTCACGACTTTCTGTAATTTTATAAAAAATGTCGTTATTGGCATTATAATTCCGTTGGAAATTTTGACATTTTATTGAAAATAAAGATTCTAGAGCCTTTAAAACATTTACATTATAATCTTTTAAATAATTTATAATTTTTTGGAAATGACATTGTCCACATTTTATTAAAAATGACGTCCATAATATTGACATTTGTTTTTTTTTTATATTAACGTTTGGAATTAATCATTTCATAGATATTTTGGTAATTACATTTTGTTTCTCAAATTATTAACTGTTCAAGATTGTTAAATTTACTCTGATTCAGCCAGTTTTATCCATTTGTGTATGACTTGCAATCTAGCGGTAGTAGTGTTTGGCTATCGATCACGTGGTCCTTTTGCCGTGTTATTTGCGTATGTGTATGTAAGAAACTTTATAAATTTAAAGTATCTCCAAAAAACGACAACCCACCCATCCCTTATATTAAAATGAATTTTAATAACCCACCCTTTCGTCAATTAATAGTTAATTTTACCGACGGTTTCAATTTCTAAATTATGAATTTACAAGAATTACTCATCCTCCTTCCTACAAAAGCTGGACAAGTTTACATTCTATATAGCATTATAAATATCATTTATAAATAAGATATTGTTTGCGTAAATTTCCCATATTTCCTTTTTATTATGATAATATAACAAAACGTAAAATTGTATGAATGTTTCTAAATTTAAATCTAAACATCAGTAATTATATTGTACGTGATAACATTCTCAAATCAAATTTTGCTAAATTGTATTTTAGTTGCAAAGAAAATATCTAAGAAGTCGATATATTTAAAATCTACCATTCTTATGAAATCCGATTATAGCTTTAGAATTGGAAACGAATTATATACACAGCGAGTTTAGGCGGCAGGCGGGATTGCTTTTTGCCCTGAAGGAGGCAGTGCGTCTTCTTAATAATAGCTCCAGCAGCCCCTGCTCGCCCTCTTTTTGCCCTTTTAAGCCCTAAATTAAATGCGCATTTTTGTATATATATTTTTTCCGTGTTTATGATAAAGATTAACGTTTTTCCGCTTTGATGTTTAAAATGAAGGCAACTACATCCCAATTGCCCAATTTATACATAGGGATATCACTTTGTGATACATTTTGAGTAATTGAGATAATCAAATATACTTGTTTAGATTAGTGCGGTAACAAATAAGTATATACCATATAAATAAATACCTATTATACTAAACAAAGTGAAAATTGTTTTAAATTTTTGATTAAATATGTAACGAAGTAGAAGCCTCCATCGTCAATACGTATATTTATTAATCTGCTGAAGTGTTTTAATCAGTTAATAAGTTAATATTAACATGTTTCACCACGGGTTAGGTGAGATATTAATCAATGATTAAATTGAATTGTGTTTTGTTGCTAAATTGTAGCTCTGTAGCTTTTATGTGCAGAATAGTCTCCGGTATTTCGATCGAGTTAATTCTGTAAGGGAGTAACATATATTTATTGACAAATTCTGTACATATTTACATTAAAATGATGATTAATGAATGATGTGTTAATGTATTAATCTGTCAAAAGGCTATCGACCAGAGGTCTTACTGCCTTGTCTTGTCCAGTCATATGGCGTCAGTCGTTAGTGAGTAGATGCATGAAATGATGCAATGAAATAAAAAATGGTAGAATGTGGGTTTTTAAGTTTAGGGATTATGTTTGGGTTTCTAGGAAGACAGTATAGGGATAATATGTGAAAGTTAAAAGATTTTTGGCGAATTTCTCTGATAGGAATCGAAGACGTTCTAGGATGGGGATAACTAAAGTAGTATCATAGAGGAGCTGATTGGAGGGATTGTGTAGAGGGTTAAGAGGATGACGTAGTTTTGTTAGGGTACCAAGGGATGCTCGCTCGCTAACTTCAATATTACGGGAGGTTGGATTGCTGGTGTTGGGATAGAGGGCACAACCATAGTCAAGGCGGCAGATCATCTTGTACATTTTTACGGCGGTTCTGGTATTAATACCATTGTTTTTGTAAGTTAAACTTCTAAAGCATTTTGCCCTAGAAGTAATTTTGCTTTTTGTTATGGCGGTATGTTTTTTAAAATTAATTTTTTGATCTATGGTTATGCCCAAGTACTTAATGGAAACTGAGGGAGGGATCGCAGTTTGGGAAATATGGACTTTGTGAGGTGAATTATTGCTGCGGTGATAAGGGATTAGGAGCTGTGATATGTGGGGATTGATTTTAATGCGCCATTTTGCAAACCATCTTTGAAGGGAGTCAATAAGCTCTTGTAGGAATTGGAGAGCTTTTGGTAGTGTGGGAGCATGTGTGATTAGGGCAGTGTCATCTGCAAATTGCAGGAGGTATTTTGATGGATTAAAGTAGAGAGGATCAGGGTTGTAGATATCAGCACAAAAAATGTTATATAACAGAGGTGAGAGAGGAGAGCCTTGAGGGAGTTCTTGTTCGGGAGTAAATGGAGAGGAGAATGAATTATGGATTTTGACTTTTAGGGATCTATTACAGAGGAATTGTTTAATAATGAAAATGATATGAGGAGGGATATTTAGGAGGTGGCACTTGTATAGTAAGCCTTGATTTCATTGGAAATTAGATAGAGGATTTTGTTTTTGAGAAGGGTCTTTAAGGGATTTAATCGAGTTACATGTTTATATTGTAATAAAAAATTATATATTAATTATTATTACACAAGACGTTTAATTGAGTTACATTTTTATAACATAAACATTTTAAAAATTCGGGAAATGCAGCAGATACCACGAGGTTTGCCTTTTATATAGCAAACTTCTTTACTTCCTGGATTAGCCATTTATGGTCACATTTAGATTAAGCTGCTAACAATAGCCGCACACATTGAGTCAGCATAAGCACAACTTTTGTTTTTGCCTTGATCAGCTCTTCTTACATAATTTAAAGTCGTTTCTGTATCAAAGCATCCCTACATTCAGTTGTTTCGACTTATTCATCCGTGATTATGTTAAAAGTTAAAAACATAATATATGTAATCTTAAAATTAATATTAGAAAAGGTTGTTAGTACCATACTTTTTTTTATCATAATTAAATTATATCTTGAATTTTGGAGGCGTTCACTTCCTAGTACATTTTTAATGAATAACAGAAAAACGTTTAACTTTTTTATACTACTTTTATAAAAAGTAGTATAAAAAAGTTAAACGTTTTTCTGTTATTAATTAAATTATACATCATCAATTTTAAGTTTACTTAGATGATGTTAAAGAATTAACACTTTTATTATTCATTTTGTACTATTAAAAATCTTTAAAAGAGCATTTGAAAATTTTAATTTTCACTTTAAATTATGCATTAATGTTGTTTTAGGATCGTGTTATATCCACAACTTTGGAGCTTTAAAGAAGGGCACTTCAGTTTATAATCCATGCGTGTGAATGCATTCATGCAGACGAAAAAAAGCGTGGATATATACATCTGCAGCGCGCATACAGTTCAAGACCTAAGAAAAACTACGAAGGCGTGACAGTTCTCCAGCAGCGCGGATCCGGACTGCATAATATCTTCAATAGTTATGCAACGTTATTTATATACTTTTTGCATTTGAAAAGGAGCGATTACAAGAGCCCCATTGTAATTACAGCACTATTCAATGGAACATTAACGCCATTTATATGAGGAAAGAGAAAAATCTGTTACACAATCTCAAATCAAATACTCACAACAATGCCAACAGGAATAATTATGCAGAAAAGAAATGCATATATAGTAAATTATTGTATTGTAAATATAATTTTAAATCACACTTTCGTGGCACGCGTCACGTTTTATCCATTACGGGAGAATAATTATTTCACGGTTTTTTAAGAGCTTTACAATGTTTTTGATGGAAGTTTAATTGTTAAACGATTTTGTCTGTTTAGTCGGATTAAGATTTCTTTTTTAATATTTTAAATATTACTTACATAATATATTATGTTAACATCACAGACGATCACTTGTAATAGTTTCAATTATTTTGGACACGACACAAAGAAACAGGCCTGTTATTATCTTTTAGAGTTTTATCATCGTTCTTGAAAGTTGGTATAATGACTGATACTTTTTAACCAGCTAAATTCCTTCTTCAATTGAATAATTTATTAGATATGTTAATGGCTCCACTAACTCATTTCATATCGATTTTCTAAGAGATGCTGGAAATTCATCAAGCCCTGTGCTCTTTTAATTTTTTAATTTAAATATTGCTAAATGAACATCATTTCCATCTACAGGAAGAAATACGAATGTATATGAAAATTCCATGTATCCAGTACATTTTTTTGAAATAATTGTTCCAAAATGTTGGGTTAAGCTTTCGTATACTACACTTCAGTAAGAACATTTCCATTATCAATGATTTTGACTATTTTGTTTACTTTTCTTCTTCTAAGTTCGGTGTTAACCAATTTCCAAATTTCCAAATTTTTGCTGTGTTATTTGAAGATTTTTGAATAATATTTTTATAATACATATTCTGTGTTGTTGCTAAAAGGATCTTATAATTTCCTTTTTTTGGTTTCATATAATGTCATAGAATAATCGCATTTGAAATTTTCTTTTAACCAAAATAAATCATTCAGTTCATTGGTTTTTATAAATTCATAGAAATCAATATTTTTAAATAAAATTTCGAATGCTGTGTGAACATTTGACACTGAATATTATATTCAGCTCTAATTAATATTTCCCAATTTTTCTTGAATATCAATTATATCCTGTTTTGTTATATTACGTCTTTAGGAGTATTATTTAATGGGTTATTGATATAACTATAATAAATATTGTATATTACACATTGAGCTTTATGTTCAGAATTATGTAGTTCAATAATATAACATGTTGTTAATTCGCTTGGAAAATTAGAAATCATATAATTGATGGCAGAACTGGAAGTATAATTGTTTTTAATTGTAAAAATTCTTGTTGGATCTTCACATATTCAATTTAATTCGTATGATCGGAGATGGTCAAATAACAGTTTTTTGTTTGACGACTCTTTAAGTGGGTTAACATTTAAATCTCCACACAAAGTGATATTATCACAAATATTATCACTTTGATTTGATTTTGTACAGCATTTGGATTATTTATTTTCATTTCGACATTTTTGTTTTTCGGCTCTCGGCAAAAAAGAGTATCGTTGTAAATTTGTGGGCCAAAATTCCGCATCTTGAAATTTTTCCTCAAATATTTTTTCAAATGCGACTTCATCTTCCTTTTGTAATTTTTAGTTTAGACACTTCCAGAAAACTGGTTAATTTACATTCAGCGTTCTCCTTTCTTCTCATGATTTATTGCTTATTATTATCTCTCCTTCTTTTATTTTGTACCCATTTCCATCTTCTTTTTCCAATGGATTATTATTTTCTAATTTATTTCGTGCATCCCGCGGATGTTATAATTTTATTTGGATTTGAATCAGTTTTTAATGGTATATTTTTGTTTACAATTTTTGCAGATTCCAATGCAACCGTACTCTTTTTTAATGATTGAAGTTTTTGTTCTTCGTTTATTTTTGATTTATTATTTACATTTGCTTTCCACGGAACAGCTTGCTCCACCAGTTGGCAAATTTGAGAATTTGAAATTTTGAGTATTTACATTAGTTGAATTTTCTGCAGCAATGGTTTGTTCTTTGGATAGGTAAATATTTGGTTTTTGTTCCAACATTTTTAATCTGTTAGAAATTAGGAAATCGTTGTTTATTTTCAAACTAGTATTTGTATCTTCTAACTGGACCAGTAGTTTGTTGAGATGATTAACTTTTTGTTGTAGTGAAATAATACACTGTCATTTACGGTAGATCGTTTGCAATGTTTGTAAGTACTGTAACTTTTATTTAGGTGGTGTATTTTTAGCGATTACGGAATAGTTAAAAACAAGAAGGATTAACACAACATGTTGAATGCTTGAAGTTATATCTTTGAGATACATCTTGAATTAGGAACTTTATCAGACAATAAATAAAACTGTACTTCCTTAATATCACACATGGAATTTATCCAGTCACTATAGTTTCAACCTTTACAAGGCTATTATCTTACTTACAGTAAATTTGCATAATAGTTTTAAAAATGGATGGATATATTAAGTCAGTTTGGTCGTTAATTAAGGGGTTTTCCGGATTACGTTTGGTTTTATACATTTCTAGGGATTCAAGTAGGTCAGGTTTTGGACTTTTTCGGTAAAATGTAAAATCTCTAGAGTATTATTATCTGTAACATGATTGTTGAGCTCATGTGTTCTTTTAAACGAATGTCAAAATGTGTTCAGAATGACCAATATAAATATCCCTATATTTATTAATACATTTTGTATTGAAGAATTATTTGTCTGCATCTCAAATTAGCTAATACTTGCATTTGTATACATTCCCTAAGATTGATTCAATCAAGTTATTTCAAAACTAATTTCTAATTCTATTCACAATTGTAAATGCATATTTTGCGGTGACAAAAAGTAGCTGTTCGTTTGTATAAAAGGACTAGAACTCCAAATGATTACAAAACATTTAAATTGTTAAATGTTGATGCATAATTATTGCGGCTTTTATCACCCCTTTGTAGCAGTTATTTAAGATGCATGTGGAAAATCATGCACATCATATGTGGTTCAGCACAACATAGAGAATGGCGTTGGATTCATTTTGCGTAGTTAATAAGCTATTCGGCAAGGGAACAATAAACAAAATCCAAGATAAACGATGGTTCAAGAGGTTGAAAGCGGGTGATATGAACATTATACTGGCCATGGAAGAGTTCTAAAGCTAACCAACGACTTTAATTTTAACTAATCCATGATGGTTAGTCGTCTCAAAGATTTCAAAAGGGTGTAGAAATCGGCTGGGCGGGTTTCCATAAACTTTCAGATAACACTACAAAGTCGTACGTCTGCGCATTTACCTATTTGTTGCAACAAAATGAACAAGGTACGTTTCTGAAAAATTGGTATGAATAATCAATCATAGCTACTCTTCAAAAACATGAAAATAAGGAAGGTTTGTATATCTGAGGGTCCAAAAGAAATCCCAGAATTTGTTTCTAAAAAGGCTATGTGTATGAGTGGAAGCATTCACTGAGAAATCATCACAAACTTCATTTGTTATTGGTGGAATGACCACTATGTGCGTCAACAGTGGCGAATTCCGGATAAAATTTGTAAGCGATAGTTCAGCATCAACAGTGATGTCTATCTGGGTTAGCTTGCCCGCTTTTACGTTGAAATCGAGATGAAAAGAACCTTTTCGTCTTCTAACAACGATGCCCGTCCTCTTTTGAGCTTCGTATCGTCGAATCGATCGCCAATTAAGGATGTTTCCAGTGAATATAGTAGATTCACCAATCGAACTTCCACATACTATCATGTAAATCTCTCTCGTTCAAAAACTGCAAAAAAAAATGTATGGCGATTTTGATGTCTTAGTAAATGATCTGGTTGAAGGATAAGGCGTTGAGATGTTGAAAATCCATATTCATTTGTAAATTAAAGTTGTAAATAACTCAGATTTTAATTTGAATTATTTATAACTTTAATATACAAATTAGTAAATGATGTCAGAGCATGGATGCATCTAAGAACCGTGACTTTTTTGGCCTTATGATTGCTGATCTGCAACCAGTTCTTGAAGTAGATGACAACTACATTCCGGAATCTATCAAATCCATGAAACCATCTATTTGTTATATTTAATATTTTCATTGTTTTTGACCAATAAAATTTGTTGAAAAAAAAATTACTGTGCATCTCATTATTTATGCAACAGATTCTTAAAATTCTGGAATTTTGTTCGAAGAAACAAAAACAGAAGTATAAATTAAAAATATATTTTTACAACATATCGCATACTGGAATTGATTGTTTTTATCTTTTTGATAATAATGTTGAGACTGTTTATAGCAACAGTGAAGTGCAGCTACTATGAAGTGAGTTTGGCAATAATAGTGATATATTTAATACTATAAATTTATCAGATAAATGTTCCGTATGACCTGTCGGCATCCCAGCTTAGAACAACGTGGGTTTTGTAAAGGAAAATTAACTATAACGAATCTTATAGTGTCCTAAGCCCATATTTTGTCGAGTTGGTCACAATAAACCTGAAAAGGTCGGATTTGGAATTTTGATTCTAAATTGTTATATAGCTTTTTAACTCAACGATCGTAATTTTAAAAAATAAATAATTTCATCTAGAAATATATCTGTGCCGTTAGGTCTGCCGCAGGGCTGTCATTGTGGCCCTATTCTATTTTTACTATTCGTTAATGACATTAAAACATGCATTAAGGGTAGCTCTTACTTTGATATGATACCAAGAAAGAAACTGACATACTTGACAAGAGAGATATAGAAAACAAGACAGTCAAATTAATACAGAACATATACAACAACAGTAATGCAATAATATACAAGGGGCACATATCAAGAACATTCAAGACAAATAATTAAGATAAGAAGGAGGACTAAGCCCAACACTATTCAACATATATGAAAAAATGAAAAGTATGAAACATGAAACATAGGATACAAAAATATGCAAGTGAGCATACGCGGACGATGTAGTAGTGATAATAGAAAATCAAAACAAAGGTATTGATAGTAGAAAAACGGAAAGAACACATAAATATAAAGATAGAACAACATATGATAGAACAAGTGGAGCAATTCAAATACCTAGGAGTAGAAATCACAGATGGAAAAATAGAGGACAAATTTAGTAACAGAATTAAAATGTGCTATGCAATGAATAACATACTTATTAACAAGAACGAGATCAGTAGAAAGACAAAAATAAGCATTACAGACCGATTCTGACATAAGGAAGTGAGACGTGGAAGCTAACAAAGAGAGATAAAAGGCTACAAGCAATAGAGATTAAATATTTGAGAGTAAAATAGGTAACAAGAAGAGATGAAATAAAACAAAATTAATCTGGGAAGCAGGGCAGAAAGACCAATGGTCGATAGCCCAAACGGACAGACTAACACATTTAACATCATTTGTAAATATTTTTAATTTTGTATATATTTATTGTATAAAAATGTTATTCTCTCTCTCTCTCTGGGAAGCAAGAATAGGAAAATAAAAGATGAAGAGAAACACTAAGACAAGAATGGGACAACAAAATAAAATAAATAATAAACAATATAGGAAAGACAGTGAAACAAGCAAAGGGATTGGTCAATAAAATAAAAGTCATGTAACAAAGTAATGTAAAATTAATAGCGTACACCGAAAGGTAATTGGCATTTTGATAATATATATATAAAGTTCTTACTTTTTGCAGATGATCCTAAACTATTCATAATAATATTGCCCAATTCTGATTACTTACACTTTCAAAAATTATATAAATATATTACTAAATGCTCGATTCTGTGTGCCATTGTGTGACCTCGACTCGAGGAGAACATATTTCATCTAAAAATTAAATAATTCTGTTTAATGCCGAAATAGTTCAATAAATGATCTTGAAGTAATTTTCATCGCATAAATATGACATCAATTTGTTTATAAAACGAGTTGCAAAACATTTTTCCATAAATACGCAAACGGTATTATGTTTATCTCTGGTTCGTTCTCAGTTGAAGTACTCTTTATGTGTTTGGTCACCTCAGTTCACTAATAAAATAGTACAACTTGAACGTGTACAGAATAAAAACCTCGAGGCAGTATAGTCGATCTCATGTTAGTTCGAATTTAAAGTTGAGATCTCTGCAGGATACAAGAGTTTACTTAGATTTAGTATTTCTTAAATTAGTTGATTGACTGAAGCGAATGGTTTATTATTATTAATCGTCATTCATTATATAATTATTTTCACACAGAATAAAACACTTACTATATTTTTTACCACAAATTATTATTTGTTTTATTCCGCGTGAAAGAGTGGATTACCACGTATTAACCATCGCTACCATTCTGATCATTGTTTTGATATGTTGAATGCTAAGATTTTGGAGTATGTTGAATAAAACTTATAACGTATCCATTTCGCCACCAGTTTTGTTGAAATTAAATATTCCATAAAGCGCCTGATCGTAACTATTTATTCGTCGTAATTATTTGTTTCTTTTTAATTTTCTGTTTTCCATCTAAGATTTATGTTAACATGTATTTTACATGATTATAATTTGATTCATTGTTTGAATTACTCTTAGTTTCTATACTCTATTTTAATTTTACGGGTAATTATTTAGTTATTTTATTAGTGTGTAACTAACTAATTTTAAAGAGTTAATTTTAGATAGAAACAGATATTAACATTAGGTGGAGAGTAACACTTGTTTTGTTCCATAATGTTTTTATTTTCAGTTGCCTGACACGTGTTTAGGTCTTTGATAATGGTTTGCGAATACCGAAACACGTGTGAGGCAACTGAAAAAAAATATGGAACAAAACAAGTGTTACTCTCCACCTAATATTAACTAATTTTAGTTTTTGCAATACATACATTGTTGTATTGTGATTATCTTTAAATAAATTTAAAAAAATATAGTAAATCCATAAAAAATTGACAAATATAAAGTCTGGAGTATTTCTTATTGATATTTTATATCAAATGGACTCTGAGATTTTGTAAACAATAAACAATAAAGTTGTTACTTCTTTCTTGATGCTTCGGAACTAAAAGTATTCCTTTTTTAAGACAATGCTTTTTTTTTCTTTATCGCAAATGTTGATTTATCTGATATAATCTTTTTTGTTCATAAATATGAATACCTTAAATCCAATTAAGCCCAAACAGCTACATCCCAATTGCATAAAGTAATAAAAATAATGCATATTATTGTAAAATTAATCTGCTTAAATTTGAAAAAAAAAACAATTGCCATGTTTTTTTAGCAACAGTTATTTTAGAATGAGAATTTATCCTTCAAAAGTTTAGAATTTTTTGCCAATGTTCATTGTTCAATGTGGTTTACGATATTTTTTAATTATTATTGGTTACTTTTTATTGTCTTAAATAAAGCCACATTTGGATTTTATTCTATTTTATGAAATGGTATGTTAAATAAATCTCTGTTTATAGTTTTATTTTTATAATTTCCTTCGGACAGACTTTGCAACACTACATATTTACGTCCTACATATATGATTTTAAACATTTTTATAAAGTCTTTAGATGTGTATTTCTTTAATATTTTTAATAAGGCAACATTAAATACTCTGAATTGTAGTCATTTTAGTCTCTGAAGTCGTTTTAGTCTCTCTTCAATCTTCTTTGTCATTTTAGTCTTTTCAATATTCTAAGTTTTGTTGATCTTTTTTTAGTCTTCCAATCTTTTTAATCTTTTCAGTCTCTAAAATCTCTTTAGACGTTTGTGCCTTTTCAAGCTTTTCAGTATTTTAGACTTCTAGCCTCTTCAGTTTTTTTTTTTAAATTTCAGTCTCGTCTTGTTTTTAATCTTCAGCCTTTTCAGTTTTTTATTCTTTATAGTCCTTTCATATTTTGTTTGTTATATCTTTTTAGTCTTTTCAGTCATTTTATTTTCCTCATTCTATTTGAATTTTTTAATTTTTCCAGTTTCTTCAGTACTTTCAGTCTTTCTGTCTTAATTTTTAATTTTTTTATTTTATTATTTAGTGTTTTCGGTGTTTTTAGTATTACTTATTAATGTATCTTAAGTCTATGTGTTTTTTGTCCTCTCAGTGTTTTTAGTTCACTCCAGTATATTTAGTCTTTTAAATTCTTCCAGTTGTTTTAGTCTTTTCCATATTTTCAGTCTTTCTTTAGACTCTCTTGATTTTAGCCATTTTTATTTTTCAGTTTTGTAGTCATTTTAGTTTCTTCAGTTTTCAGTGTTTTAGTCTTTTTAGTCATTTAAGTTTTTTTAGTCTTCACCTAATATAATATAATAATAATAGTAATTTATGATATTCAATTTTTACTTTAACTCACTACAATTGTTTCGCTACACTATAGCTTCTTCAGGTGGAGAAATATAATAATATAGGTATTATATGTCTTCACCTGAAGAAGCTACAGTGTAAAGAAACAATTGTAGT
Organism: Ontholestes murinus; assembly: GCA_963969525.1. Lineage (NCBI taxonomy): Eukaryota > Metazoa > Arthropoda > Insecta > Coleoptera > Staphylinidae > Ontholestes > Ontholestes murinus. The sequence continues at coordinate 51,817,525 of OZ018394.1, read as the reverse complement.
GAGTTAAAATAAAAAGTTGGAAATCATAAATAGTTTACTATTATTATTATATATAGTGATAATGGATTTTCAAAAAATAAATGCCTCAACAATCAACGAGATTTTTAATCTTCAGTCTTTTAAGTATTTTCAGTCTCTTCAGCCTTTATATTCATTATCTTTATTGATTTTTCAGTCTTTTCTGTTTTTTTGAATGTTTTGCTCATTTTAGTCTCTTCAGTCCATTTAGTCAATTTATTATCTTTTCATTTTTTAAATTTTGTAATCTTTTCAGTCATTTTAGTCGTTTTAATCTTTGGAGTTTCGTAGCCTTTTCAGTTTTTTGTCCGTTTAGTCCTTTCGTTTAGTTTTTTAAGCTTTTCAATTAATTCAGTCTTTTTAATCATTGCAGTTTTTTATCTTTTCAATATTTTCAGTTTTTTAAATCTTTTTAGACTATGTTCTTTATTTAAGTTGATCTCTGGTCAAATAGATATACTTGATTTTTAGCATCAAGTTAGTGGTAGTCATACATGACTAATTAAGATATTTAGAGAAAGGTTTTACAGGAGAATTTTTACGTTTAATAGGAATAATTTATATTTATTTACAAAAAGTTACAATTATTTTCGTTCAGCACTACGGAAAATTGATTTAGACTTTATGTAAGTGTAAGTTGGTTATTTGTTTTTTTCTTATTTTAATTTCTTCCCCATAATAATAGGTAAGACCAAATTATTCAGAAATTTAACTTACAAAAACAAGGGAATTTCCACCAAATCAGCTGTTAAAATTTATAAAACGATTTGCCGCCCTACACTCGACTATGGTAATGTCCTTTTCTCCCACTCCTGCAATCCTACTCTCCACAATATCCAAGTTAGCGAGCGATCCTCCTTAAGAATCCTTACCAAAATCCGCCATCCTAATAATCCTGTGCATAATCCCTCTAACCAACTCCTATATGACTCTACCTCTGTTATTCCCATCAATAAACGCCTTCTATACCTCAGTGAAACATTTTCCAAAAATTCCTTTAACCATCACATCCCTCCCCTTTACTGCTTGCGCAGAAATCTTAACCATATCCCAAAATACAAAACTCCTTCATTCACAACATTTGGATTCATCGCATCACATCATCCATCATCATCATCAGAGGCAGACTGACCAAACACGCCGACAATGACAAATCCAGGCTGAAAGACCACTGGTCGATAGCCATTTAGCGAACTAACACACTAATGCCAATTATATCATACATGTATTATATTAGTTGTATTTATGTTTGTTAATAAAGATGTTGTATATATATAATAGGTAAGATGGAATTGGAAGTGGAATTTTTAGTAGAAGGCACTGACTGTAATAACCCTGATGCTTTATTTAAATTATTCTTCACAGACCATATAATAGATATGATAGTTGAAGAAACTAATAAATAAGCTGCACAATGCATAAATTACTCTTCATGTAACACTTCAAGACTGGAAATATGTATCGAGGAAAGAAATGAAGAAGATTGTGTAATTGGTACAAGAATTAAAGCCCTAGGATGCCGGTCAAAGTGATTTTTTTCCTGGCAAATTGATCTCCACTAGATATGACATAAATTGGACTCCACACCATTATTTTTAATAAAGATAATGAAATTTTATAGTTTAATAAATAATAAACACATTTTCGATTACTTATTTTTTAATTGGTGTACCAAATATAAACGTCTTTTGTGACACCCTGTAGTATAAAGAATATATTTAATGAATAGCAAACAATTTTTTCATACTTTGTAATAATACTTAAAAACCTGTATAAATCTTTCTAAAAAAAGCTTTTTACGCAGATTGTGCATTTCTAAAAGAAGTTGCGGGCAAATCCATTGGTATGCATGAATTAAATATTTGTTTTCTTATTTACTGTACCGAAATCCCTCCTCGTCAAAGTCAAAACCCCTAAGCTCTCCCTAATCCGCTTTGCAAGGCTTCCGATAAATTCCGATGTTTCGATGTAATGCAAGAAAACCACTTAATCAGAGGCTGTGCGGCTCCGGAGGACGCGGGGAAAATGAATTGCGGCCGACTTAAAAGACTATACAAAATAAATCGTCCACTTGCTGCCCCACTTTGCACGAACAGTAATCCACTAATTTGAAATGCAGAAACCCTATTAATTTAAGCATAATGTAATTGTATTTAGTTTTTTTTTTCGTTGAAATATTTACTGGGATTACCGGCTTAAAGTACGATGCTTTATATAATCTGCTAGGGAACAATTAGGACCGCATATAAATATAATTGCGTTTTAAATGTTGATAATGGTACCTGGAATATTTAATTCTAGAGAAGTCATTATTATTTTATTTGTAATATTGGAGAATTCTAATAAAATATTTTTTTTAACTATGCTTATTAATTGCATTACTATGACCATTCTTAAGGGTTAGTTTGTAGATCGAAGTATAATTTGTTACAAATTATTATTCATATTAAGGCATTAATTAAGTAAATAATCATAAGAATAGTTACGCCTGTTACTACATGGTAATTCACGATAAACACTAAACTAAAACACTCACTATATTTTATCAATTTTTAGTGGTAAATACATTGTTGAATATGATTTTACCACTAATAGTTGATACAACATAGTTAGTGTTTTTGTGTTTAGTGTGAAACCTAAGATTATTAAACTAATGATGAAACGAATTATATTAAATATAATATTTTTTGCTAAAGAAAATATGTAATAAAATTGTATGATGCAAAAATATATTATTAACAATTAAAAAATTATAGAAATATCTAGTTTATATAAAATAGAATTCATGTATAGAAAAATAACATGCTCAATCGAGATAAACAAAATAAAATTAATATTTCCACACACGTAAATGTATAATAACTGTAAACATGGTTTAAATAAATATTGTTAAAATATAGTAGCGAATAGTTAGTTATATCTATAAAAATAAATAACGGATTTAGGTATTTTTTCACGATTTATTTTAAACACTCAGTAATAAAGTAAAGTAAAGTTAAGTAAAATAAAGAGTAAGTAATTTTCTTAAGTAATAATTTAAAGTATTTAATTATTAGGCTTATAATTTTTTAGTGTTTGTTAAATATTTTTGTAATTGTTCTAGTTAATAATAGTTCAAATCGATAATTTTTAATATAAATTGCTTACTTTAAATTTTTAAATCAGATAGAATTATTTAGGCGCGATATTTTTTTATTGTTAAATTATTCACAAGCAGATCCATTTAATGTCGACACACATAAATAGTGAATGATTATATTTATCTAAACTCTATTTTGATAATACGGAAGTTGCATGATGATAAGCTGTGATGTTTAATTGGATGTAAATGGGCAATGAAATTTTAATGCCAATTGATTATTCGTTAATAGTAGTAAATAAAGCATAATGGTTTATTGCACCGGCTTTACATTCATGATGGATTATTCCTTCGTATGAGTATGATTATTCATATTATTTGTGTGCTAATGAGCACACTTTAAACAAAAGCCGCCGCTGAATGTAGTGAATAAAGAGTTCGTATTAAACATTATTGGAACAATATTTATTAATACCATTTTATCATTAATTCTTAATAATAAGTAGGACATAAAAGTTAAAAATATAAAATTGAAAATGTAGATTTAACATTCGATATTCGAGTGGGTGGGTTGTCTCTAACCTGTCAGTAAGATATTAGCATGAGTTTTAAAACATTGCCTTTCGAAAAAAAAGTTTGATAATGCCACATAAAAGTTTGATCATATTATAAATTAGCTTCTGAACATGTTAGCTCTAGCTAACTACGTTTTTATATATTTATTTCATTTATTTATTTACGGAGCCATTACAAAAAAAGAGGGATACGAAAATATAAAAATAATCATTATAAAATAATACAAATTACATCATGTTGCGTAATAAAAGACGTAGCTTGTTGATGTTCCAAAGATCAACATTAATTTGATTGCAATTAATAATTCGTGCAATTCCAAAGTGTTTTGCATAATTCATTTTATAATATCGCTCTCGAAAAAGCGAGAAGAACGCAACTCTATTTTGGGAATATGAATATTTAGTAAACTTAGTAAGTAAGGTAAATGTACCAAGCCATTTATCAGTTTATACCCAGTTAAATATCGGCATTTCTTCGTCTCTTTTCCAACGAGTCAATATTCAATTGCTCTTAGAGTTCCAGATAAGATTTGAAAGAAAGATACTTCATAAACTTTACTTGAACGCTCTTGATTTTTATAATCTCGGGCTTGTTAAAAGAACTCCAAATTATGGAGCAGTATTACAAATGTAGGCGAAAAAGAGTTGTATAAACTTTTCCAATAAGAGGCTTCATTTTGATTTGCAATTGAAATTGTTAAAATTCACTACAGAAATGGTGAAAATTTTGCAGTCACAGTTCGCCAAACTAAAGCACTTTTGGGTCGTCGTGAAGAACCTTCTCGGACAGCAATAGTAAAACTGGTTAAAAAATTTGAGCTGTTGGGACAATTTACTAAATTGAATTTAGTGATGTGAAGAATTGAAACCGTGTGCGCCGCTCAAGAACAATTGAGAATATTGCTGCTGTAGCCAATAGTTTACGAACACCCAGGTTTGTCGATTCCTCGTCGATCTTTGGAATTAGACATTCCAAAAACGATATTACACCGTATTTTGCATAAAGACTTAGGTTTGAGTTAACACAAGAACTCAAGCCGGTCCATCACCATCAACGTCGTATCTTTGCTGATTGGGTCCTTGAAAGCATCAAAATGATTTGATTTGATTTTCATCGATAAATCATCTTCAGTGATGAGGCCCATTTTCACCTCGGAGGCTACGCGAATAAGCAGAATTGCCGCATTTGGGGCTCGGAAAATCCAAGAATGCTTATTGTATTGAAAAGACTCTCCATCCGTAACGTGTCACTGTTTGGTGCGGTTTTTGGACTGGCGGTGTGATTGGACCTTACTTATTCGAAAATGAGGTTGGTGCAACTGTTACGGTGAATGGATTGCGCTATCGAGCTATGATTAATGATTTTTTATGGCCTGAATTTTAAGATATTGATGTGGACGACGTTTATTTTCAACAAGACGGCGCTAAGTATTTCGCAAAGAGGTGATCACAATTGGCTCCCGAGAAGATAAGGTCTATGCACAATCGATTCAAGACGTTAAATATGGAATTCGTGAAGTTATCGAGGGCATACAGCCGCAAATGTGCAAATTGGTCATGGAAAATTTCATGAAGGATATGGTGCTGCAACCGTAGTCGTGGCGGCCATTTGGCTGATATCATTTTCCATCGTTAATGGCATACCTTTCTCTTTACAATGAAATAAATATCCATTGATTTCTCTTACTCGTTTTTTTTTAAATTTTAAAATGAAACCTATTATTGGAAAACCCTTTATAAAGCTTTAAAACAGTATTTAAATTTTTAAATTCAATACTACATCTTTTAACGAATCCAAGAACTCATAGGCTTTAGATGTTATAGAGCTTATATGACCCTGTAAGCTCCACGTATTAGAAAGTATTAGACCTAAATATTTAACAGTGGACACCCTAGTAAGCCCATTATCGTCGATGAATTAATTTCTATCTGCCATTGTTATTTTTTTTATAAAATATAATTACATTGCATTTACCACTATTAAGCTGAATAATATTATTACGACACCACATAAAAAATCTGTCCATATCTTGTTGAAGCGATGCAAAGGAGATTGGGTCAGTGATTCTTTTGAATATGTTCATGTCCCCGGTGAACAGAAGATATTCAGAGTGATGGAATCAATCGACTACATTATTTATAAATACATTAAATATGTAATGGTCCAAGATGTGACCCTTGTAGTACCTCCGAAAGAATGAATATCTACCCAGGTGTATTCTATTGGTTAAATATGATCTAAGCTAATCTACCCATTTTTCAAAGCCGATGTTATAAATTGACCGTATGAAAGTAAGTTGGACCAATTAGCACAATCACTTCTAAAGCCATGTTACTCTAACAAAGAAATAGCCTGACTTAGTGAAACATAATTGGCATTACAATAGTTATATTATAAACAAATTGGCTACTGCAATTTGAAATAATTTTTTTTGCTCGCAGTAATTTGATATCCATTATAATAAGAGTATGATGATCATTATAAGGTAAAATATGAAATGGAGCTCTCCAAATAATATCGTTTTCAGTAAAGATAGAGCCTAAGAATATCAAGTCTAACAAGACTGAGTTAATGTGTTCTATAATGTTAATCTGTTGTGAATTCACAGTAGTGTAAGCTGTCGTGAGAAATTGCGCAGACTCATTTGAAGAATTGGTAGATACGCCAAAGTCTATTGTCTTACTTTGCATTCGGAAGGTTGAAGTCGCCTATGACACAGGAATAATGATTTGGTAACGTATAGATGAGTTCTTCCACTACGGAGTAGTGCTCTTTTGGTAATGATATAATGTTAAGTCATAACAGTGAACAATTCCCCTTTTCGAGTAAGGGACAAAAATTCTAACATCCTAATTTTACTATATCAAATGATAGTGATAAATTTATTTAATGTGGATTCCAAATTAAAGAATTATGTTATAAGTAAGACTAAGAACAAACGTAAATTATAGAGATTTAAATAGTTTTACTATTTACTAATATTTGCTTATACCATTATAAATTCCAATTTCTTAGAACTTAATGTACATATAGAGTAATTTTAATTCTTAAAGACAGTTAGTTGTATCAAACGTTTAGGTTGTTAGTGTCTGGAAAAGAATTGTTAACGGTGAAGGCTTCTACTTCGTTATACATTATTCTTCACAAATAAAAAACTTTTTAACTTTGTATAACACTGACTTTATTAAGTGACTATATTTTCGACAATTTAACTTGTCATTATCAAACTAGGAGGAAAATAATGTTTACATTATAAAATGTGGCTTGGAAATGAACTTCCAATCGTAATTTAAAAGCACGAAAATATTCTGAATATCTTTTTCTAAAACCTTCATAAAGTATATGTTTTTTTAAGATGGTTTTCCCTTATAAAATATGTTTGCAATTTTGTTAAATTATTGGCCAAAGAAAGTTATAATCCTTATAAATTGTTTGCTTCCTGGATATAGTTTTTTTTGGTAAATTTGGGCAATTCTATATATAGTTTCTTACATCACATACCGTTCTCAAACTTTTTGGTAATAAGAAATTAATCGTTAACAATTTTAAAAGTAACGATCTCAGTTTCAGTATTCTTCACTTTTTTAAGTCTATATCATCATCCTCTTACTGAAGTAGGTATTTCTTCTGTACAGTTTTGATCTTGAAATGTGCCATGGATACAGAATCTACGTAATCATGTTTTTTTTTATTTTTATTTTGGAGCAGTTTAATTTTTGTATTTTTAATGAAAATATCTCCCATTAAGCGATCTCTTTTCTCTTTTAATTATTTTGCCACAAGAATATCAATTAACAATTTATAGTTTGTTTTTACTTAATAAGTCACGGATTTGTATTGTTGTATCCGTGTATGTACTCGTTACGTTTATTTTGGCAAGTAGAGGTTAATTAAACAATTTTTATATTTCTCCGACTAGTTTCGACCGTTAGTCATTCTCAAGGAGATATGTACAAAAATTTTGTCGAAACTAGTTGGAGAAATATAAAAATTGTAAAACAACCCCAAATGTTTAATTAACCTCTAATTAATATAAAAATATTTCACCACGGGTGACTGAGAATTAAATTAATCGAATTTTGGTAAGATTGACAATTATTTTCCATGTTTCGTTACACTGTATTGGTCTCTAACATCCATTTTTAATGCTTAAAATTATCTTCGTCATCCATGTACGCAAATACATTGCAATTTGAACAAGATGGTTAAAAAATGATAACAAATTATAATAACAGGGAGTGAGATTAGATCCTTGAGGTACCTTAGACGTAGAAATATATTCGCAAGGCTTATGCTTGTTAAAGTCCACATTGTTATTCCAGGGTGAGAATTTATTGCGTTTTTTGACTAAATTATTATATCTGTATGAACCGAACATTCACGCTTGTTGTTATCAGAAGAAATGGCAGCACTCCCGGGAATTTGGGCTGCGCGATAAAAATGAGATATAATATTGCAATTTAAAATATTGTCTATTCGTTTCTTGCTTTGCCTAGATAAATAAAACATGTGAATATTATATATTTATGTGCATTAAATGTATTTAATCGTTGAAAACGTTTATATCTGTGTTGTTTGCTTGGGCATCCAATGAAAAAGAGGTTAAAATGTATTCCTCGGGTTTATATAGCTGGGTTCTTCGGCCGTTCTATGAGGGAAATTCAGTAATTAGGCCATAAAAGGGTCACAAAAGGTATTATAAAAAAATAAAAATATAAAAACCAGTTTTATTTTTTGACAGTCTCCACCAACATTTATACATTTATCCCTTTGCTTTATTAATACACCAATACCTGCTGCATAAAATTATTTGGGTACCACATGGGTACCTCTTGTTGAAGAATCGTGATCACCCTTAAAATTTTTGCCGCCAAAATGCTTTTTGAGTGGACCAAACAGATGATAGTCGCTTAGGGTTAGATCGGAACTGTAAGCCGGATGTTCAAGAAGTTGCCATCCTAAGTCTTCAATTTTCGCTTGAGTCAATCGGGCCACATGCGGCTTAGCATTATCGTAATGCAGCAATATTGGGGCCTGGACATTTTCTTTGAATTGCATCTTGACGTAACAACAAAACTCTACAGTATAATTCAGCATTAACGTTCTTATCTCTATTCTGGAAATGGGCTAGGAACACTCCTTGATAATCCCAGAACACGGTAAGTATAATCTTACCAGCTGAGGGCACAACCTTGAATTTCTTTGTAGGCGGTGAAGAAGGATGTTTCCATTGCATTGAATCACGCTTTGTTTCGGGTTGGTAGTGATGAATCATTACCAGTAATAATCCTGTTAAGCATGCCCTCCCCTTCATCGGCGTACTGAGAGATGTGTTGCAAGGATAAGCTCATTCGACTCCATTTGTTTCTTGAGTCTGTTTTCTAGGTACCCACCGCGCCCAAACTCTCCGGAAATTCAAACGATCGTTCAAAATTTCATAGACCAAACTACGAGAACACCCTATTGCAGTTTCTATGCTGCTTATTGTTTCCCGCCTGTCAGTTCTAACCATCTCGTCCATTGTGTGAATTTCTCGACCCAGTTGTACACTGCTTTACGCAACAAACACTGTTCGCCGTAAACAGGAGATATTTCCTTATAGGTATGATTTGCAGGAAGTCCTTTTGCCCAGAAAACGCTCAACTGCACGCTGCTCTTACACAGTACATTCTTCGAGAACGGTCGCCATATTTCCCTGCCTACACATGCGCACGGCAACTGTCACTTGAATATCATAAAGCTGGATTGTCCTGCCACATATACCGATAAGTCGGTACTTCTTGAAGGATGTATAATTCGCAGGGAATTTTTCGCGTTGTGTATTATTGAAATTTTTCTTTGTTAATAATACCTTGATGTCTTCTACTATAGTAGACGGATAAAGTCATGTTGAGCGAACCTAGCCATATTTTGTAGCTACTCATAGAGTAGAATCGTTCATAAATTTGTTGACTTTTTTGTAATCCTGTACGTAATGTTTTATATCTCTGTCTGTGTGAATTGATATTTTCCGTATTTACTATTAATTTTTACTCTCGGCCTTCAAACAATTTTTATTGTCAATAGCATTTTGTGAGTTGGTATATTGATTTTGTGCAGATTAATTTTGAGTTTTGAACAATTTACTATAATAATATTCTTTAAGCAGAATTTTGGTTTTAATGTTACATGTAATCTATAGTGCGATAGTTGATATTTAAAAAGTAAAAAGTGCTCGGAGCATCATTGACATCTAAAAAAGGGATGAATCTTAAGATAAAATATTGTTGTACAATTCCGGAAACTTAAATTGCTTGTAAGTTTTATTATTACTTATAGTAAAAGAAACTGGTTGCACACTGTTCTGCAAATTAGTTGATAGTTGATGAGAGGTAGTTGTTCTCTGAAATAAATAGCAGTAATTTACGATATACTGAAAATATAGCAGGGACATTTGATATTATTAAGCCTTACCGAGTTCAGTATTTTATCAACAGCATTAGTAATGACATTCTATTGCTATAAATTTGTATATAGAAGTATTTGATTCCAATATCAAATATAAGTATTTTCAATGGAAAGTAATGTTTTTATTAAATACATATTTATATACTATAATATCAACCAGCTCTCTAAGATTCGTAATTGTCGATGGATCAATTTGTTTAGCAAATATTTTATTGGAAAAACGTTGATCACATCTGAATTTAAATAGCAGGAGCTCACTATCTAATATAGAATCATTTAACCATAATTATGACAGAGCAATGACATCGGAATAGATGTTTTGATAGCATTCTCGTAATATAGAATTGATAGAGATGTTAGGTCGATTTAATTTTATGATACTTGTTAACTAGTATAAGATCTTCTATCTAGCAGATGTTTTGATAGTATATACGTATTCTAGAATTGATAGAATTATTAGATGGCTAGATCCATTCATTATTTATTTAATTTTTGAATTTGTTCTAATGTCTGTACGCCGTGTGTATCAATTCTTCTTTACCTAAACGTAATTTGATAGGAAGTCTATAAGAACACGTAGGATAGTATTTATCACTACGAATTGACTTCAGAAACAGCGATATTTATGGTCTTATAACAGTTCTGCTGAAATTATTATTTTGTCAAACCCGATCGGCCGAGTTCTGATTCACACGTAGGTTTCTTTAATTCAAACGATTATTATCATGCCTTGTAAGATCTTTAATAATCTCTTCTTTAACTTTTTATGTAATAGATATGTTAGCTAGAGAAAATTGTTATTAGAAGTAGTTTTATGGTGGACATACGTTGATAAGATTCGACATATAAATTAAACATTTTCCAGCTGGCTTACTTAATGAGAGTTTAACGACCTATTTGTTACACTGAATTGACCTATTTATTACTTCTTTTATCAAATAATATTTAATACCAGGTATAATGCCCAGATTCACATTATAAATTTGGCACATTGGTGAAATTTATTTTGGGGTCCATATATGGGAAGTATAATCAATAAAGCGCAGGGCGAATGAACAATATAATGTTCTCAAGAAATTGATATTTATATTCGGGCAGTATTAAATGAAAGCTCATGTTTGTATAATTCACCACACTATGCGAAAATTTAAGAAAACGGAAAACGATCATAACTGATAAATCTTTAAATTATTCCAAAGAGAACGCGTGTAATTGATTGTATTATTTTTATTTCTAGACATCCAATAATATTTATTAAAAGATCTATAATTGATTTATGTCATGTTTCAGAAAAACAAAACAACAATAATGAAGGCACATTTGATTTAATGTTTTAATTAATAATCTGAGCTGGTGATAAACAAAGATAATACATTGTATTGCACCCGAGTTTTAGTCGAGTTTTAATTACTTAAGATAATTAAATCCTCGAATTTCGTTTTAGCGCTTTAGCGCGAAAACATTTTGGAGTAGATAAAATGCGGTCTAAATTACTCTCAATTAATTATTATTAAAATGAGCCTAAAGTCTTCGCCAAATGACAAGTTGCAATTTGAAGAATCTACGATTTAATAAATTATATTATTATTCTTAAACATATCCATCTTTCGTAACAAACAATTATAAAATCACATGGAAATAATTTAAATATTGCGATTTAAATTTTAATATCTAAAGAAAATATTGAAATCACTCAACACGATAATTTCAGTACTATTTTATCATTGGATACCTGTATGTCGAGCAAAATCTCTTCGTGATGTTACCTCTGCAACACGAAGGTCAATTGTTTCGGAAACTATTTTAAAGTGCCTGTGCGCAGTTTGAGTCTAGTGTTAGCACGGAGTTCTAGAGAACAAAGCGCTGTCAAATTATAGAAATATATGTAGTGTTTTTGCTGTATTTATGGAAACATTTCATCTGAGTTATGTGTTAATGTAACGTTATCCAACTCGGCGAGAATTAAATGGCCATAAACATTTTCCGGTGTATTTAGAAATGGAAGTGGCCGCACAGTAATAAGGTAGGAAATTTATTTACAAAATGTAATTCGGATGATGAAATATTTTTACCGTCAGAAATAGAAATTATGTTTTATAAACACATTTTTAAATTATTGATTTTATTATATACATATTATGAAATATAATTTATTGTTGGAGTCGATATTTTGTGATCTCCATTACGAAGTAGGTTAGGAATTAAAACACTTTGCTAGTATTTCGAATTTTTACATTTTCTAATTGTAACTAGTTTCGTCTTATTAGGACATTATCAAATGAATACATTTTACAATTGCAATTTAGAATTAGGATGGCGCAGGTATTCCAGATTAACAATCTATTTATTTTATATTATTTCTATATGTTAAAAAGCATATAGGGATAAATATGTAAGTATATAATTACACTATTTACTGATTAATTGTGAATTACTACGTAGTAAGGTTCGCAACCATCTTCATTATTACATTATATATGTTTCAAATCATTATCATTGAGGTGAAATTTCTGTTGTGTCTTTTTTCTTGAGGGACATTCCCAAGATTTTTTCTTGTCCTCTTCCTTACTGTATTAGACGATACGACTTGTAGTAATGAAATGTATATTGTATATTACATCAATTACTAATGTTGATTGATGAGTTACGTGAGGATGATGTAATATAGTGGAGAAAGTGATTACAAGTTATTTTATATTACATCAATTACTATTTTAGTTAGTGGTTGTTTCGCACCTTCACTAATAGTCTTCTAATCTTAAGTGTTTATCTACACCAACTAATTTTATTATTCCTCAATAATAATAATTTTCATCATACTGATGATTTGTTAGATTATACACACTATGAAATGATTTATAGATGTTTGTATGGACTAAGTCGAGCTTATACCTGCGTAGTTTGAAAATGCATATAGTTTTATTTTTTTCTTAACCTTTAAATGCGTTAACTCCGCAGTACATTTTTAATTTGAAATAAGACTTATAAGAATCAATTAATTAAAATGTTGCTTACTGGACGTAAAACTTCGAATCAAGGAACAACTCGCAGCCTTTAATGGTCGATTTAACCAACGGTGCATTCGTTAGAAAATTTGATAAAAAGCAAATTGGACACAATACTGCACCAATAAAGCAGTAGACTTCACAAGAAGCTATATTCTGGTTCAAAAGAAGTCGTGTACTGAAAACATACATGAGTGTTTCCTATGAACTCGTCAACTCCTAAGCTGTAGGGTCTTGTTAACATGCATCACATCCGACCGATACTAGAGGTATAGATTTCCCAGCTTATAAAATATATGTTAAATTTATTTCTATTTTCAAATTTCAAAGATTAACATTTCATAAAAAATCTATAGAGTTAGTTAGTTAGTTAGTAGTTAGAGTTAGTATATTTCGATGTGTCTTAAATTTTTACGAAAATACCAACTAAAGATCTAAGATTTTACAATTATCAGCAACAAATTTAAAAATTTTTAAATACTACGTACAAAAAGAAAGTCTTGTAATGAATTCACCTCTGAGGCTCGTAGCTTAAATTTTGATAAAGCATCATGTTAGTCATAATATTGAACTCAACCCTATGTACGAGTAAATATACAGTGACAATATCAAAATGACAAAATTAATACATCTTGTAAAGCGAGGAAAAATAAGTTTTTAAATACCTAAAATATTTGAATTCCAAATTAGAAGATTAATTAAACACTTACTACTACTAAACATCTTTATTCACAGAAAAATAAAATCTAATACATGTAATGGATAAAATAAAATAAATTCTGATATGTTCTTGTTCTTCTGCTCCATGGCTATCGACCAATGGTCTTTCAGCCCTTAAACACTTATTTTATAATACAGTGAAAGAAAACCAGGTGTTTGATTAAATTAACTTTCTAAATATTAAAATATTTCATCACTGGTTAAGTGAAAATTTAATTCATCGTATTTGAATTCCAAACTGAACTTCATACATTGGAACAGTAAAGAAGAAGTTTGAGGGGTTCGATTGGAAGATAATTTACAAGAGTGAACTCCGCCCTTCTGCCTGCAAAAAATATTTGTTTAATTTTTTTATTTACATTGTAAACTTATATATTTCTTTAGGTAATGCATGATGGATAAGGTTAAATACAATACAATACAAAACACATCAAACTATGACATAGATGGGCGAACGACATTTTGGTATGCTTCTAAGGTACTGAGACATTCAAATAAATATTCTCCTCGCCCATCTATTAAATTCAATTTAGAAATATTATGCAACAAAATTACAGTTTCATATTTAACTTTAACTAAAATTAACATGAAAGTTTCATTTGAAATGCTGAAGTTCATTTTAACAAATTCATCCATATAAACATATAATTTCTATAGTCCTTAAATCTAGAAAATAAAAATAAAAAAATTAAAAAATTGCTATCAAAAATTATTTGAATTAATATTTTTTTATTTCAGCCTTTACAAATTTAAAACTACTTATACGCTATATATTAAATAAAATATATTGAAATTTTTTGGAACGATAAGCTTAAAATTTAAAACTATCGTTTATAACGAAATATCAATATTTGTTTCATACACTATACTCTATATTTTCAACATTAATACCAAACCACCAATTAATTATAATTACATACATAAGTCAGGAAAGCTTCAATTAAATTACACTTGGTTTGTTTCACAAATTTTTTCTATTTACTAGGCTAGTTTCGCTTTTTAAGGCATTATAAGACAGAGTTAGAAAAGAAGCTAAAGTTTATATATAATCAAGTAATAAGGGAATTTTTGGGATCGGGGAATTCCAAATAACTAGGGATTATCGTATCAGCAAATGTGTCTTTTTTATAGATTTTGAATTGATACAATAATCCCTAGTTTATCAAATACAAACCAAATTAAATTTAGTATTTTTAACTTGTATATAAATAAAATAAATAAATATCCCATTGAGTGGCCATTGAATTAAATACTATAAAAATAATAGCATGGAACAACGGATACAATAGTGAAGTAGTTGACAACATTTTAAAAAAGAAAAGACTGTTGATGAAACATTTTTATATTGAGGAAGTTAATGACATAAAGTGGGTTAATATTGTTAAGGATCTGTCAAATAAAATAATAAATATTGTAAAGGGTAATGAATTTCACATCATATGTAATAACCAGTCTAATTTAAGAAAATTATTAATAAAGAACAAATCCCCCATAGACAAAACAAAAGGTGTGGAGAGTATGAGCTTAAATGTAGTGAGTGTGATGCTTTTTTTATATATCGGACAAACAGGAAGCTAGTTTCATACACGACTTGAGGAATACAAAAAAAACAGTCAACAGAAATTACAAAACATTGTGTAAATAATAACCATTTTATAGATACGAATAATTTTAAAATTTTATATTCAGGTAATAAAGGACTCGATTTGAATCTCAGGGAAAGCCTTAGAAACAACATAAACCGGGCAATAAAAGCGGGGAATCACCTCGTCAATGGCAATGAGGAGATTTGGAATTCTCCGATTTCAAAGCTCCTTATTATATATAAACTTGTCAGTTTCTTTTGTAATTTACTCTTGATATGTCTTAAAAAGGGAAACTAGTCGAGTAAATACAGAAAAATTGTGATTTAATTTAAACCTTCATCAGTAATAGTTTAAAATGTTTCACCAAGTGATAAATGAGTAAGTCATTCAAGAAATATAAGTCGGAGATTTACAATTTATCATTTCCACATTGTAGAAAGTTGTACATCGGGCTATTGGGTAGTAATTTTAAACCCCAAATAAAAAAAAAAACTCCAAAGAGCATAACATTTGAATTATAATAATTTGTCATAATCGAACCATAATTTTGGAGTAATTCATCTTACCAAGAAAGGTCCAAACATTGATTTGTTTAATACCTTTGAAATCTATGAAGCAGAAATTATTTTGAGAACTTCTATCCTCAATGATTAAGTTGATCTAATAAACATTCATCTCTTCAAAATGTTTTAGGTTTAGTATTCATACCGTTCTCAATCATATTTTAAGTACTTAGTTTCATAATGATTACCGTAAGTTTAGTCATTAATTTATAATAAAAAATGGTATGAAACTATGTATGCAAAATAATGTGTTTTAGTTACATGCAGCATTTTTTTTTTCTGATGATACCACACGTAGGCTTCCATTAAATAATTTTTTAAGTTATTATATAGTTGAGCAAAAAATGTTAGTTTAACTTTCCATATATTAAGTGAACTTTTTTGAAAAATGTATCGGTAGCCTACTTATTTTGTAATAATGATTTTGAGGTTTTTCAATTATTTTTCCTAAATATTAATAAAAAAACACACATCAAACAATTAAATTATCTATACATGTCAAATATAATGACACGTAGTATCAAATAAATATTCCTTTTTAGAATAAAAGTGATGTTACTTTTACAAAATATTTGATGAATCATCATGAGCAACATTTGCTAGAAGAATAGAGGGCGAGAAAGGAAAACGCATATTTTGTGAATTCAAGCCTTTCCAAATGCGATCAAAATGTATGTGACAAATTATTATGTAAGAATATTAGAATCTTTTTGTTAGTATGTTGGATAAAATAAATAATACCTAATACCTAATTGAAGAGAAATATTTATGCACTGTTACTAAGATGTATGGAAACTGTTCAATATCTTGGAAGCGCCTTATTCCAATTATTTGAGTCTCTACGCATTTAATTATACTATAACTTTTTTATACAACTTTATATTATAATTTTATTTGAAGATTAAAGAAAAAAAGTAGCATTAGGGGTGAATGTTACTATTTTTGAAACCCTTTTTTTCTGAATTAAATAAGTTAATACATGCTACAATATACAAATTAAAAATAATGTTGTAGTGGGCCGTCGTTATTAGCTATTTTATGTAATAATAGTTATTAAAAATTGTCCATTTAAGTTGAAAATATTAAAAAAAAATTGTTATTGGAAATAATTCTTTATCTATCATTCTTCAGTTTGTTAAACATTATGTTTATTTAAGGCTTATTATTGAGATTGACTTGGTTTGTTTCACTTACATAAGTGAAATAAACCAAGTAAATCTTAATTATAAACTATTTACTTGAAAATGAAAATTATCTTTAAAAAGTGTCAAGTGGAGACACATCTTTTTATAAAATCGTTGACATAAAATATGATATGACTAAAGAATCAATTCCAAACAAATATCGTAACGGGGATAGTATAATCTATACAACGTCAGCTCTTTATTAACAACGTGATTTTTGTTTAAATGGGTATATAAACAACCATAACTCTAGATTTTCGATAGAAAGGATATTAATACCAAGCGCCTATAAGAATATCATTTCTGGTGTTGCATCATTGGTTAGAATGTTGTAGTTCTCTTTTTCTTTCTGAACAATATCTTCAACTTTTGCAATATGAAGATGTTCGGACATTATTAGAAATATTTACAAACTACCGACATCAAATCTTTCTAACAAAATGGAGCAACACCCTAGTTTGGTATTCTAGTATTTCAATTACATATAAAACGAAGAGGTGCAATCGAAAGGCAATTTTAAAAATCAGACCAATTGACCAGTTGCAATTTCAGATAACGACACAATGTGTTAGGTGTTACATCAAAAAATTTCAGATAAGTCTCCGGTCTAACCAAGAAAAACCAATGATTTTTTGGAAATTTCACTTTATTCATCAACATACTCTCCTTTAAGAGTCATACATTCATTCCAACCCACCTTTAACTTTTCGATACCCTTTACGTGAAACGATTAGTCTTTGCTTTTAAAACAAGCCTTAATTTCGGCAATCACTTCTTCATTTGAGACAAAAATTTTTCCCTGGTGCATCTTTTTCATGTCTGCAAAAATCCGATAGTCGCTGGGAGCCAAATCTAAAGAGTACGGTGGGTGGGAAAGCAATTGAAAGCATAATTCAACCAATTTAACCATTGTTTTCATTGACTTGTGCCATGGGCAATTGTCCTGGTGAAACGGCACTTTTTTCTTTTGAATGTGAGGCCGTTTTATCTTGATTTATGCACTCAATCGATCCAATAATGCCATGCAATATTCACTATCGATAGTTTTACCTTTCTCAAGATAGCCGATGAACAAAATTCCATGTGTGTCCCAAAATACGATACCATAATCCTGCCAGCCGACTTTTGAGTTTTTGGTCAATTTGGATGACTTTCACAGGCTGCTGTCCTCAACTGACGATCTCTCTGATTCAGGTGTGTAGAAGTGAATCCATACTGCATCTATTGTCACATACCGATGCAAGAAATCCTTTTTATTTTGTTTGAACAGCTTCAAACAGCGCTCTGAATCTTCGACGAGATGTTGTTTCTGGTTCGGTATGAGCAAACGCGGCACCCACTTCGAAAGTAACTTGGTCATGCCTAAAGTTTCATTTAAAATTGTAAAGACACTACCTTCTGATATCTACAAGGTGTCAGCTATCTCACAGAACTTCAGGTTACGGTCTTGTAAAACTCTTTTGTGGACATTTTTTTATGTTTTCTGGAACAACTGCCGATTTTCGGCGCCTAGAGCGTTCAGCATTATTAGTGCTTGTACAACCGGGTTTAAATTCATCAATAAGCTTTATTGTTATAACTTCCTACCAGCTAGTTGTAGGATGATTATGCCGTCTCTGTCCAATAGAAGGAAAATAGCTTTATATGAAATCAACTTATCACAAGAAATCAAGGCATGCCACAGGAATCACATCTAGGTCTATTGTTGTTCCTCATATATGCTAATGATTTTCTTTATGTTTTTAACAATAATTGTCTTAATTATGATGACACATCCATTTCAATAATAAATACTGATATAGAATATTTACTTAGTATCGAAAATGAAGCACAAAATCAATCCAAAAATTGGTTTATTTCAACTAGATTAAGCATGAACGAGGAAAATACAATCAGACTACTATTTGCTTTGAGAGATCACGAAAAAAGCTTTGATGAAGTTTCGGTAAAATTTCTCGGTAATAGTTGATTTTCCTGGTGTGGAGTCCCCCTAATGCTTATCAAGTCAATGTTTAGCTCCAACTGTATTTTTTCATATAAAAAAAGCAGAGTTTAATCAACACACGAAATTCCTTTCTATCCATTGTCTTAAAAATTACAAAACCGTGGTAACTAAAATGACTCTAACTTCTAAACTAATGGTCAGAATCCCATGAAATTTTGGCACGTACTGTTTGAAGATTAGTACTTTTTGGTTCTTCGCAAATATTACTATATCCGGAAATCAAATGGGTCTGTCAGGTCTGTCAACAATATTTCCATATATGTGTCAGACCGGGGAATTATTGAGTGACGTATTAAGATGAAAATATAATTTTATTTGTGAAAATATGCATTTTAGAACGATGGTGGTAGGCGCAAAGAGATACAGATGTCAAACATCATTGATCTGAGTTGGTAATCCCCTTCACCATTGGGATATAATTAATGGTAATTTAGAGTAACAGGGGCATACATTAGCATAAAATGCTCATTTACACACATACATAGACAAATAACACGGTATTATTACATCATTATTAATTGTGTAGACATATATAGCACTAAATTAATCCTATTATTCTATAATTAAAAAAAAACAAAATGAAATTGTTACTAAACGCTAAATTTAATATAAGACTCGACTTTGACTTGATTAATTTTTCCCTAATAAATAGAACTCCAGATATAAAAAAGTTTTCAGATTATTAACAATAGTGTGACTAAATAAAAAAAAACAAAACGAAAAGAAAGTGTTACTAAAAGCTAAATTTAATATAAGATTGACTTTTCCCTAATAAATAGTACTCCTAATATAAAAAAAGTTCTCGGATTACTAACAATAGTGTGACTAAATAAGATTTAAGGTTTTATTTAACATTCTAATTAACATAAAAATGTTTCATGACGGGTTAAGTGAGAATTTAATTAATCGTAAATAATAATTTTTGAAAAAGTTATTTATGTTGGCTTGAGTAGGCTTATACATCTTGAAGCTCAATAGAAGATTTCACTTCTTATTGTTTACCACTACAACATGTTTCACTATACAGTGGCTTCATAAATATAGTAATCATCTGCCTGATGGTGAAACATATTCTAGTGATCAACAATAAAAAGTAAATTCTTTACAACTGGTTTGTTCAATTTATTAAGTTATTTATGGTTATAAAAGTTAGTTAACTATTATTTATAAATACATTTTTAATATCCTTTAGGATGTTAAACTTCAATAATCTTTAATTAACTGATGCAATAATTGAATCTTATTATTTTGAAATATTTAAAACTAAGCAATGCAAATTATAATCAAATATAATTTATGTTTATGAAGGGAATATTAATAATATTTATAATACAATAACAGCATTCATGTCTTTAATTTCCCTTATGTGATTTAATTATTTCTTATTCCAAATTTACCATAGTATAGTCACTCTTAAACTATTTAACGTACAATCAATCATTTTTAGTTCATTTTACAGAAAAAATACGTTCAAACTAGTGTTGCTTTGATAGCCTTGCTATTTTGTAACACGCAAATTACTTTTGTATCATTCAATGTCTGTCGAAGTATTAGCTAGAGAAGTAGTTGTTTCAAGAGTCATTAATTAGTGAATTTTCTACAACGTAAAGGACTTATATATTTTATTATTGGTACTGGATAAAGAGTTAATAACCACGTGTATTACTGGATGATCTACGATTATGTCAGATATAGATTACGCAAAACTGTTCAAGATGAGATCCTATTTGCTTGCAATTATTAGTAACATTGTTAACTATTTAACATTAATTAATGAAACCGTTAGTATATGATATTGATTTTACCTTATCATAAAAAATGATTAGTATATAAACAATTTTAGGAGGTTTAAATCGTTGAGAAGTGACCATTTTCAACTGATAAGCAGTGTTAATTAACTCTGTTGAACAGCGGATTGTGAATGACCATCGAATTAATCATTTAAACAATTTGAAACGTTAACTTTTTCAAAAAAAATGAGTGTTCATTCTATAATGATTTTAGTGGTTTTGCCTGGTCAATCAACTTACTCTTTAAGGTGCAGTAGCTGCACCCTTCCAAGTATTGGAATTTAATAACTAAAATTGTTGAACATAAGATGTCTTAGGCAGAACTATTACCTTATATTTGAACGAAAATACTGATACAATTAAAATTTGGTATCAAGTTCGTGAACATTTTATCAAAATATCCTTAATTCAATGAGTGGTTTATGTGAACAACTTTGATTTTTTGATATACTTGAATCTGGTTTGAAAAACATTCGATATTAAGCTCTTGCTTTTAGTTTTCAAAATAACAACGATTACAAGATGAAAAAAATGACAAGAGCACACTTTAAAGCCATATTTTGCATACATACATTTATTTACATCATATTTAAAAATAATAATAGCATAGTACGTTTGGTTTGGCTGAAGGTTATTAGCGAGTGCACTTACGTTCTTTATAAGAGTATTTAGAACATTGGGATGAAGGCGGAGGATAATATTAAACTTATTTAGAGACTGTAACAATTCGTTATTTTGAATTATTCAATAAAAATTTATACAGTGAAAAAATACTTTCAACACTCAATATTTCATTGAAACCTATTTTTAAAAGTAAAAAAATTATAGCTTTAGCGTTTTTATAATATATTTACTACACTCAAATTTTTAGTGATTATTGCTAGCATTGATAAAATCCATTTACAACACCCTTATGAGTTTTAAGGAAATACTATTTTGAACTTCTTACTATTTTTATATCTGTACAATAGGCAATTGAGGGTTTTAAATTATGATGTAATAAACAAAACTATTAAAATTTTGCTTTTGTTTAATATTAATACTTTAGTTAATGTAAAAACATAATTTTTAATTACAGAATGTATGTAAAGTTGTTCTAACATATTTTTTTGTTTGTTTCAGGTATGTACCTCTGTTAGTTTATAATACCTTACTATGATTTTGTAACAACACCTTTCACTAGTAAGTCAAGCTATTTGGATACATTTTTCTTGATATTACTACTAATATATACAATTTTTATGAAGCTTAAAAAACAAGCGTTTTCATAATATCCTTTAATAATACTTGTGACGAACATAATCGTGGGTATTTTTTTAATTAAAATCTAGAATTTTTCTCGTATCTAATTCAACAATATTTTTGATTATACTGTAATTATATTTACTATTTTCTAATAATCTTTAATATATACTTCTTAACTTTCTTCAAGTAAATTAAGCTAATTTATATGTAGGCCTCTTCGTGAGTATTTACATTCTGTAATAGTTCAATTCTAATTGTAGATGACAAAAAAACTTTTAGTTTAGCTACCTTATTTACTAGTTATGTATAATATATTGAATTTTAGTGGTCTTAAGTTTATAATATAAATAAAATTATTTTCGTAACATTGTAGTTCAAAAGTTTTTGCTTGTGGTGAAAAAGAGGGAACCGCAACCAACAGACTCTCAATCTATATTTGACAAAATCTGAAATTTATACCATCATACATTCAAATACTTGTGTATGGTTAACCATAAATAAATACAACACAGAAGTAATACACATTCGGAATTTTCCACCACTTGCAGCTTTCATTTGTCTGTCCAATTTATCAACTCTGTAATCCTCTAAACTGAAAACGGAGTATAGATTGTATACAAATAACCTAAATAATATTATTAAACAAGCAATGATTAATTTCTATAAAAACAAGATTTATAAAAAAATTAAATGTTCAAAAAACATGTGGACATTAATATCGGAAGTAACAAATTCAAATAGGAAGAGTCAAATAGGTCAAGTTAAAGGTGAAAATAATGAAATTATTCATGATCGAAATAAGATCGTTCAAATGTTCAATGATAAATTTTTAAATGTACGTTAACGTAACGTACATTTAATTTAAATCATATTGCAGAAAGAAATACGTTCAAACTAGTGTTGCTTCGATAGCCTTGCTATTTTGTAACACGCAAATTACTTTTGTATCATTCAATGTCTGTCGAAGTATTAACTAGAGAAGTAGTTGTTTCAAAAGTGATTTGTTTCTTGTAGTCTTAATAACACTCATTTGTTGTAGATTTTACGAAATATTTTCGTGTTTTTTCTAATTATTATAAAAATAAAACTAAATATCGTAGATACACGTAATAAAAATATTATTATCTTTTTGTATGACATAAATTCAATAGGAATTTTCACCAATACTGATAACATTTTTAATTTAGTCCCCCAATTATCAAATAATCCCATAATCCTTAAATTCAATATATCAAATCTTTAGTTTAATCCTGAAATAATCTCGAAATCAATATAATTATATCCAATTTGCCTTATTAATATTGATAATTGTTCAGTTTCACTTGAGTTACACAAGTATATACGCTATGTAATAAGTACATAGTTAGATATATTAAATAATGATCTCAGAAATTAAGCAACTTGTAAATTAAATAAAGAATTCAGTTTTATATTTAAGTTGTTATTTTTCTATTGAATCATATGATATGCTTATGAATGGATTAAAACATAGAGTAAATGGCCTACATGGATTTGCGTGTACATACATACTTTTTGTCAAATTTTTTTATGACCATTTTACATCATTCGTTGATGTAGTGTTGAATGTTAATCACATCAATATCATCCAATTTAGGCAAATAGAACTATGTTTTAGTTCAATATCGAACAGCTAAAATATTCATTGATTGACGAACTTTATTTTCGAAAAAGTGTGGTCCAATAATGTTTAAAATCCGCAACAAACAATGACATGTTGGGGATGTATAATGTAATTATTTTTCAACAATGATATGTGAATTCTCGGAACATCAACAATTCTAATATTGACGTTTAACAAAGCCCTTAAGTTGAAAAAGATTTCGCTCGAAACAACGTTTAAAAATCTGTGTACTGTGCATGCTAGTTAACCTTCAATTCTTGTTTTATTTAAACTTTGTAAACATTTAGATGCAGATCTTCAAAGAGTATATGCTGTAGGGAGTTTATTTATGACATCAAATTGATGTCCTTCTTCACATTTTTACCAACAGTAACAAACTTTTATTGTTTCACAAATATTTTACACTTTTTCTATTTTTCGATTACTTTTTTTGCTTCCAACTCTTTTGGTCACTCCTCTGGCTCTTCTTAGATATTTCATTTCAGCTGCTTGTATCCTGCTTTCCTGTCTTTTGGTTAGCGTCCACGATTTGCATACATAGGTAAGCACCGGTCTATATATTGACTTGAATATCTTTGTTTTAGTGCTTTTTGATATTTCTCGTTGGTTTATGAATCCATCTCTAAATATGTGGTATAGTTTTGATGCTTTTCTATTCTTGTGTTTATTTTTGGTTCCTTTATTTTTTTGCAGTCTATGTTTATTCCTGAGTATTTGTATGTGGATACCTGTTCTATTTTGCCCCCTCTATTTCTATGTTCATCGTCTCTTGTTCATCTCCAATTAACATTGTTTTAGTCTTTCCTTTGTTCATTTTAATACCATATTTTTTATAATATTTCGTTCCATATTTGTAAGTTTTGTTTCAGTTCTTTTTGGTTCTTCGCAAATGTTACTATGTCATCTATTGTATACCGTTGTATAGTGTATTGCATTCTTTTATTATTTTGTCTATGTATATTCTAAACAATCCCTGGCTTATTCTTATTCTTATTATATTACCGTGTGTGTATTGTTCTTGTAGAATTCCTTAATTATCCTAATTGTTTTTCCATCTACTCCTCTTTTGGTTAATGTCTCCCATAATTTGCTTTTTGATATTTAATCGAAGGCTTTCTCTAGGTCAATAAAAGCTAGGTATATATTTTTTCTGTTGTAGCATCTTTTGTGTTAGTTGTCTTACCATGAATATGTGATCCTGGATACTTCTTTCTGATCTGAATCCATTTCGTACTTGTAATGTCTTCTTCGTTACTGCTCTTATTCGTTTATCTAATATTTGTTCTAGTATTTTCATGTTACCTCTTTAGTTGTCACAACTTTTTCTGTCTTCTTTTTTGTGTATTGGTACAATTAGCGCCATCTGCCAGTCTTTGAGTATCTGCTGTACTTCCCATATTTTATTGTAAATAGATGTTCACAAGTAACTCTGATTTTCCCTGTTATTTGGTCTTGTGGAGCTTTTCCAATTTAAATTTTTCCTATTATCTCCATTAGCTCTTCTATATTAGTTAGATCTTTATTGTCAACTTCATTTTTTTCATTTTCATTTTCATAATTTCCTTCTATGGCGTTCTCTCCCTGTAATAGCTCCTGGAAATATTCTTTCCGCCTCTTCATGATTCCTTCCTCTTCGTTAATTATATCCCTACCTTTGCTCTTAATATAATTTGGCTCTTGTGTTTTATTTCCACTTAATGTCTTAATTGCTTTGTAGAACAGTTGCTGATTCCCCTTGCTATCTTGTTCTAGTTTTTCCCTAAAGTCTTCCTATTGTTTCATATTTGCCGCTGTTACTAGTTTTTTCATTCTTCCTCTCTCAACTTTATGTTTGATATAATTTTCAGTTGTTCTTTTGCGTATATAATTTTTTCATGCTAACTTTTTTTGTTTTATTTGTCCTCTTATCTCTTCCGTCCACCATGCTGTTTGTATATTTCTTTTGTTTCCCCTGTTTACTCTAAAAATTTTTGCTGCGGCTTCTAGAGTTGCTTGTTTAAACAGTGCCCACATTTGTTTTAGATTTTTATTTTCTAGTTCATTTTCGATTCTTTTTATACTATTTTCAAATGTCTCACTATATTTTTCTGCTGTTTCTCTGCCTCTTAGTTTGTATGTTCTTATTTTTGTGTTCACCTCTTTGTCTCGTCCCGTTGTTTGTCTAGCTTGTTTTCTTTCTGTTTTCTCTCTTATTCTTCTTATAATTATGTAGTGGTAGCTTCCTATTTCCGGACCCCTCATTATTTTTCAATCTAGCACTTCCTTCTTGTTTCTTGCTTCTTTAATTACATAGTCGATAATGGACTTTTCATTTCTACTACTCACTTTTCTAGTATATTTGTGTATGTTCTTGTGTTGAAAAAATGTGTTGAATAATAATGATTGTTCATTATGTAGTTATCTAGCATACGTTGTCCATTGTTGTTTCTAGTACTTTCTCTATATTGTCCTAGTGCTTTCTCATACTCCTTGTCTTTAGTTCCTACTCTTGCATTAAAATCTCCAACGACATATATTCTTCCTTTTGCTTCTTCGGTCACTAGGTCTAATTCTTTCCGAAATTAATTTCCTTTTTCATCTTCGCTCGGTCCATATTCTATGATTATTTGTTTTTATTTCGTTCTTGTTTTTTTGCCTTCTCTCGTATTTCTATTTTCAATATTCGTTTTGATTTTGCCTTCCAATTGTATATTTTGTGCTCCAAGGATTTGTGAATTATGCATTCGACTCATGCTGCTGCTCTTTTTCCCTTTTCTACCCCAATAAAGATCATTATGTGCCCGTTGTCTAATTTAATCATTCCATTGCCTTTCTTTTATTTTGTTCTTGATCATTTGCTTGGGTTTCGTCGTTTTCTTATTCGTATGTTTCATTAATAGTTTTTTGCAAGCTGCGTTTATTAATTGGGTACCAGCCTCTTCTCATTAGATTAGACGGGGTCGTTTGGCTATACACGGTCTTTCAGCACTTCGAACTGGTTATATCCTTTGTAATGTACCCTACTACTAGTATGTTCCTTGGTAAGGTCAAATAACTTCCTAATGGGCTATGTCCTGATCCGTTCTGGCGTTATATCCATTTCTTCGGTTAAGGCTAGTCTGGTGGTAACCAGTTCTACATACACATAGAATGTGCTCGGCCGTTTCCTCTGCCAATCCACATAGTCTACAAGTAGTGTTGTCCACTTTACCTATTTTTTGAAGAAGGTACCTTACTGGGTAATGTCCTGTAAGGAATCTTATCTCGCTTTTAGTGAGGCGCAAGAGCTATTTAGTTTTGCTTTGCCTTTGACCTGGTGTGTTTACCCATTGCATTAATGCATTACATGTTTAAGATATTTAAGACCATTTGATCTTGTTTTTATTTCTAATATGTTTGCCAGAAAATTTTTAGAAATTGAAATAATTTCAATTTCAACTTAGCGTTAAAGAGCCCCATATTGTTGAAAGATTTAAGTGCGTTGCTCTCATCAAAGTTTACTGATTCAGTGTGGATTACTTATACCAATCATATCTATTTACCATTATAAAATAAATTGGTTTATTCCACGATATAACGCAACATTCTTATTGTCTATATAATTGCTGATTTCGCAAAAATGCAACAATAATCAGACGAAGTGTAAACTTTCTTCGAAATAAGCCTTGAGGCACATCTTGTGTTTCTTTATTCCTTTGATATTTTCTAAATTACTTAGCCTTTCTCGGTTTATGTATTGATAAATCCATTATATTAAATCGTTTTATCGTTGATTTATGTAACATTTCGTAAATCTGATCCAGCATATATTTACCCAATTCAAATCTTGTACATCGTTTTTTGGAATTGTTTCTTTCAGATGTTGGCTGACTAAGTTGATTAAGAACCTCGTCAATCAGTACAAGAAATTAATTTCTGTCTTTCTATTATTACTACTTATTAAAATTTGTGAATCTGTATGTTTCTATTTTGGCTAATGCACATATAACTATAAACTGTAATGTGTTTTTGGGTTGTTATAGGCTATACATGCTTTGGATAACAAGGTGTTACTTCTAATAGTCATCTTGATATTTTAGTTTATTTAAACATACGTATTAAATGCTTCATTATGTATATTGTATAAACCTTTATTAAAGTTAGGGCCCTTTGTTAATCAAGTTGATTACAAAATATTTACCATATTATTGAGGTTACATCGTTACAAACATTTTCTAGCGATTGGTGTTTTAAAAGTGAATTGCATGTTGTTCTGCTAGGTTCTGTTAATATATAAAATTTTACTAGAAGTCTTAGTTTTTATACTAAATATATTCAGTGAATCTAGGTTTTATTGAAATGTTTAATAATTAGGTATGAGTATAGGGCCCTACTTTTGAAGATAATGAGTGATTCGGGTAGTCTTATAAAAGTTAATACTAAATTATTATTTATTAATATTATTACTTATAATTAAATATCACATTTTTAATCATTTTTAATTCATCATGATCGTGTAATAGAATATGTAATATAATAATTATTTGAAATAGTATATGTTTCAGTTATTATTTCAGTTGTCCCACGAAAAATTCAATTTCGAAACAAAAGAGCCACCCTGACGCAAAACTGAATTATTCGTCCATTAAATTGCCGCTTTGCATTGTACAGTTTTTTTTTGTATTTCATTATAATTGCTGCAAAAATAATTTATGTATTTCGTTTTTGTGGTGTGCACAAATGTGTCAAAAAATTCTATGTGTGTGAATACTGAATGCCGCATTACGTAGAGTGGATCGATTGCTGCAGGGCGGAAAACTAAACCCGGCGGGACAACTGTC
Source organism: Ontholestes murinus (assembly GCA_963969525.1). Lineage (NCBI taxonomy): Eukaryota > Metazoa > Arthropoda > Insecta > Coleoptera > Staphylinidae > Ontholestes > Ontholestes murinus. The sequence continues at coordinate 51,788,866 of OZ018394.1, read as the reverse complement.
GGGAACAATTGAAACGCGTCGGGACAATTTGCGGCCCCGTCCCTCGGCTCCGCGGTCCCCGTGCGTCGCGACGCTACACAACAACGGACGTGACGGACGTCCACCGTTGCGCCAAACCCATGTTTCCCTTGTACGTGTTTTTGCCCAAACGGATTCCGCAAATTGTCGCATTTCTACGCCAACAAATAAACGGACGATGGATGGATATGTATTACCCTTCAGAAGATAAACGCTGTCCGACACTAGATAATATAATAGAACCGCTGTAAATTAAGAAGGCAATTAATTAATCCTGCCTTTTATACAATTATCACGAATGCAAAAAAAATTAATATTTTACAAATAAATTTTTTTAATGATTGGCTTTTTGAAAATGATGGCAACTGTTACTATGTGTTAACACATAATTATTACTTAATGTTTATTGTTTATGTGGTGTATATGTATCCAGAAATTTGTTGCAATAGTCCCTCTTACATAATATAATAATTTAGGATTACGAGTAAATTTTAGCAAATAATTTGTTACTCACATCAAAGTTACGTTAAACATTTTTTGGATCATAAAGGAAACAGCAAATCTCATAAATATAATATAGTTATTAAACTACAAACATATTGCTAAATTATATACTAAAATATAAATTATTTCCCATCCTTAAAAAACATTAAATTACTAAAAATTTTAGTGATTGCACTAGTTCAATCATTATTATTGGAATTTAAAAGTTGCAACTTAATCTGAATTTAAATTTTAGATATAAAGGAATGATACTTTGTATACAATTTTTAGTATTTATATACATATATATTTATTATCTATTAAGTAAATGAAATATGTGGTATTGTTATAAATCCAGTTCAAACTCCATTGTGAGCTCTAAACTAATTTTTACTGCCCTGAGGATATAATCAGCTTTACCTGGGGAAATATAATTATATGTTGTTTGCAAATAAATAATAAAATAATGTAAATGTTTTTAAGATATTTAAGGGCAGAAAAATAAATTTGATTTTAATAAAATTGATTTAACGTAACTATAGCTACACGTGGTTGTGAATTTCTTTTTGATAAAAACATCCTCGCTGTCTTATCTGTGCCCGAATATCAAGCATAATAAAGTAAATTTAGATTAATTCCTTAGGCTTAAAGTATTTTATTACAGCTTTATTTACGATGCTGAACAAATGAACAATTCCCATCTCAATAGATTTTAGCTGATAACAATATTTTTACTTCAAGGGAAAAATACTACTGGTATATTTACGGCAGTAATTTATCTAAATTTTATCTAAATAATAAACCTAATTCCCTCAGACTAATATTTTGTCGTTTTTTTAAAGAAACAAACTTAAAAATAGACATATTGATAGCAAAAACAAATAATATATAGGACAAGAAAGGTTATATTTCTTATGACGGCTCGGTGGGTAGATTCTGTCATGATTGCCATTTAATGTTAGATATTTTCTTTTCAATGCGCCAGAGAAGTTGGTCTATTGGTACAAACTTTAGATTGAGAAGAAGTCCATAGGACTGCGTGGAAGACCATTAATGTCCGTCTCCTGGAGATCAACTTGCTAGGAAAAATTTCAGTTTGATCGGCATCGTGGGGTTTTAATTCTCGTACCAATTGAATCCTACATGGGTGCAGCTTTAGATCTTTGTGCATAATAGGGTGTAGTAACAATCTAGGCACTTTTAAAGCGCTTGAGCGTTTCCGAAATGAAAGGTTCGGATCGTCACGTGCTTACAGGTTAACACTATCCACGTTCTCTGTCGTTCTTGATGATCCTGGACGACCCGTTTTTGGTTACCGGTCTCTTCAAACTTCTTGGCCCATTTTCGAATGAGAGATATGTTTTCCGCCTTATTAAGTGTAGACAATGTTTTCACATATATACCATGTTCGCATTATTTAAAATGTATACGTCATTGGTGCATCAAGAATAATAAATAGAGACATTTTATTTTTGTCCTTTGAAGAGCAAGTCAAAACAGTATTAAATATAAAAATCTAAAATATTTTGCAAATGAATTATATATACAACATTTTTATTAACAGACAAAAATAAAGTACAGATAAGACAAATATAATACATTTATGATGACATGAGTGTTAGGGGTTAGTCTGTTAAATGGCTATCGACCGACGGTCTTTCAGCCCTGATTTGTCCTTGTCGACGTGTCACGTCAGTCTGTCTATGCTGATGATGATGTATGATGTGATGCGATGAATTCGAAAGTAGTAAATGGAGGGGTTTTGAATTTTGGGATTAGGTTAGGATTTCTGCGTAGCAAATGAAATTTAATCCAAATTTGTTATTAAAAATTTTGTTAATGGAATGGAATGATTAATTATCACAATTTTCATGGTTAATCATATAAAAGTCGACAGGAAATAATATACATAAAGTTACAGGTCTGTAGTGATCTGGATTTTTTCATCACTTCACTCTATTACTCTATTGTTTTGTATGCTGTTCCACTTGACACCAGTTAGGTGTTTTTAGAATCTGTATGTCTTCTTAACTGCCACCAAAAAGAGCGGCTACTACCTGGTTCTTGTTTTAACAGTTGCTTTGTTGTTCGGTCAAGGGTTAGTCACTGAATATGGCTTAGCCTTAGTCTATTTTTCTTTATAATACTTGTTTTTTTTACCTCTAAATATATATTTTTAGGTTCTTCGTTTGTTCTTTTTTACATGCACTCTTCCATTTTTTACCTCTAAATATTTTTTGAGTTGGTTTTGAAAACTCGGTGACCATAAATATAGTAGTAAACCAAAGTCAACCTCTTCAAACTCAAGTTAATCAAGATGTACTATGTGGGCTATCAAAAGCACGCGGGAAGGGCGTGGTCCAAGAGTGGAAAAAAGTGCAAAACATGGCACTGGAGAAACACAAGATCAAAGGCAATCCAAAATGTTTATTGACCTCTCGCCAAGCAAAGCAAAACAGCTCTGGTGCTTAGCTAAAAGCTAGGTAAAACTAGTCACAGGTCTTCTTACAGGACAACACCAGTGGTAGATTAGGTGGATTGACAGAGAAAATGGCCGAGTACATCCTACGCTTGGCTACTACTAGACTATTCCTAACCGGAGAAATGGAGATAATGCCAAAATAAGTACATAGCCTCCTACGAATTTAATTAACCTTACCAAAGAAATTGACTTTCTAGGAACATACTAACAGTAGGGTATTATCGTAGAAAATATTTAACCAGGTAACAGTGCTGTCTATAGCCAAATGACCTCGACTAATCTAATCTAATATGTACCACAAAGTAAACGCCTTTGCCATTAAGAAATTTTCCTGAATTATTTGCTTACCTATATTAAGTTTTTTTTGCACTGCTTGTTTTAATACTTATGTTTAACTATAATTTTTATCTTATAAATCTCTAGAGTAGCCTCCTGCGAAATCATTTTCGGTATCAGTATTAGTAGGCCTTGTTATTTGTGTAACATTAGGTTACCTCTTAACTTAATTACCAAAATTGTAATTTCATTGTTTGGTTTGAAAAGCATGTCTCTATTAATATTTTCTTACAATTTTCTTGAGTTTTCACAAATATTGTCATCTCCATAGACTAAATATCGTTCACTGTCATTTTGTACTATTTTTACCTTACTTAGTTTATTTTAATTTTACTGTATTATTTACTCGTTCTAGAGTAATATTATACAGCACCTATCACTAATACCTATATTTATAATATTTTGACCGCATTTATTGTTCTTACGAGAGTCAATGTTATTAAATTTATAAATTTCTAGCGTATTCTTACTGTATCAATTGCTTCGAAAAATCTCTCTCGATAGATATGATCATAAATTTGCTCAAGTATCCAATTCAGAGGACAGAAAAAACTTTTTAATATGTTGCTACCACATTGGTATATTAGATTCACTTAGTAATATTGCTAACGCCTGTCTAGATAACGATATATGGTCAATGAAAACACATACCAAGCAGCCTGTTTTTGTAGCGTTAGCCTCACAATCGACCAAATAGAATTAATAATTAATCACAATCGCTTTAATTACAAAATTGGTTGGAAAATTGTTTTCTCCATTTTTGATATTTAGTCACTACTCTATATATTTTTGAGATTATTATCTTGTAGCTTCTGCTCTCCCATCTTTATCATTTCCATTCCAACTCCAATTTATTTTCAGCTGTTTTTATTTTTTTATATTTGTAATTTGTTGTTATTTTGTCTGCAATTCAGTAACTTGATGTATAATACATGTTTCCTTTATCTTCTCTTTATAATTTTTAAAATTAATTGATATACAAAATAAACTTCTATAAACGAAATATCACCTGCTTTTTTAAATGAAATTAGATTATTTAATTTATGTACAATATTTTTGCCTTTTTTTGAAATCTCAAAAATTAACCGCAGTTTTATTTTATACAGTTAATTTGTTTCGTTTGATGTTCATTTGAATTTTTTATAGTTATTAATAATATCAGTGATATACTATAGTCATTGTGACGTACCTAGAAAGGGGTAGAAAGTGATTTTCGGGCTTATCTCAAACATATTTATGCATGGCACAACAGTAGCCAATAAGCATATTAGAACTTCATGTGCCTTAGTACCTCCTTTTCCTGAAGAATTTTACAGAATAAACACGCTTTATGTGCACACAGCCCTTAAAATAAATAAATAAATATATTTTCTGGAAAGAATGCTTATTGAGGGTTCCAAACGTGAATTTTTAAGGGTATTCTATAACTTTTTAATAATGCAGAAGATAAGCCACTATATTAATTTTATGATTTCTGATTTCTAAGGAAATTTCACACATATTTTTGAAACTATAAGGCTGCTATTTATATTAGATTTATCAGATTTTAAAAATATTTATTTAAGCAATAATAATGGTACTTTTGATTCTATACATTTTTTTAGTAATTTCGACTGTAAATTTATTTTTTTATAATATTGATATAGAAAACACAATATATGGCTGAAAACACTTATACAAACTACGATATCTTCCATGAATAGAAAACTTGATTGCATCATCAACAGCTTTTAAGGAAGGTTTATGAACAACACTTTTAATCTACAATATTGCTCCCTCGCCCGTTTAAGATCTTTACTCAATATTTATTTATTGTGATACGTCAGCAGTTGTCAACAAGTAGATAAACCTTCGCAGCTTTATTTTAAGGTATTTTAGCATTATATTAAGTAAGTAACTTACACAAAATTGTTAATACAAAATTCTAAGCAAATGTCTGAGTTCAGAATGGGAAAATTCACGTTTCTTAATCAGATTCTTGTAAATAAAATGTAGTCTATAAATTTAAAACTTTATTATATAACATCTACAGGAAGAATATTTAATTTAATATGTATTTCACTAAGATGCACTGTCTATATTCAATACACCATTATAATAATTAAATATAATAAATAATACAATTTACTTCGCCAGATGCTGCTATAGACGGTATCCAGTTAATGTGGCGAAATTATTGAACAATAGATTTCCGGAATCAAAATATGATAATATTATGATTTAACACAACTTAAGCCGAAATTAGTCTTCAAAGTTCTAAAAATCATATTACTTATTTAATTTTAAAAAATTAAACAGATTATTCGAAGTATTTAAAACAGAACTACCACAACATAAAAATAAACATATGTTTTATTGGTACATCTTACAAAATTGAAAAAATATTACTTACTTTAAAGATTACTTCATTTAAAAGTTTTTTGCCTCCTAATAATGTTTGATATCTTATAAGGTTTTCGCACAAACAAACAAAAAGGCATTTTCAATCTAGATTTTCAGCGTTCAATTGTTATAAAGAAAATAAAAATAGTTTTTTAAACTATGAATCTATGGTTCAGCCATTCGCTCTCATTAACGGGACACACTGTAATATTGTATATATTTCCTTTATTTAATCAATTTCCTTTTCGGGTTTTCTTACGCTTCATTTGTACTTTTTTTAATTTCAGTACTTTTTATGAAAGCTCTGCCATCTGTCAGGTATTGCTTATTTAATATTATTCGCGTTTTGGTTAACGTAAAATAATTTTTTATTTGATGAAATAACAAGTAAAGGATCGTAGGAATTGATGACTTATTTACAAAATGCTATCATTAAAGGCTTTATGAGATTTTATTATTTAAACTTCTTTTTTGATATTTTAAACTATATCATCACTAAATTTTAAGTAACTAAAAATGCAATGATAGATAAATATTTGACACGTTTAAATATTTACATTTATCCATTTCGCAATTAATTTATCTTTTTAATCTATTTTTTTGTTTTTAGTATAAAAAAAATAATAGATTAATGCCTTTGTTTTGAAATGATAATGATCAAATATTGCAATTATAAATTATAAAATTACTGGATTGATAAGGCTGTTACTTGTTAAAACTATAGGTCACTTAATAAAATACTGACACAGTATATGGTTTCAAAAATGTTTTTTTATTATTCTACGATAATATTTCCCCACATAGTGGCTTCGACAGGTAGAAATTACTTCGGCATAAATTAAATTTTAATAGTAATTTTTGAATGTCTTGTATGTCTTATGATATAGATCTTTTTATTTATAAGAATAAATACTTTACCATCGGGAAAATTTCCTAGTTTTAAAATATATCATTTATATCGAATAAGGATATATAAGGCAAAATATGAGGCCAAATAGCTGCAGGTCGATAGCCGTCTTGGCTTTCAAGGAGTCAAGTATGAAAAGTGCCATATTTCCGCATGTTGTGTGGAAATACATTTCCTTTTTTATTCGTGGCCCCACCAAGAAAATGAAAATACCAAACAAAATAGAAGTATATTACACAATCATCGTCTTTAGTATTTATTTTTTGTTTTAAACAAAACAATTCAATTTCTTTTTATAAATATATTACTATTAAGAAACTTAAAATACATATATGCGTCTTTGAATTGCTAATGAATTGAGTTTGAAGGGGATACAGCTGTTTAATATATTTCTTATGAAATAATTATATAAACAAAGAATATAGGTGCAAGTGAATTAATTAAAATAATTAGTAGCTATGGTGGTATGAAACTAACTTTCATACTATTTTTCTTTAGTAATTCATACGAAAATGAGAAAATGAAAAGCAACAGTTGTAACGGTAAAAGTATTTTTCTGTCGATAATTAACAGCAAACTTAATATATAAATATGTATATTATATATATAAAAACGTTCATTTATATTTACAGAGAGGGTCTGGCAAAAAAATTCTTCAATACATTTATTTATTATGATTGATTTTTGGTAATAAGAAAAATATATACATACTGACATAATCTATTGATTAAACATAATAGTAAGCTTTTAACCCTAACAATAAATAATTTGACTTATGCAAATACTTAAGGAGCTTTATGTATTTATTTTGAGCTTTCATAACAAAATAAATATTAAATAGCAAAACTCACATTTCATAAATATACTGTTAGCTGGATATTGCAAGATAATTACATTTTTAGAAATGTTCTACTTCTACATTGTTGACTATTTTCTACTCCAGCATTATTAATTATAACATCTTAAAGCCATTGATTATATTTGGGGACACCTTTTCACCCAGGAAAGATTTTTTTTCATGATTGATCGGTTTTGGGGCTTTTGTGTTAGTAGTTAGAAAGTAGTCAAAGATTTTGCGTATAAAAATTTGGAAAAAAATAGAAGTTTTTTGATTTATTCAAAATACAAAGTTGTTCCTTCACATTTTATGTTTTTAAAATGAGCAGCAAAATTTAGATTATTTTCTTGAATTAAAAAAGAAAACTACTGAAAACTGATGTTTTATTTTGATGATTGGGAGTATATACAATTTTATGTTTCGATATTTAATTGAAATACCAGTTCCTTTACAGAAAACTAAGTCTTGGATCTGGAATATGATTGACAATTTGGCTGATATCTTTTGTATTACAAACTTATGTAGAAGATTTATTAAAACAAGTTCTTATTATGTGCGAGTAGTGGTCTGAGTATAGGTATAATTTACCGAATAAAAGAGTTAATTTCATACCAAAGAAAGCCAAAACGTAAGACTAGAATTTGGACATGCATGATATAACAACACCAAATGAATGAAATGCGGAAATTTTATCCTAATACATAAGGCATAATAGAGGCATCATAATAATGAGTATACCATTCTAAATATCTACAATAATTTTGAAAAAAGACCGAGAGATAATTTAGAAGAAACAATTAGTGTAGATTCATAAGAGGAAGAAGTACATAAGATCAGATAATCATAATAAGACACATATGCCAGAAACTAATGAATATAAAACTGAGAATGATGTATGAAACACGTGCAATAGAAAATAAAACAAACAAGAGAGAAAGACTTTCTTGGAACAGGAAAAATGCATTGAGAAAAGAAGCACAAAGAAAAGAAAATGCATGGGAAGAAGTGAAGAAGATTATTTAAGATTGAAAGAAATAAAGTAAGAACTTAAAATTAAAACCCTTTATATTGCAAAGGTAGAAGAGAGCAAATGATTAAATTAAAAAAAGATAATATAACTGCTAAAAAAGTAACGAGATTACTTTATTTCTTAGCAGTTATTTTATGGTACATGTTCAAATTTTAATCTCCAGATTCAGCAGGAATTGCAACTTGTACCCACAACTGTTGTTTTAGAATATATATTCTAACAAAATATGGGGGTAATAAGGTATTTTATTAATAACGAAACCACAATTTTTTAACTGATTTTGACTGATTTAGACAGAATTTTCTTTTAGGAAGTTATAAAAATTTTCGCATTTTCACAAGTGTTGAATCTTAGTTATTGTATTCGTTGATGGCGCTCTTCTGGAGTTTTTAGGCTTTTTGTGAGGTACAAATAACTGCAATGAAAGTTGGTAAACTCTGATTTATTTCTTATACTCTATGTCAATAATAAGTCGCCCGAAGATGTCTGCACCTTTAGATAAATTGCTTCAACGGAGATAAGCTTATCTCCCATTTGTATTGTTGATGGCCTGTGCAATTCATTGAATTGGGCATGTTAAGGGCCTCGGAATTAGGTTCGTCGGCCGTTACCTTCCTCACATATGTAATAAGCTCTATCAAAAGTTAGCAATGTGGAAAGGCAAACGGCTATTAGCAGGATATAGTGATAGATGATGCACCATCCTGTTGTCTGATTGGATTCAAACTAGAATGAGTTTCCCGTACAAGGATTTGGCTGACCGAGTAAAATGAGTCATATAAGGTTTCTTGCTGGGTTGCGGATGGTTGCTGCTGTTCATTTTCATCGTGATGACTGATTATATTGATAGTCCTCGCACCGTTGTCCTCCTGAACTATTTGAATTCACCGACACATCTTCCCTATATCTGTCACAAGGTTGACTTCATGGAACCTCCAAGAAGGATGTCAGTGACGCAGTACTAAAGTTGTGGGCCAGAGTACACTTCTTCATTTAAACTGCGATTGTTTGATGTTTGACACGACGCATCAAACACCAGAGCTTCGTGGTAGTACTATCTACTACCGGTAGTTGTTCTTGTTTCAAATATTCTATGGTGTGGGATGTAATATCCTGGAGATCGACTTTCAGTGGTATTTAATTGAACTATATGTTCTAGGTCTAGATACTATTTCATAAAATTACCATATTATTTGTTTAGATGTTTATCCCTTTGCAATTGTCGTTCTTGTTGGAGGAATCTAACTACTATAGAGCAGTTCCCAAGTTTAGGATGCGTTCGATGAACGTTAGGGAAACCATGCATCGTACTATCTTGTTGTTGTTATAATGTGTATTACATAATTTGTATTTGGCTGTTAGTTCTATCGGGACTGCTACCTCTTCCATTTCCCAAAATCATGAGAGGTCTTGATCATCAAAAGATTGTGTAGTTAGGCATACTATTTCCGGACGTGTTTTGGAATCTCTGCCTGATATTATCCATCCGAACTCGGTGTTTTAATGGAGGAATCTATTAGGTTTTTCCAGACCCTTCAGTAGGATTTGGCCCGTACCGAGTAAATTGTCAACTTTATTATGTTTATTCTTAGTATTCTTTATAACTTTGTTCTTCTTGGTTAAATTTTATATTTTTTATCCTTAGCAGTCGAATGTGTCGTTGGATATATCATTTTTCTTAAATTGGTCCATAACGCTGTATGCGATAGGTATCTTGGTTGCGATCCTTGGTAAAACGTATAATTCCGTTATTAAAAATAATTTTAAGCCTTTGTGTGGATGTAGGATTGGCTCTATCTGGGTGTGTCATCATAATAGTAGTATTTGTGCTGCATGCTCCATAATAAACGAGCATTGTGAACTTTGGTCCAATGCATTACATTAACCACTGCTGTATATAATAAGTCTTTAATTTTCAGAACCCTTGTCGAGTGTGAATTGCTAGGATGATATGATTGTAATTGTTTTAATTGTCCTGGGCGGAATTGCCTAGATTGATAATGTCATGAGCGACATTGAAGAAGAAGCTGATGTGTGATAATATTTATTGCTATTACGTCATCGTTGTTGGCTGGAGCACAACTGTAATTTAGGGAATTTTTGCAGTCTTCTTTCTCTGATAATCTTGTTTCTACAAATTAAACACAATAATTACTTTGTTTTGTATAACAGTTATTTATTTAAACGGTGACCACTTTCAGTTTGAAAATGATACGTGAATGTATTGAAACCATTGGTCACCGTTTAAATAAATAACTGTTATACAAAACAAAGTAATTATTGTGTTTAATTTGTGATTAAAATGTATAACGAAGTAGAAGCCTCCAAAGTCAATGAATCTTGTTTCTCCCTTGTGCACTATATGCCAGAAAGGTACAAAAATGGTAGACGTGGAATCGCTGACAGATTCTACATTATTTGTGGTATTCTGAAATTCTGCTCGAATGTATTGGTCGATTCCGTTATAAGGAAAGGAATCGTTTTTATAGAAATGTCAGAACTACGCTCAGCCCGAGGTCTTCAAGCTCTCATCGAAGATGTTGATCGTATCATTTTCATATCTTCTGATATTGATTCTGCTGACGAATGGGCCGCAGAAATTGGTGTCGTATTCCATTTTTTTGAAAGACTTGCAGACCTTCAATTTCTGTGTCATGTAACTGTTTAAGCTGTGCAAACTCTCGCATATTGGCCAATTCGTCAGTATCGATTTTCTGTGCTAATAATAACAGCCGTTTATTATCATACTGTCGCTTGAGTGGCTCCAGGCTGTCTTCTAGTTTTCGCTGGTCATCAGTAAGTGAGATATTAATTTCGAAGCCTCGCCACGTATGTAACCATTTAGATATATTTCAATATCTGATAAGTAATAGTAAAAAGCATTGTTCGTATCATCTTTGAAACTTGGTCCATTTGCCGTATATACCTTTGAATGTTGGTATATTTTTTATTGGTAATTAGGCTTTGGCCCTCGACAACTATGGGCTTTAGCTTCGATAGTTTGATTGAATTGCCGGTGGTAGTTTTGTTGATCTTCATCGGTCATTATATCCAGAATAGAAAGATACATTCAGAATATTTTATTACAAAACTGCTTTATACTGTTGATCCACATTTCCATCCAATCTTGACTTATATTTGATATCTGGAAAGCGTTATATAAAGCTGATTTACATCTTCTATCGGAAGCTAATGACTTCAGGATCTGATGTTGGCACTGATAATGAAACTGATGCTGGCTCTGAAATTGGGTATAGAGTTTGTTCCGCTGTTTGGTCTTCTTGAGATTTACTGTCCATCATATATGCGATTATTTCGTGGAATTTAAACGAAGCTTATCCAGGTATTTATTTTGGTGATACGGATGGTCTGGAATTTTGAACTTTTGGCACAGTTCATCCAATTGTTCCACTTGATCCCAACTATTTTACTTCAAAGAGTCTCTGTCTTCTAAACTTCTACCAGAATCACTGCTAATTGTTTGCCTAAGGCCTCCTACTCATTGGCTAGCTCAAATGTTTTTTTCCAAATTAAAAACCTTTGGGTGTTAGGCTTACATATTTTATGTCTATGTTGGAAAGGACGTAGATGTGATTGGTTGGGGCCAGTTGGATTCGTGATGACATTGTTTGGATCGTTAATGTTAGAGGTATCGTCACGCGGGATTGGGCAACTTTTTATTAACGATGCACTACGTGCTAAGAATTTTGTTCGTAGTACTGTAGATTTTTCTTTTTTGTCAATCAAAACATTTAGTGCTTGATCCCCAAGTGTTGAGACAACAATCCATACCCTTTGATTGGAGTGGAGATTTTGCCTTTTGCTGTTAGATGTGGTAAAGTCGATAGATATTCGGCTAGAAAAAACCAAGTATACGCTGATGGTTATGTGTTAATAAGAACGCTCGGCATGAGTGAAGCAACTGATGGTACTGGTTGCTTTATGATGATATTTAAGCTGGTTTTAATGCATGGGAGAAAGTAACTTATTTGTAAATGAGAAATTGCACTCGGAGGTTTCTAGGCCTTTCATAAGGTACAAGTTGCTTGCAATGAAAGTTGGTTATTTGATTTATTTTTTAAATTTTACACAGTTATCCTTAATTAGTGTTTTAGTTACAGTTATTTTGATAGGGTTCATTTGTTGTTAGTCGCGTATTTCTTTGAACATAACTCCAGCTCTTGACTTCAATCCTTCTAAGGTATTAGCGACAATGACATAAAGTTTATATTACATATGATTTCAAAAAAGAAGAACTACTTATCTTTAAAATATATATCTTCAAATATATTTGTTGTCTGCAACGAGTGCGAACTCAATTTAGCTAATATTACAAACTTTTTATTAATTCTAAAGACAAAAAATACTTTGTACACTATTATTATATGGCGCTTAGAATTAATATGTCACATATACTACCAAATATTTGTTAAAATTGTTTACTCAAAGTCTGAATTAATATTATTTCTATTAGAAAGAGGTGGTGAGACTTTTATTCACTAATTTTAGTAGTTTTATTTAATTGATGAATAAAGAGCAATATAGGACAAGTTGAAAAATGAATTAGTTCAACGTTTGAAACCATTTCATTTAGCTATAGGTTTTTTGTATTATTCTACTACTACTAAACATCTTTATTCACAGATTGAAAATAAAATATAATACGTTTAATGTAGAAAATAAAATAAATTCTAACATAATTGGTCTTCTGTTTCATGGCTATCGACCAGTGGTCTTTCAGCCCTGTGTATTATTCTATTATACATGATGTCTCGTTAATATGAGGATATGGCTGAACCACAAATTCCTGGGATTAAAATACGAAAATTTAACTCAATATATCTATATCTAAAAGTTTAATGTTAAGCCGGAATTCACCTTCAATATTCCAAAAAAATGTTACTTATTTCATTCATAACAATTTAACGCTTTATTCTGACAGAAATTTACTACCACTTTTAGTGGATGTTATTGGTAGCTAACGATCCTACAATGTTATTTTTAATAAATGGTTTTTACCTACATTTTAATTGACTTTATGTCGTGATTAAAAATAGAAATCATTTCGCTAATAGATATAGTTATTATATATGTTATTTCTTAATTAAAAATCATATAAGTGTTATAAAAAATAATCACTTGAAATTACAGTGTCAAATAAATTTTTTATGAAATGTATATTTATTTCAATATTAACGGTAAACTTTCGCGGTGAACGTTTTACTGTGTCTTACTGTACCATAATTGAGTACCAAAAATTAATAATTCAACGCGTCGAAATCATCTCGTTAAAATTCTAATTGCCTAAATTCATGAAATACACTGTTATTAACGGATTCGGTTAATGAAGATCCGCAAGATAATTTGACGGAATGAGAGATTGCCTGACTTTCGCCCGAAATACCCAGAGGCAAATACCGTTTACAATTCGAGATAAAAAAAGGATCGTGATATTTGCTAGGTTAATCGTCACTTTCGATTTGATTTCTTCACATGATTTTTTTTAACGAAAACATCCAATTATGACTACATAAAATGTTTCGCAATGGAGATTAAGGAATTTATTTTGATCATATATGAAATTTATAATTGCAACGATTATTTTCTTAATGTGATTTTTGTGCTAGACAGTTAAAGTAAATGTACGATTATTTGCTTTTATTTTCTATTTTGTATCGCTTTAAAATTTTAACAATTTTAAAATATTAAGAATGCGGAAATTATAGTTCTGGTTCATAGATGATTATGAATTTATCGTGAAAATTAGTTATTATTACGTTTCATTTGTTACGATAGTTCAAGCTTTATTTAAAATTATGCACGCTTCTTTTCTTTTGGGTTTGAGTGGAAGAACACCTACAAGCGTGAACTCCGCCCGCCAATATGGTGTTAAAATTATTTGTATGTTTTTTCCATGAATTTTCTAAATATCTATATTGTAACCATGTTTTGATAAAGCTTAAATAAAGATAAAGATAAATATGTAAGAAAGTTTTATATTTGTTTCAAAAAGTGTTTTTGTCTTATAGTCTTAATAAGACTCATTTGTTGTAGATTTAAGAAATGTTTTCGTGTTTTTTCTAATTATTAGTTTAATTTTTTTACTTATATTAAATATGGACACAACTACAATTGTTTCACCACACCGTGGCTTCATCAGACAGATGATTAATGATTTTCATATTACAATTACGATTTAACTACCAATTAAACATTTGTGATTTATTAATTTAAATGCATAATGAATATTCGCCAAGTAATATCATCAATCCAATATTTTATTTGTTTTATTTATAGTTATAACTATTTTAAAAGTACATACTTATATCAGAAAAATATAGAAAGGTATGTGAAGAAAAATTTAGGAAACGTTCTTTACACCTCATTAAAATAAATCAAGTAATATATTATATAATGATGCAAATCAATTGATATTTAATGATAAGTATTAAGATTTGACCGATGAATTGCAAATGTTGCTCCATACTAATGATTATTGCAGCTGATTCTGATGAAATATAACCTTCTCGTGTGGTGAAATGAAAGAACGTAAGTTATTGAATAAATATTTATATTATGTTCAATTATGTCTGGTTATGAGAGTTTTGGTCGGTCGCAACTTTTGTAGAACGAAGAGTACCGAAAATGTATGAATGGTCAAATAAAAATGATTGCTTTTGATTTGGATTGACCTGATTGTAAGCTTACACCCAAATTACTTCGAAATAAGTATAGTAATTATATTATTAAACTATTTATATTATAATTAATTTGAAATTATTTATATTGTTATAAAGAAATTATTAGCTAATTAAAGAGTTCTTGAATGTTTTCGGTGTTTACTTGGTGGCACATTTTTAAGTAAGGATTTGAGATGGCACTTTAAAAACTTTTATTTACAACTGTATACTTGAAAGTTTAAGTTTGTTAATGACTAATTTGTAATCACAATTTTTTAAATATACAGTTTCTTAAATAATAATTAAAGAGGTTACCTTAAGAAGTGGCGTTTTAAAATTATAAATGCATAGTGACTTATTTTTTTATCTTATAAGGAAAATATTTTCAGCATTGTATACAATGAATTTCTTTATGTTAGAAACCCATGTTTGTAATAAATAGAGAGCGGATTTCTAGCATTATGCTTATCCATAATATTAATAGCATCGAAAAAATTTCTTAATATCTATACGAATCTTGAAGAATGTGATTACTTAGCGCTAAGTTTTTTTGGGCTTTTTTGCTTATTTTGACTTTTTGTGCTTATTTTGACTTTTTGTGCTTATTTTGACTTTTTATGCTTATTTTCATGCTTATTTTAGATTTTGATGCTTATTTGGAGCATTTTCTTAAACATTTAAAAAACATTTAATAATAATTTCACGCTGATATTAAATTAATGTGCTAATATAGAGAATTTTCGTAAAAATCTGTATCCCATCATTTATAGATTATATTTGTATTACATATTTTCTTCGTGTCTTTTGACAACATAATTGTTAAAAATCTTCATAATATGATACAATAATTATAATGAATTTTATTATTAATAAATATTAGTATAAATTACCAATTTACAATGGATTCGTTTATAAATAAGTAGATATAATAGACCGTCTCATTATTCAGATAATACAGACGAACGCTTCATAGGAATCACACCTATGATATTCCGGATGTAAATGTCGTTAAAAATAAATAGGGGCCCCAGTAAGTATTAAATGTAAACAAATTTAAGTGATAGCTAATAATCAGGTGTTCTGCAACCGTATCAATTTCCTTCTCTCGGCAAAAGTACCGATGGGACGACTGGCGCATATTTACCGTTTTCGTTAATTTTCATATTCAAACTCGCATTCATAAACTATTGAATTGACATTCCAAAAACTTTGCTTATTTATCAAAAATTACTATATGCGTGAATCGTATTAACCTGGGGAATCACAGATAAATTATATTATATAATTCACATGTATATTTAACCCATAATGCAAAAGGTGAAAACCACAATACAAGAATTAATTAGAGGCTATCCAGAATTAATAAGTGAAAATTATACATTATTTTGTAAGGCATGTTTAAAAATAGTAAGTTTTATTTTAGTTCCCAACTGCATCCTAACTAGTCAAGACTTGTATGTAAAATATGTTATAACAACACTACGTCAAGAACGTTTGAAAAAGTTAAAAGCTGAACTAACAAAACAGCACAATTTCACAATCTTTAGCATCATCTTCAATTAAATTCACATTTGTGCAAAATACTTTTACATTCTAATATCCCTTTAAGAAAATTACAAAATAATGCATTTAAATCTTTCTTGGGAAAATATTGTAAAATACGCATTCCCGAGAAAAAATTATGTAGCTCTTAGATACTATGAAACCATACAAAAAATTAAAGATATTATTAACAATAATTATATGTGGTTTGGTGTGGATGAAACCACAGACTTGTTTAATTTAATAATATGAGTTTAACATGAAGACATCCGACCAACAGTATTTTGATATATACAAAAGAATTGAAGAAAACTGATAATAACATTATAGCAAAATTCATAAATGATGGACTGACAAGCTTATTTTTGCCGTAGACAATACCAAGTTACAAAATTTTACTAATAATGCATTTTGTGCATTGTACAAGTTTAGCACATGAATAGAAACGAATTTCTGAAACTATAAGAATGAAATTTCCATTTGTAGATTTAATTAAATATGGAAAATAGTTCTTATATTCTTCTGTGAGTACAATTATTCAAGAAGTCATTATCTGATATCTCACTGCCCCATAAACCAGTGCTAACAAAATGGGGAATTTGGCTATATGCTACAATGTACTATGCGAACAATTTTGAAGAATTTAATAAGGTTATATACAACTTTCCCGAAACGACAAGCAAATCAGTTAAAGACTGTTAAACAGTTCTTAAGAAACAAGAGCTTCCTTCAAAACAATTGAGTTACATAAAATCGCGTTTAAATTTTGTGAGCAACACAATCAAATCTTTATAAAAGCAGATTCATTTTAGAAAATACCTGCATGCATTGGCCAAGAAATCAAAATAATATCGAAAGAAGTATTCGTTGAAAATGAAGGATTTTTAATATTAAATAAATTAAACTTGATTTTGAATGGCAATTTTCAAATGGATCCAGCTATAATTTAAAATAAAGAGAAGCTTTTCTACTTTCAAAAATTTATTGAGCGTCAGAAGTAATAATTTTTACAATTAAACCCTTAGAACAACATTTAATGATCTACTGTTTTTATGAATAGATTTTAGTTATTTTGAAACGTATACAAAATTACAATTAAATTTTTAAATACTTACATGATATTATATATTGCGTAAAGAAAGTATGTTTATTTTAGTTTTAAGCCAAATTTATTTGTAAAATATGTTGATAAACGTGTAACATATCAAGAAAATATAGTTTTCTTTAGTGCTTTTTTCGTGTTTTGATGCTTTTTTCCTGTTTTTATGCTTTTTTAATGCTATTTTCTCTAAATTTTGTGCCTTTTAATGCTTTTTTAGTGCTTTTTTCGTGTTTTTATGCTTTTTTCCTGTTTTTATGCTTTTTTAATGCTTTTTTTCTCTAAATTTTGTGCCTTTTTAAGTGCTTTTTTTCAAATTTTTTAAGCTTATTTATCCGCTCTCTAGTAATAAAATATAAGAAGAACTAAATAAATTTCTGTATAAACAGTAATTTGTAATAACTAAATTTTCATCTATTTCGTCTAGACAATGTAAATAGTTTTAATATAAAACATACATGTTATTATTATTTAATCAATTAATTTAATTAAATATAAAATAATCAATACAAATACTTTCATTCCACTTCTACTTTTTTTTAACAATCTTTCTAGGTTTTTGTAAATGTACTGTTTTTTTGTCTGTACTGATATTGTATAATATATTCTAATCAAACTATATAGTTTACCTAGAGATAGGATTATCCCTCGAAACACTATTCCAAACTTCTAATCCTCTAATCCGTGAGATTTAAGGCATTATATATTGCGGTGAATCTGTAATTGTTTCTGGTCTATTGTTCTTACTCATCTGATTCGCCTACAATATGACTTATTAGCATCTCTTTCTTCTGCAATTACGGTTAAATGGCTCTCAAGTAAAATGACTCCCTGTTATATTACATTTTTACCTTTTAATGTGAATTAATTTCAAATGAAAATCATTTACTTATGTTGTTTTCTTCATAAACTTTTGCAAATAAAACAAAACCAAAGGTTTTTTTCATTAATTAATGTTTCAATTATTATTATTACGCTCAGACAAATGGTAATATCTTAATTTTCTTATTTTTAGTTAATTAACGATGGCGTTATTAGCCTTGGATTTCTTTACGAAGAGCCTATTGCTATTTCAGTAGCATATTAAATTATGTATCAATTGATGCTGATTTTTAGAGAATTAAATAACTTCTTTTAATTATTTGAATAATTCCTCGCCTGTACCTGATAGGGAATATGTTTTAAATGGCTTAAAATAAAGTAGCCTTCACCCAAAATTAGCTATACTGCTATAACAATTTAATTTCCTGGTGTGTACTCAATGGGTTCTACTTTTTCTTTCATATACAGCCCATTAATTTATACTAAATCTAAAATTATATATAAGTTTTCAGATTTCTAAACACTTGAAATTTTATAAGAAAACTTATTGTTTATTTGAATAAAATCATGATACTGTATTGGATGATTGAAGTTATAACTTTGTAATGCATCTTGTACTTGTAAGATCATTATAAAACTTACAGTGAAATAAATCATAAAAACTTAACCCTTAGCTGCGTCACTTCAATTTTGTAACATAAGTGCACATGGGGTCTTACAGGACCTCAAGTGAAATATTTCTTTAAAAATTCTTCTATCCTCTATATAGGACTACAGAACTGTACAAAAGTGTTAATTGGTACATTATGGACTAGAAAAATCAGCCATACTAGAGAGTTAACTCTTTTTTTCCTCGAGGATTGAGAAAAAAAGTTAAGAAAATTCTTAAAATGCATTTTTCCTTTAAAATTCGTAAAACTCTTATTTAAATATATGAAGACTTGAAATTGTAGGTAATGGTGTATTTTATACTATATTTCAAAATAATAAATACAGTACAAGTCCTTCTTTCAAAAAATATATGTATTCTTGCAAAAAACTACAGTCAATGTATAAAAAAATTCCATCTAAAAAACGCATATTTTTGAATTAAAAAATTAAATGAAACAGCAATGAAGACATAAATAGAAACGATGTTCTTTACATATTGGTCGCTTGCATAAGCAACATCCGTATTTTGTTTTTCTGGTACTCATCATACATCGTTGATTCCGGTCAAACTCTACCTTTTGAAATTCTTCCTGATTAGAAATTGTAACTCTTTGTTCCAGTAATGAGTTGATGTTTATCTTCAACTCTTTTTGAAGCAGTTCATTTTGTAATCTTCTCTTTAACATTTGAGTGATTAGATAAAGAATACCAATAATGGCAGTGGTACTTTTTCTGTCACAATCTTCACTTAACTTCAATTTCCATAATATTCTTGTATTTACCATAGATTGATCTACAATTTTGTTGCACTCAATTGAACGTATATGCACTACTGGGGTCTTTGAGGACACCACGCGTTTTTAAACGTGGATAGACGTAAACTGTATGCGCGTGCAATGACCGGGACACAATCACTACTTTATTTTAGCGCTCTACTTCTAAATCAGGGCATTAGTTTTATGAATTTTAAATAACTAAAAAGTAGTTTTAAGAAATGATGGGGTCCCTCAAGACCCCCAGATGCAGCTAAGGGTTAAGCGGTATTTTTACTGGTCGGATTAAAAGTGGAGTACAATGATAGTGACAGAAATTCAGTTTAAATAATAGCTTTAAAAATGAATGAATATATTAAATCAGTCTGTTCGTTAATTAATTTGCTAATCACCTTATTCAAAACAGTCACGTCCCAGATATTAATCGAACAATTAACTCTAAATGTCTGTCTTGCATTATTTCCAGCTTTTGAGATACTGATATGTTGGGTTGAGCCTTAAGTCATTTCGATTTTTTTAGCGAAAATGCACAAAGATAACCAAAAATGATTCTATGGAGCACTAAAAGAAATGAGAAAATCTAAAGCCAAACTAATGAACAATATAAAAGATAAATAAAGGGAACACACTAACCAAAGGAGAAGACATTTCGAAAGGAAGAGAAAGGAGAGGAACAGAATTAAACATCAAGTGAAACGAGTATAAATTATACAACAGCAGAGGAACTTAAATAGGTTGCGAAGGAACGCTAGAAGATGAAATAAATGAGAGAATAGTAAAAACAGCTAGGCTATTTAATGCAGTAAAATACAGCATACTAAGAAAAAATAAATAAGGAGAAAACTAAAGTAGAAGTAGTAAAGAGGGCAATTAAACCAACATTAACATACGGAAGCGAGTCATGGATATAACAAGTGCATAATTGAGCAGACGAACAGCTATAGAAATAAGATTTCTAAGGAAAATAGAAAACAGAACAAAACTAGAGAGGATAAGAAATGAGACATATAGGGAGAAATTGGGAATAGAGTCAGTAAAGATAACAGTACAACAGAGTCAACTAAGATGGTTAGTTCATAGAACAAGGATGAGACAAGAAAGAACAGTAAAGAAAGTATATAGGGCGAGGGAGCATGAGGAAGATTTAGAAGATCTTGGTGAGAAAAAGTGCGAAGCAGCGGAAATAAGAGGAATTAAAAGGGGGTGAACTGAAAAATCTAATCAGAAACAAAAAATAATGTGAAGAAAGCTGAAAAAAACTAGATGAGGAATAAGCACATTTGATTTAAATGCCCTATAAATCCTATAATTTTGTAAATAGATAGCATACATTTTTTTGTATATTTAAAGCACTAAAATCCGACACCGAAAGATAAACGGAATTTGGAATTTAAAAAATTAATGAAATAAAATGAAAGAAATAAAATGGTAATAATAATATTTGGATATGTATTGACAATTTTTTATGGCCTTTGCCATCAAGGGACATTGTCTGAATTGAATTATTTACCTTTCAAAGAGTTTTGCAAGGATCGAAACAAATAGTAGTCTAGTGAGTATAGTGGACGAACCATAAAAATCACATCCATGCTCTAGCAACTTCTGACTGGTCACTAGACTTCTATGGATTCTCGTGTTGTCATGGTTGAACCTAACACCCTTACGATTTGTCAATTCTGGCCGCTTTTCGTTGATGGCTTTATTTAATTTTTCGAATTAGCGACAATACACAGAAATATTGATGGTTTGGATCTGTGATATCAGCTCAAATTACACGACGCCTTTGCAATCTCACCAATTTAGAACATAATCTACTTTTGATGCATATTTGCTTTCGAAGTGGTTGTAGCTTGTTCACCGGGTTTGCACCATGATCATTTTCGCACGATGTTGTCGTTAACTATCGTCACCAGTGACAATACATTTGAGAAATGGATCATTTGTATAGGTTTTCCAAGAGATTGCCGCAGGCGTTTGTGCGCTTTGTTAAGTGCATTTTTGAGTTTATATGGGACCTCAATAATTAGTTTTTAGAAATTAATTTTTTGTAATGGTTACAACTAATTTTAGGTACTTGAACTAACCTATAGTTATTAAAAATGTATTCTAAGCTACTACCACATTGTGGATAAGAACAAATGTGAAACATTTACTTAAATTTTGTTGAAAATTGTTATGTTTACAATGAATCCATTTAAATCATGCCAAAGTTCAATTCTTATCGAGCTTAGAACTAATGATTTTATATATCTTTAGTTTATCTGCACGAAAAATATAATTATTATTCTTATTGTATAGATCAATGTCAATTACATACAGTGGGAGCCATGTTGTACATTAGATGATACTTGTATGTAGTCGGTAGTAAATTTGTCAATACGCACACACTGACTTTTATTCGTTAAGTAATTTTTAAGCAAATCAACTACTTTGTCGACAGCATCAATTACCTACTTGTAACATAATAATAATAATAATATATTAATTGATGAGGCCGTTATTTATTGAAAATTCATATCACTTGTAAGTAAAAGCACTTTTTTAATTTTCAAAAACTTTTATTTGTTGGAATAACACGCAACAATTGTTTTGCCACACTGTGGCTTCTTCTTTTTCGCCTGAAGAATAAAAATAAATGCAGTCAAATTGATATACAATTCCCACATTAGGAACAAAAATGCCTGGATTTAAGGCAAAAATTCACCTAAATATTGACATGGGCGTCAGCAGAAGAATTTACAACTACGAGGTACCAGAAGAAGATCATCTAGAATGAACTCAATGTCCAAATCTATCTAAATTATGTAAATAATATTATTTATATATTTTTTGTATGTGTTAGGCTTTTTTGTTGGCACAGAATTAAAGCAAATAAATAAACAATTGTAGTTTATGCAGCAAAATATTATACTGTACTCAGTCAAAGGCTTTAGAGACCATTTTCTAATGCATCCGAAAAAACGTGTTTGATTAGACATCAAGTTTGTTTGATTTTCTTATGAAAAAATCGATTTGACTAGTATATAATTGTATGTACACATGATTTTATAAGTGGTTCGGAACATAAAATGTTTAACTGCTTCGTTATTACAAACTGAATTGATATTCATCTATAGTTCTGCATACATACATTTCTTATAAATATGCAATATAAAGGTATATTTCAGAAGTGAGGCAATAAGCCAAAATTTAATGCACGGAATCTATACACCCCTTTAAAAATATGATTGAATGTCATCTGGACTTATTAATAATTGAACATGTCTGTAAGAGTAGCAGTAGACTTATAAAATGATAAATTTTATCTCTTCTAAAATTCAAGTTATAATTCTCTACATTCTTTCCTAAATTCTTCTTTCTTGTCCTAAGAAGAAACAATGCGATAAAACAATTGCTGAAAGTCTAAAAATATTTTGACTTTACTGTTTAAAAAGATGAAATTGAATTTCAACAAATAAAAGCCTAATCAATTAATATATTAAAACAATAATAGCACATTTCTACAATTTGATTGATGTTGCAGATAGTTTCAACCGATTATGAATTTATCATTTATTTTTAGAAAACAATTTTTAAGATTTTACTGAAATATTTCATCCATTAGGAATTCTTAAAAAGTAAATAAAATATTTTTAAATTATTGTTCCCTGTCAACTATAGCCAGGGGCCGGTTTCAAATTATTTTGGATCTCATCAGCGTAGGGCAGTTGGAGACAGGGAATCGAGTTCTACTATAGAGTATTTAATTCTCCGGATTAACCATCGACCAAGATATTAACCACGGCACCTTTATGGTGATATCTTGATGGACGAGATCTCTCAAATATCTGAATAGTATTGTATATTTAAGGTGGTTCATAAAAGTTGTCTAAAATCTAATATAAGATACTGCAATTAGATCTGCTTTTCTGATTGACCTTACTAAGTTTTACAAACTTCTGTCTGAAATGGTTAGAAGGTTAATTAAACACTTGGTTTGGTTTTATTTTGTCTTCTATTTTCTATCTTCTAAATCATACAAATAGTTTCAACGTATGTTTACGAAATAGGCATGTTATACTTCTTTTTACTATAAATAAGATAAATATTACAGCTTAATTAATTTTTTTCATGATTTATTATCCAAATCAATAGATTTGGTGAAGGTAATAAATAATTTAATAAACTGATGTGTGGTTATATATCTCTATAAAATAATAATAATAATAAACATCAGTCATGTTGATATATAAATCCCACATTACGAACCGAAATGCCTTAATTTTATGCGACAAAAATAAACCTAAATATGGTTCATTGGTTTCTGGTGCGTTCCTGTTCAACATGGGCGTCAGCAGAAGAATTTAATACTTCGGGGTATGAGTGAATGATTTAGGATGAACTCTGTCCAATTCTTATACAGTCTAAATTATGTATGAATATTATTTATATTATTTTTATATATAAGGTTTTTTGTTGGCACAAACAAATAAATAAAAAAAGTATTTTATTCCTCTGGAAAAATTTAATACTTTGGATTATGAATAACAATTTTATTTTTAATAGATTTAATAATTACGGTTTTTAACTAAATTTATTAGACCATTAAATTTAATTGAATTTTAGTTTTTATTCAGAGTCTTATTTATGATTTGGTCTCTGCTTTAAATAAGCTTGTTTTCTTTATTTCATTACCATACCCTATACAACGAGAGAGTTTGAAATAATTTATAAAGCTTTAATTTAATTATTACTTGTTTAAATATTTAGATTTTAATTTATTGTAATTTTGCGTTTATATAACTATTTATTATGATTTGCACATGTGTGATCCAATAAAACAATTAATATATTGTATATTTGACTTGTTTAAACTATAGTATGATCATGAATAAATGTATTAAAATTTAATATATTTGGACAATATTAATTTCAGATATACAAACATGCGATGCATCGTAAATATTAATTACTGGTGGCAGCATATAACAAATGGGGCGAAATTAATACAGCATTGTTTTTCGCTGAAAGTTGGAATTTAATTATGTTTACTTACTCATAATATAATAAATTAGGCCTATATTTTTATATATTGATTAATTTTCCCACTGTTGCCAAGTTTGCCAAGTAAATCGGTTAATAAATCATCAAAATAAAATATGTGAGGATGGGTTGGCTTTATAACGATAAGTGGTAGATACCCTTAAATTACAAAATAATTACAAATTTAAATGAACGGGAACAATCAAGAAACGGCTTCAGTAAAATAAATAAAATAGCATAGTTTAAGAGTCTCTATTTGAACAAACTTATACACAATATTAAATGTTTATTTTCACTGTTTTTATTTAAACTCTAAATTTACAATTCGAACACAATGTGCTCATTATCAATAGTTAAGTTAAACTGACAGAAAAATTTTAAATATAATTAAATTTTATTTTTTTCTGTCAGTTTAACTTAACTATTGATAAAAT
Source organism: Ontholestes murinus (assembly GCA_963969525.1). Lineage (NCBI taxonomy): Eukaryota > Metazoa > Arthropoda > Insecta > Coleoptera > Staphylinidae > Ontholestes > Ontholestes murinus. The sequence goes on along the minus strand of OZ018394.1, from coordinate 51,763,367 downwards.
GGACGCATTTTGTTCGAAATATGAATTTAAAATTTAAATAAACAAAGTGAAGAAATGGATATTTTAAAATTTTAATATTTATTGTTCTCATCACGTACTTAAACATTCTCATAGAAGCTTATACACAGATAATTTTATGATCGAAGATAAAAATAATGACATATAAATGAAGACAATTAGTATTAATTAATTTTCAATTAATTAATCTATGGCAAGTATAATGTTTTTAAACATTAATATATAATATAAATAATGTGCGCCGAGTTAACACAGTAAAGCATGTCTATGTACCATTTTATTTCTATTAATTACTATTTAAGCGACATTTATAAAATTTCGCGCACGCGTGACATTAATCCAAGGTCATTGGAAAGCAATTAGTCTTTCCATTACTTTCCATTGGGACGGGTTCCGAAGGAGCTTCCAGTCCCTCTCCACATCTGATATTCATTTCACAAAGTTAGTTTGTAGGAAGTTCAATCCCTCTTTCCCTGTTCGAAGTGTACGTCCTTAATTTAGGTTTAATGAAGTTTTATTTGTTGTTAATTTAAGGGATTTATAATAATAACAGCATACAATGGATTATTTAAAGTTTATAAACAATATACGGCCCCAAGATTGTTAAACCAAACAAAAATTTTTAACATGTAAATATTTATAAAGAAAACATGTATTCAAGCATTATAATATCAACAGATTAATTAGTCAGCTGGCGAGGTAAAACAATTTAGTAAATGATTAAGGATTATCATTTAAGATTGATTTTATTATCTGAACCTAATTAAGTGAAATTATTATCGACAAATAAACGCTTAAACAAGTATTATCTTAAATTGCGAATTTATTCTAAAGTTTAGTAATTCGAATCTTTTTGAGTATGCTGCACTGAACAAAATCGATATGTAACTGTTGTTGACAGGGAAACAATGATTAATTGTTCAAAAAATGTCTGCTTCTGATAATCAATGAAACTACTCATTTTAAGTTAATTATTATAACAGTTATAAATAAGAGTTTACTTATATCACAATTTATTTAAATAAAAAGAAGAAGAACATATTAGATTTTACATAAGATTCAATTAAAAATCAGCATTAGGATCCTGAAATATAAGTATAAGATTAAGGTAATTAAAATATAAAGTAAATAAATAAAGCAATCAAAATATAATTACATACATTATTTTTTTAATGAACTGATGATGCATATTCTTCACCTAAAGAAGTCACATTGTGGTGATACAATTGTAGTGCGTTAAATAAAAATTTCAAAATCAACCACTTATTATTAATTAACTTTTAAAGTAATTTGTGCACAAAATTATGCTTCTACTTTTATTTTTATGTTTCAAATAAAATTTATTTTTAACAGTAGAAGCAATAAGTTTGCTAGATTTCAACAAACAATGTCGAATTGTTTAAAAACAGATCTGAGGTCGTAAGGATAAAGCACTATTGCCAAAAATAATAGGACGGTTTGTTTAAAATGTGCAAACTTTACATTGCACGAGATAAATTAATCAGAAAGCATTCTAACAAAAATATTTGCACTAAAGTTCGTTGGGTTTTATAATTGAAATATTATTCATAATATGAGTATTAGATTAGTATTTTATCGCAGTAATACTATAATCTTGAATCTGATTACTTCTAGTTCTATGAAGTTTTGGCTCGTTGTTCGATAATATTTAAACAGGAATGTTCGTATATTAAAATACATAAACAAATCAAGTCAAGTGTCAAGTAAAAAAAAGTGTTACTTGGTTTTGTTTTAAATTCAGAACTAATATTCCGAATTCATCCTTTCTCTCAAATAAGATAAGCAACAAACAATTATCTCCTTTTAAATTTATATTTGGTTCCGTTTACATATAAGGCTTTTTAGTAGTAAAAAAAACTAATAAAATAGAGAAATATTTTATGTGAATACAATTCAAAGTAAGAAACATTTAATAAATCTGCAACAATGAGACTTACTAAGCTTATAACACTAATAACTTGTTGAAACAGCTACTTTCCTTGTTTTTTTTTTCTGGAAGTGATTTGTTTTGTAGCCCTTGTGAGACTCATTGTTATAATTTTACAAAATGTTGTTTATTTACTTAATCTAATACAACTGCTTAAAAGTCTTAAATGTATTTTATTATCTAAATATCTCTTTTTTAAATTTATTTAAATAATAGAAATATCATCAGAATATACACAGAAAATGGACAATTCATATAATTTGCCAAGAAAAATAATAGTTTGACTATATTTTACCAGAGAGAAACGATAACTAAAAAAGGATATACATTATTTATGCTATATTTATTTTACAAACTTCGATTAAAATATGGTAATCTCATTACTCATCACGGTGTGATGAAACAATTGCATAAAGCAAAACTCTTAAAACATTCTTGTTTTATTAATTTCAAATCATAATGGAGTTTTGCCAAGCAGCGAATTAGACTACAAATAATATTTTAGTTTATTTCTAAAGGTAGGCTATCCTTTAGTAATTTCCAACTTAAAAATAATAACCTTCAATTAAATTTTTAACAATTATACATTGCCGGTGATTTTAAGATTAAATTGAACATTGATGATAAATCAATCGATTAACACTTTACTGATACCATTTAATCCCATGGATTTAAGATAAACATTACAGATTATGCTACTTATGTAATCGATAATATAATATTCAATCATAAATAGCTTTTACTACTTTATTAGAGTATTAAAAATCCGCATGATTCTGATATTTGTATTTGATTATTAATTTATTTAAACTGTTAATAATAATATAGCGTTAATATAATAATTAGTGACAAATATATTTCCCTGAGTATTATAAAATTTTAAAAGATATTATAAGGTGTTGATATTATAGTATTAGGTGTTGGTATTAGCATTTTTTAGAGAAAATTAACAATTTATACAAAGAAAACAAAATAAATACATTATTGAAAATACTACCCATCGCTTGTAACTACTTTTTCCCATTTTTGGGGTAGTAGACGAATGCCGCGTCGAAAAAACGTTTCGCCCTTGGAGGCAATCTATGAATCAATCCAATTTTTACAATTTTCATGAGAAGTGAAATTTTCCCCTGACAAACCACGAGCCATCGATCGAAACGGGTGGTAGTCCGAAGGGGCAATGTCTGGAGAATACGTCGGGTGGGTTAGGACTTCCCATTTCAGAGTTTCTATATAATTTTTTACTAGTTTTGCGACGTGTGGTCGAGCATTGTCGTGCAGTAAAATGACTTTATCATGTCTTTCGCTCGATTCCGGCCGTTTTTTCTTCAATGCACGACTCAAAAGCATCAATTGTAATCGATAACGATGCTCAGTGATGGTTTAGTTGGGTTGTAAGAGCTGATAATAAATCACACCCTGTTGATCCCAGCAAATACAAAGAAGGAGCTTCGACCCATGAATATTAGGTTTTGCCACTGACGATGATGGTTGTCCGGGCTTAACCCATCACATTCTACGCTTAGGATTGTCATAGTGTATCCACTTTGCATCACCAGTAACAATCCGTTGTAAAAAGCTTTTTCTCGTGTGCCGTTGAAGCAGTAACTCACATGTCAAAAACGCCTTTCAATGTCCGTCGGTTTTATTTCATATGAGACCCAATTTCCTTTCTTTTGGATCATTTCCAAAGTTTTAAGGCGGTTTCCAACAGTTGATAAATCAACACTCAAAGACGAAGACAACTCTTCAAGAGTTTGAGATGAGTTTTCTTCTAGCAACTCCTGCAATTCAGTAACTTCAAACTGTTTTGGCTGTCCAGATCGTTCCCTGTCAAATTAAAATCACCACTCTTAAAACGTAGAAACCACTGTCGACACGTTTGCTCAGCTAGAGCATGTTCCTCATAAACTTCTTCCAAAATCCGATGAATATCCGCAGCACTTTTATTCATATGAAAGTAATGGAGTAAAACTCCTAGCAAAAACACTTTCTTTGGCACAAATTGTGACATATTCAAAGAGTCGTAACTTATTATTATTTAAAAGTAGAAATTAAGATGTGTCGTAAAAATAACACTTAATAACAGTTGGTTTGCGATAAATTTGTTTCTGAAGGTAAAAACAGAATACTGTAATACCCGCACCATCTCTCGTGAAACGCTACAAATTAATTTCAATACCTAATAATTTCATATGATGCTTGCTTTTTATTATTTAAGAAAATATTGTTTTCTTTTTCCTATGAGAAAAATAGTTTTTTCGACCTATTTAAATTTATCTTTCCATATTTAGAACATGCATATTATTGAATCACGCTAGGACTAATAATAAAACTCATTACAAGTTGAACTCTTAATGCAGTAAAAAGTTTCAATTTTATGTAATCTTACTTGTTTTATTTTATTATTCCCTACTTTTGCTTATTTATTTGTTTTTAGTTAGTTTTCTAAAAGGTATACCTGCATAAGCACAAACATGTAATCTTCTTACACAGAAGTTGCGAATGTCAAGTTGAACTCTTAATGCAGTAAAAAGTTTCAATTTTATGTAATCTTACTTGTTTTATTTTATTATCCCCTACTTTTGCTTATTTATTTGTTTTTAGTTAGTTTTCTAAAAGGTATACCTGCATAAGCACAAACATGTAATCTTCTTACACAGAAGTTGCGAATGTCTTAAAGATGGTGTATTATTTGTTTTTAAAGAAATCAGTATATCACGAAAAAAGTTATTAGAAGCAAATAATTAGAAATGTAATTAAATAATATTGGGTAATATTTTTATTTTCATTTGCCTGACACGTATTTCGATCGCTACCTTCATTATCAAAGTTAAAATTAATTTGATTTTACAAAATGTTACAATATTTATATACAGGTAAATCAAGTTGAAATCCAGCAACTAATGATGTTTAATAGGTAATAGCCCTTGATGATTTCTCGTTTAATCTCCAATCCCTCTGACAGATTAAGCTTACGACCTTTTCGGCAAATATGGATAGGTTTGATCTCCCCCATGTGATGTCCTGTGTTGTGCAATGGTCCACTAATCCAGTACTTGTTAGTCAATTAATTACTGTTTTTTTTTGTATTCTCGTAGCTTTATTTCGAAGTTTCTTCCCGTTTGACAAATTTATTTTTTGTCACAATTAATGCAGTTGATTCTATATACCCTGCCCTTTTTAATATACTTTTAGTTTAAATTTTTTTCTTGATTATTCTGTTGCTTCAAACTTAAGTAATATTAGCTGTTTTTTAATTTTGGTATTGATGTTGTTTACGAATGGTATTGCTGCAAATATGTTTTTATCTTTATCATTTTCAAAGTAGATGTTTCTTTACCATTCACTTTTTTTATTTTGAAGATTGTGTCCGTGTTATACCCGTTGTTATAGGCAATCTTTATTATTGTATTCAGTTCTTTTTTATAATCACCACCATTGGTCCAAACAGATAGAATCTTTGAAATAAGGCTTCTAGAACCCCAAAAAAATCAATAATTAATGGAATAACAAGTACTAGATTAGAGGACAATTGGACAAACACAGGACATCATATGGGGGAGATCAAACCGATCCATATTAGTCGAAATGGTCCTTATTCTACTGGAGATTAAATGGGCAATCACCAAGAAAGATTACCTATTAAATAACCATCATGAAATTATCAAAACTGACAACATCATTAGTGCTGTGATTTCGACCAACTAACTTGTCTTAAGTATATAAATATTGTAACATTTAGTAAAACTAAATTAATTTTTACTTTGTTAATGATCGTAATGGATCGATCGAAACACGTGTCAGTCAACTGAGAATAAAATAATGGAACAAAACAATTATTTTAGTTGAAAATATGGTTCCATCATGAAAGTATTTGTATTTGGTTTTGTATTTATATTTGTATTTATTTATTTATCCAACATGCTTACACAATTCTTCCTAAATAAAACATAATTCTATAAGTATTCACGAGAATTGTGAACGCACATCGAAAGGCTTGAGTCCACACGTAGATGATCTTCCACTCTTGCCCGATTTAATTCCTTTGAGGATGTTGCCACTGAAGCTCTGCTTTATGATTTTCATTATTTAATTTGCCAAATATGGGTTTTATATCTCCAAAAGGAGAACTTTATTATACTCATTGAGTTATGTATATTTGATTAAAGAATCACTTATCTTTATAGAAAATTTGACATATGTAGATATGGCTATTTTTGTTGTAACCAAAATTATTATAATATATAAAACACAATTTATATACCAGTGTTTATATACCAGTGTCTCTTAAAAAAATATAATAGACTTCAGTGTTTAGACTTTTGCGAGTTTTTAAAAATTTGGAACATAAGTATTTTTCTTCAACAAATTTGAATATCGCTGAATAATTTACCACGCTCAATTTCTCAAGATATCTGCCAATACATAATGCTATCTTCATATTAAGCACATTGACTGTGTTAGTCCAAATATACTATTTTACAGAAAATATTTTCTCTTATGATATACATTTTTATATAACTAAGATATAAGCAGATATCACTAGGTGGCCTTTTATAGGTAACATACTAGATAGATTAACATGAAATAAACAGATTAAAAATTAAAAACATCTAGAAAATAGACACACAAATCAATGATATTTTATATTAGTGAACCAAATAGGGAAATAAAGCACTGAGAACATAAGGGTTAAGATCAAAATATTTTATACCTTATGACTCTAATTAAAACTTAATATATTTTAAATATAATATACATTAATATGTAATATATATAATAATAATAATAAAATAATGTATTTTTCCAACCATACTCTGTGTCAGTATTTTATTAAGTGATATAGAGTTTCAACAAGTAACAGCCTCATCAATATAGTATTTAAAATAATTTAACACTAATATTAAGGGGACCGGAAAGTAATGTCGTTTTTTACATTAAATTCAAACGAATAAATTGTAACAAGTTTTTATTTTTAATCAATAATATAATCACCCTCGTTATCGAAAACATTTTGCCATTTAGTGTGCAGATTTTGAAGCTTGGACCGATAAAAATCAATTGTTTTTTGAATAAAATATCTCGAGATGGCATTTCGGATATCATCCGAATTTTCAATTTTTTTTCCACTAAGAAAATGAAGGGAACGAAAAAAAAAAATGGATATCCGAGGGTGCGATATCAGGCGAGTATGGTGGGTAAGGCCGCCCCAATTAATTATTTTTTCCAGTGTTCGCCTTGCACAGTGTGGTCTTGCATTATCGTGTTAGTGACGCCTTTTCTGTTGACAATCGCCCGATAGTTTTTGATAAAAGATTGGTTCACTCGATTCAATTGATCACAATAAAGGTTTGCGTTAACCTTTAACTAGGCGCCCAAAATAAAAACTTAAAAAGGGGAAAAAATTTATCAATATTTGAAAGATTCATACAATTTTCACATACGTTCTTCTTATGATGAAAAAGTTTTTTTGCACAAATAATACCATTCTTCATTTTTTTGTCATTATTCCGGGGCAGTAATCGCAGCTCTTACGTTTTCCATTCCTTCAATTCTCCAGTATCCGGCTTCTTACGTCCCTTGGAGTGGCGGCAGAATTCAGCTTACTTGCCTGGAACAGTTTTACCAACTGTAGCACAAGTTGTTCAAGAAATCGCGTTTGTGATTTTTTCTCACAGTTTTTTTCTTCTTGAAACTAATTTAGGCGTTGATCACCGTAATATTCATCAAGTGGAAAAAATAACTAAGTTCCATCTTCTCGTTTGGTGACCAACATCATAGGGAGAGCACATCTGATAAATGGTGTCCACACCACTTTTCGTTGTGTTATAACATTTGATGATTTTCGGTTTTTCTTCGTCGTTGTTGTTCTCTTTGCCTTCCAGATACATTGTTGAAAGTAACACGACAGCCTTCCTCTTCCGTGTAACGTAGGACACCATGGTCATGTTTTGTTGGTGACCAAATAGTTCAGATGAGAAGATCTGCCATGTACAGGAATCCTAGGAATGGATTTTTGCGACTATTTTAGATCTCGCATTGTTGTCTTCAAAATTTTGGTTAAATCTTCTGGATAAAGATGTTGGTGCAATCCAAAAGAATTTGGAGTGCACGATAGTTGAAGAAACATCTCCAAAACTCGTTAGCAGTGGTTGCGTTTATGCACTGTTGAGTTACACATTAGTGGGCGCCTGGGGTTATCTAGCGAATTTTAAACGAGCGCCAGTGGGCTGACAGATGTTAGTAGGCGTATATTTTTGCATTTTACGCTTGTAAATAAAAAAATTGTTTTCGATGAGAGAGTGATGAATTGGTATTTGTGTAAAACTAGACCATTTTGAGGATTATATGTTGTATGAGATTTCAGCTTATAAATTTAAGTTATACAATGTACCCCATGGAGTCCTTTTTGACCCATGTGCCTAGTTAAGGGTTAACGGTTTGTCCAGATTTTAGCAATTCAAAATGAATAATTCCGCGAATACTCCACCAAACACACATAAGCGCCTTTTTGGTATGTAAACCTGGCTTCGCAGTACTTTCTGTTGATTAATTTGGAGAGAACCACTGCCTTATGCGTTTTGAATTATCATATAGGACCTATTTTTCGTGTCCAGTAATCAAAAGTTCAAAAAACGGTTCTGTATGGTGCCGTTGAAGCAATACGTTGCATGTGATGGATCAGTTGGCTTTGTTCTCTTCGGGACACAAACACCTGTTCTGCTTATTTTTCTAATCTACTTTAAATGTTCTTGGATGGTCGAACAAGATTGGTTAAGAGTGTTTGACAGTTTCTTGATTATTTGACATGGATTTGCTATAGCATATCGTTGCTTCATGTTGATGGTCTTCCTAATTGGTAAGAGTCAGAGATATCAAAATTGCTACGAGGATAAACGTCGCAAATGTTTTTGGTAGCATCTGTTGATTTACTACCCTTACGAAACTCAAAAAGCATACAATTCCGGACATTCTCTGTTATTTCTTTGGCCATTTCAAATTAACAAGTCATAATAATCTTAAAATGACTTTGCCATGCCTTTGAGATACACAATGAGCTGACAATTGGCAATCAAATATTGAAACGAGATTAAATTTCCGGTAATATTATGTTATATTCATCATATTCATTTATTTAATTATCTTTGGTATCTTTTCTTAAAAATAGCATATTAAAAAATAACATTCATAAATTATTGGACCAAAAAGGATAAGTGCGGATGGAGTTCACAATCACAAAATGTGTACTTTCGCTAAAACCCTACCTTTACCATGATGTCGAGGGAGCAAGTATCTTCGACATTTGGAATCTTTAATATTTTTTTACACTGTTCTTTTGTCCTCTTTCTAGAGAGAAAAGACTTTTCAAATCTTTATCAAGATCATAATCTAAACAGATTTTATGAAATTTTAAAAAATCTACTTTATGTACCAGATTTAGTAAAACGATCATAGAAAAAACACGAAAATATATTCGTAAATTCTACAACAAATGAGTCTTATTAAGACTACAAGAACAAATCACTTTTGAAACAACTACTTCTCTAGCTAATACTTCGACAGACATTGAATAATACAAAAGTAATTTGCGTGTTACAAAATAGCAAGGCTATCAAAGCAACACTAGTTTGAAAGTATTTCTTTCTGTAAAATGAACTAAAAATGATTGAATGTACGTTAAAATAGTTTGTGAGTGACTATACTATGGTAATTTGGAAAAAGAAATGAATTTAGGTTGATGTAATTAAAAATAAATTTATTTGTAGTCTTAATAAGACTCATTTGTTGTAGATTTTACGAATATATTTTCGTGTTTTTTCTATTTATTAGTAAATTATCTACAACGTAAAGGACTTATATATTTTATTATTAAAACGATCATATTTTTAGAGTTGTGGTTTTTTATGGTATTACGCAAAATAATTACTAGATGCATAATGTCAGCCATAATTCCATTAGGTGTTGTTTTATTGAAATTTAAAAAATATATAATGTATAACATTTTGAAAATGATTACCGTTTCATTGAAACTAGTAACAGAAAATAAGTAGTATAAAAAGTTTGTTTTCTTTATTTAAAAAAATAGATAAGCTTTTTAGTTAGTTATACTGTTTGGATGATTTGAACTAGGGAATTGAGGTAATGTGATTGAAGGATGATCAAATTGGGGGGTAATATTGAGGTTTCGGAAAATTCAGAATTTAGAGATTGTTGGCAGATTTTACATTTAGGCTATATATATCTTATGATATTGGGGTATCTTGGTTGGTTTCATGAAGGAGCTCGTTAGAAGTATTGATAGGGTTGATGAGATGTCTTAGTTTGGAAAGGATTCGTAGGGCCAATCTTTCGACGAGGTTGAAGTAAGTGATGGAAAATGGAGGGATGGATTTGTCTGAAAAGGATCGCGTTGTAATTTATAAGAGGTCGACTACTAACGGCCATTTTGGTTGAAATTACTTAGTTTTTATATGTTAGTGAATGAAAGTGTCGAGTTCTAGTACTAACCCTTTTTTTATAGATTGTACGCGAATTGCAATGGGAAGTTTGTAATCGAATAGGATGCCTAGGTATTTAAAGGTATAGGTGGGGTAAATAATGGTGTTATTAATATTGGTGGAGGGGAGTGAGGTATGGCTATGGCGGGGAATAAATATTTGGAAGTAGCACCAGAATTAGATTGCATCGATTGATGATTGAAGGGAATTATTATTAATATTCGAAATAGAAATTTGTTCTCTAGAATGATAATGAGATAATAATTCACGTAAACTATCTAAATACTGCCGCACAGTGGTCCCAAATGCCGAAAAGGTGGTCATAATATGAAGACGTTGCTCAAACTGCATCAAACTTTGTAGATAAGGCCTTTTTAGCTAGCTGATGAAGAATCCTTAATCAAAATTTAAAAAAACAAAATGGTGGATCCAATATGGCGGACAAAAATTTAAAAATAGTCATATTTTTTTGATATTTCGTATACAGGGGATTTTTTTGGGTGCTTATTAAGAATGTTTAGTCAAAATTGAAAAAAACAAAATGGCGGATCCAATATGGCAGACAAAAATTAAAAAATACTCATAATTTCTTCGTATACAGGGGATTTTTTAGGTGCTTATTGAGAATGTTTAGTAAAAATTGAAAAAAAAAATGGCGGACCCAATAAGCGGACAATAATTAAAAACTACTCATATTTTCCTAAAATGTCATATACAGGGGATGTTTTTTCTTAAATCGTAAAATCTTAATAGTAACATCTTTATCTTTAGTAATAACAGCTTAATAATAACGTATATGTTTAATATTCGTCGTCCGACGAATTCACAGAATCGTCGTCACTACTCCCACATCCATTACCTCGGCGTGTCTAACAGCTGCAGAACCTCAGCGTCTAACACCTTGAGTTGCTTCATCGGCAATTTTCTAAGACATTTTGGTAGAATGGAAGCCTCAAGAATCTTGCTGCTGTGCAGCAGAATTTTTTAGCACTGTTGTCGGCATGCAATACCAGGGGTACAGTTGTACGTAGAAACGGTCCGTGTCTATACAATACTCTTCAAATTTGGGTATATTGATTTGAAAGCCACAATATAAGGCCTACAAAATGACGTGAAATTTCTTGATCAAGGTTACGTCACCTCCAGTGATTAGGGTTGAAAGTGTGGTATTAAAAAAAACGGGGCGCAGTGTTTCCGTCGTTCGTACTTTCGTACCTCTGTTTTGGCATATCGACCAAAAGTCCCAACTTGTTGCGGAATCCCTTATGAATCAATTGTTTGCGAAGTTTGACCTTCGATTTGTCTTCGCCGCGATTGTGCCCTTTCTTAATCTCCAGTTTGTACGATATGTGCAAAAGGCATTCAAAAAAAAACGTATCCAGGCATGCAAAAATACTACAAAAATACGAGGGCTTTTTGTTTTAAAGTGCTTCATTCCTTTTTTATGAACGTTTTTATATGAGGATTTAAGCCCGAAAAATGAACTTTTTTTTCAAACGTGCGCCATTTTGTTTAGAATCAAAATTTTCAAAATCCGGTCCATATTTTTTTAGAGTATCCATCAGAGATTCAGAAAACATTTACTTTTTTGTACCAGATCCATTGCTGTTTCCAGGATCTTTTCGTCCGTTTTGCCCTACGCTTCGAGAGAGACCTCCATTTTCTTTATTTTGTTGCGTCATTTTTGAAAATTTTCTTTTAAAAAAAATTGGAGGAAAAGTTCAATGTGCATACAATAAATATATAAAAACATTTTTTTAATAGGACTTTTAGATTTTGTTTAAAAAAATCTGGAAAATGAACTTTTTTCCCCAGTCTAGAGTGGCCTAACCCCTTAATGAAAAGTATTACAAAAATTAAAATTACAAAAAAAGAGCAAATTTGAGCACCTCCTGATTACTGGGCAATTATTTAGAATCAGTTAAGTAATAAGGGGACCCTAATTCGAGAGTGGGATCTAGTGGGACTTTTTTTAATGGACATTTAAAGATTAACTTTCAAACCTGGGACTCATAAAAAAGCATATTTTACACGTTACTTTACTCCAAGAGTAACCAAATTAATTTATAATACGACATATTCTTTAAAAATACTTACTTGTATTGGGAGACTCCTTGTCGACTGCATTCACTCATGTTCATACGAATAAACTGGCTCGGGATTGCGGTCGCTTTGCAGCGCGCGTCGACCCTTCTCGCTGGTGCCAATGAGAGCCCAAAGGGGTTAGACCGTTATAACTGGTTATTTTTAATAGGCCGGGTACCATCCTACGATATTAAAGTGTAAAAAGTCCCCAAATCAAACATGCATTTTTGGGAATTTTGGCCAGCTTTTCGGCATTTGGGACCACTGTGTGCCGGTCAATTTCAAATATAATACTTGTTTGTAATTTACAGATACTAAAATTTAGCTATTGTGAGGAACACAATTCTATCGCCATATCAAACGACTCCTAAATCATAACAATATTATTGTTATCCAAGATAATAAAAAATAAACTGTATAAAAATTAATATTTGAATGATGTCATATCGAAATACAAAAAAAAAAACACCAGTTAATTTAATCACATTTACTTACTCAAAGATGTGGCTTAAATATCATAAAAAGTTTATTTAAAATTAAAAATGCTATCATTTTACTCGAATATTTTTTGTATGATTCCAATAAATAATTGATTAAATACGAAAACGGTTCCATTTAAGTAATAACATCATAACTCTTACATGAATCACCCTGAAAGTGCTTTCTGTATTTCTCCAGGTGACAATTAGATCGTTTTTCTTCCACACTCAAATTTTAAATGAATTTGTTTGAACTTACGCTCTCTCGCTGTATAAAATAACATTATATTAAATAGCATACTAATTAGGTTAAAATAACTCAAAATTTAATTCCAGTAAATTATTCTGGGCTTAATTCACCTGCTAAAAACAATAAAATAACGTTGACATTGTATTAAATAAATAGCATGATAATCTATAGGTTAAAATACCTTAAAATTTAACTGAAGTAAATTATTATGTGCTTTGTTTAGTTTTCTAATAAATCATAGCAAATCATAATGTAATAATTCACTATTTAAATGAATAATGAAAGATTCTTCGTTTATTTGTATCTAATTATACAATTCATGGGTACATTTATTAATGCATTTAATAATAAGGACCATGAAATATTCTTTAAACAAAGATTATCGATATTAAAAAAATAAAAAGTAACAGTTATTTTAAGGCACTGAAAAAACACTTTATTTTTTACCACAATTAATACAATTATGTTAAAAAAACATAGTGTTTTTTTCTGTATTTTGGATTGCCACGTATAACGGTCGCAACCATTATCAAGTTATTTTATGCTATACCATAATAGCAGATAATTTGGAATGAGGTGCTTGGGGTTGATTATCTTTACGTAGATTAGATTTTTTAAATTTTATCCACATAGGTATTTATATATTATTGTCATTGATTTACTTAAAATTCAAAGTAACTTTCTACTATTACGCAGTTTTTTTAAATTAAATTTGTTTCAGGATTGTTTTTGGTTTATCTCATATGAAGCTATTTGCCAAGTTATTTGTTAAAACGTTTAAGAATTAATTTTATTTTCGACATTTGATAATTTATTGATTCAATCAAATTTTAAAATGTAATCTGAATATAGATTTTTTGATTAAACAATCTATTGTCAAATACCAAATGCATTTCATGCATACGTTAGCATTATTTTTCTTAATAAATGGTATTACTTTACTTTAGGGTAACGTGTCTGGGCAACATATTTTTTAAAATAGTTTGTTAAATAATCGTACAATATTACAGACTCTAATTTTAGTCGAGTAAGATTCACATGGGAATTTGCAAATCATATATTCCAAATGAGTAACTTTTAAAATTAATCTTTGCAAATTAATAATCTTCATTGCTTGTGAATAAGGTTAATAATATGCAAATGTTGTAATCTATATTCTTCTCCCAAGTTTCATGAGAAGACAATGCGCATATATTCGAACGCGGTTGGAATAGGTGATTTTACCATCAAAATCATTCAGTGGGAGTTTATAGTTATAAGTAATCTATAAGATCGAACTAACTCCAAAGCACCAGTAAAGTAAGAAGAAATCATATAACATGACATCATATATCTAAGGTATTCTCATACAAAAATGTAAACAATAAGTAGTGGGTAGGAAAGTTTAGCTTTAGTAATCTCGTTCTGTATACAAAAGTTCGACTTAATTGGTTTTTATTATTAATATTTTTTTAAATTATAAATATACGCCGATGATATACGAACTACTCATCTCCAAGCTGTAATTAAAACCAGTAGGATTTTGTATTCATACTTATGGAGAAAGAAACGTTTATTTCAATGTCAATATTATGATGTAGAAATTATTAAAAAGGTTTTAATCGATTTACATGTTTTGGAATATTTTTATGTTGTAATCGTGATTTTTCTGATTTTAAGTAAACAATTATTATGTAGAAGATGTATTGTTTCACTATTTTAATATTTTTTTTGGATAAATATAAAAATAGTGAAACAAAACCAAGTGTTTTAATTATTCCTGTAATTAACATAAAACTGTTTCACCACGGGTTAAGTGAATTTAATTCATTGTAATTATTGTGTATGTTTATCTATCCGTGGGCTCTGTATCTCAAGAACATCTAAAGAGTTTGAACTATAATTTTTAACTCTTTAATCTTAAGGTTTTATGGGAAGAGGTTTTAGTTAAAATCCACCGAAATGGATGTTTCCTTAAAGTATTTTTTTTCTTTTTCGTGATTCTTCTTTAAAAACAACATAAAATGTCCATGTTTTTGTAAATAGTTTAGTTTTAAGAAAATAAAATATTTAATTTTCTTTACTAGAAAGTATATTGAGGTTTTAATGAGTTTATCACAATTGGCTATTTTCAAAAATAATGGTAATTTCAAATGACAATAAAATGATGTGCACTTATAATTGTATGATGGCCACATCACCATTTTTCTATTTTGTGTCGGGGACCATTCTCTAAATTGGTGCGTGGTCGAAGTTCCTTATAAATACCAATATTAAATTGAAATACCACCTTACAAATCATCTAATGCCAAGGTTTTACATTTGTTTGATCAATATCAAATGTCAACATGTTTTGTGTCATGTATAAAAGATAATACTATGTAAATAATAGTTAACTTTATCACGGTGAATCTTAATTATATATAATTATAAATTATTATTTATTCAATATACTTTTGTTTCAGGTGAGTTTTCTACACTGAATTATCACGCTTTACCGTAAGTTGAATATTCTATACAAATAAACATTAGTCTTATGTCTATATTTTATATATTATTTTATTTAACGATCTATGATATTTTTTATTAAACAATTATTACTAATTTTGATGCATAAAATATATTTAAAATTTTAACTTTAAGAGAATCCTGGGGTAATTACTTAGCAGAGAGATAATCCACTCTAATCCTATTCTTTATTTTCAGATTATAATTACAGGCTACTAATTACTATTTTAGCTCTATTCTGCTTTATTAATAACATTATTTGGTGTCTTAATTGTTCTCGTTACATTTTGACTTTTGATGTCGAACTGAAAAAATAGATAAGTTCGATAGTTTTTATGTGTTCACCTTTAATTAAAAACGTATTGCCGGTCTGATAAAGTAACTATAATAATAATTATTTAAAGTTAAAATTAAATTAAAACTGCTAATGTACGTGGTGAACGAAAATCTGATTTATTATAAGAAAATGTCAATTTATACGGAATTGAAAAGAACTCTAAAGGAGAACCCCATAAACATATGGAGAATTAAAAGAAAACTGCTAACATAAATAATCATCTCGATAATATTGTTACTAGTTATGTATTATGAATCGATTCAGTAGTCGCTGTAAAGCAGTGGTCGAAAGATGGAAAAGCAAACTGAGGAATATCGCTATATTTTACTGTTATAATTCAAAAGAGACAAAACGCGCTGGATACTGTATAGATTTTGTGTAATAGAACGCCATGGCAATTACAAATTGATATTATTATAAACAACTGAAATTGTTTTACTTTCATATTTTTCATGGCTACCCATTTTTTATTTATAATAAAATTTAAAATGACTATAACTTACTTATTTTTAGAAATAACTATATCGTATGTCATATTGGATTAAAGAGAAAAAATTTACCTTTTGAATGAGACCATAGCCAACTATGGTTTCCATTTAAAAAAATATAAGTTTGCGTCATATCTCGGAAAATAATGGCGATAAAAAAATTTTGATTATTTTTTATTAATTTACATAAAATTATCTAAAACTTTGTCCTTTACAGTTTTTTTCTATCTGTTATAATAACCGAGATATATAGATTTGAACACTTTTTTTTTACTTTTTTCAAAATATACAGTTACCCTTGACTTTTTTGAAAACTTTGAAAGTGGAATTTTATTCGTCTCGTAAATCTACACTTCTTTCCCCATTTAACCGTTTCTCTATCTCTTATAGTTTCCGAGATCCCCATAGAGAACATCGAAAAAAACTCACCCTGTACAACAATAAAGATATTTTTCTTAAAAGCCTTTAAATCAAATTAAATTTGATTTCAACCAATCAATCTGGTTTATATTGAGCTTATGTATTTAATTATATAATTAAGCTAAATATTTTATTTATATCGTAAAATTATTTTATAAAATCAACTTCACTAGATTGTTTCTAAGATATCCTCTTGTTTTTTATTTTCTTATTCTCAAATTCATATTCAGTAAATATTAATAGTTTATATTAAACTACATATATACATTCTTAGGTTTTATATACTGAAAATCAATACATCAATCAATATACATACAATACATCAATCAACATATGTATCGTAAATACTTTATACAATAAAATATATTAAAATTATAATATGAAGGGTAACGCAAGTTTTTAATTTACCACCATTTTTGCGGTAATTTGTTGGCAACCATAAAAAAATCATTTGACAGTTGAGTGCTTACGATTAGAAAAAATGGTGTGATAAACGATACAACAACGAATTTTCATTATTGAATAATATTTTAAAAATTATGAAAGTTCGGTGCCCGCAGTTCGAAAATTTCATACCAAATATTGGCGGAATAGTTGTTTAACTCCGTCAGCAGCAATCTTATACTCACAAATCTGCGTCTCGATGCAAACAATAATTAACACAACACGAAATAAAACCCTTCTCATTTATTTATCTACGACTAATATATAAAGTATGTATTATACTTCTGATTTTTGCAGTATAATGCCATATATTATTCTCTTAGGGAATAATGACGAGGGATTAATAGTCATTATTCCCTCGTGCACTCCAATCAAAAAATTTCTCAAATTAAATACCATGGAAACAAAATACACAAACTGAAAACAGTCAGTGTCAAGCGCGTAGTGTTTGTGCATTTCTAATGAGATGGATGAAAATGAAGAGTCTTTTACTTGTACACCTCCAGAAATTGTACAACTAGCTGCAGCAACAACATCTACCTTGATACCGGAAACATCGAAATCCATTTATAATAAAACGTACGCAACCTTCAACGAATGGCGTCTTCGAAAGAAAGCAAACTCATTTTCCGAACATGTTCTGCTGGCCTATTTCGCTGAATTAAGTGCAAATTACAAACCTTCTTCATTATGGTCATTTTTTTCAATCATTAAAACTATGTTGAGAATAAATCATGACGTTGATCTGGAAAAATATTGCAAACTACGAGCATTTTTAAAAAGAAAATCAGAAGGATTTCAACCAAAGAAGTCTTCCACTCTGACCCCGAAACAAATAAGAACATTTATTGACAAAGCTCCTGATAAAGTTTTTCTTTTACATAAGGTAAATATACCGAATTTAATCTGACTATTCAAAACTCATATTCTTATTTGCTTCAGGTTATATTAATTATTGGAATTATGGGTGCATGCCGCTCAAACGAGCTTTATGAAATGAATATTGAAGACGTGAAAGATCATCAAACACAGTTATTAATAACAATACTCAAGACTAAAACCAAAATTGTACGAACATTCGCCATAAACAGTACGTTTTACAATATTGTAAAGAAGTACATCAATCTCCGTCCGTCACATGTAAAAATTAATTCATTCTTTCTAAATTATCAAAAATCAAAATGTACAATACAACGTATAGGAAAAAACAAATTTGCAGATATTGGTAAACAAATTGCCAAATATTTAAAATTGCCAAATCCTGAAACTTATACCGGCCATTGTTATCGCAGATCATCTGCCACTCTGTACATTGATGGAGGAGGCGATATAACTGGATTAAAGCGTCATGGGGGCTGGAGATCTACACAGGTAGCTGAAAGTTACATTGATCAGTCTATAAGAAACAAGACAACTACAGCAGATACTATTGCTAAACAGATAAATAGTAATGAAGCATCTTCTTCCTCTTCAGCAACCGAAATTCCAAATATTTGTATTGAAAACTCTTCCAAATCTATTGATAGTTCTCGACCAATTCAATTTATTAATTGTACCATTGCTAGTGTTAATGTTATTGAAAAATAAAGTTGTTCGTTAAAACAAATTAATAAATTAGTCATAGATAAAGTAGAGTATACTACTCGCAATAATGGCTATTATTACCTCGGAATGTTACTCCCTCGCCGCTTACGCGGCTCGGTTCGTAAATGTTCCTCGGGAATAATAGCTATCATTATTACTCGTGGTATAATCTACTATTATAACGTTATGTACATTATATCTAACGTTACAAATAAATAAGTTGAGTAACAGCATGTTTATTTGTTGTAATTAATGACTTCACGTAAACTCAAAAACTGTACAGTTATAATTAACACAACAACTGAAGCCTAATGACCACGCACAGCGAAGAGATTTCTTTGAAACGATTATTCAACATCAACAATTGGATGATTATTTTTCGAGCAAAATCATGTCTATGAAGCACATTTATACCTTCGCTTTGTTAATCACCAAAATTGCCGTGTTTAGGGTTTGGAGAACCCATGTGTGATTGTCGGAAAACAAATGTATCCAAAATGTGTCATTGTTTCTTGCGGATTGTGGACTGGAAGCGTCATTAGACACTTTTATGAAAATGAGGCTGTAAAACAGTGAAGGTTACTGCTGCTTTATATTGCAATTTGATAACAACAGTTCTATTTGCCGACATTATTATTATTAATATGGCCAATGTGTGGTTTCAACAAGATGGTGCCCTATACCATACAGCCCGTGAAACAATTCAATTGCTGTATGAGATCTATGCTAGTAGTAATGCTCTCGTTTTGGTGATCCGAATTGGACCCCTGGATCGTGTGATCTAGATGAGGTTATTTGGTCAAAGGACTATGTCAACAAGCCCACAACCACCTATGCATTACAGAAGAAGACTAAATTCTATATCAACGAAATTTAACCGCATTTAGCTTTCTTTCCATAAAAAATAAATACATATGAATATACACAAATATATAACAAAATGTACAAAAATTTTGGATGGATGAAGCTGGGCGGAGTTCGTGCAGCTGCGACGTTCTTCCACTCTAACGCTTATTTTTGTCCATGATGCTGAGGGTGAAAATATCCTCTTGAACATCTGTATTCTTCTTTAAATACTTGTTTTTACTTTTTTGTCCCCTTTTTAAGGGAGACCTTTTGGCTGTTTATGTCAGCATAACAGATATATATGACATATATTTACTTTGTGATTCAATAAAAAATGACAATCTAAAGACTAAAACCTGTGTTTTCGGTTTCAAATCGTGCGTTAATTTTGGGTTACACTTTATAATCTGTATTTGTCTAGCACTATATATATATATATATATATATATATATATACCGTGTGTCCCGTTTGAAGACGCATCATAGGGAATTCCCATGTTAAATTTTCAATTGCAGTTTGTATCTCTATTATTGAATGAAAATGATCAGAATAAAATTAGAATGATTCCTTTACCTACTAAAGATATTTTGGAGGTTTTATTTTTGTTTCATCTTCATTTTTAGTCAAAATATACTTTAAAATGTGTAAGCACATATTTGATAATAAGATCCTCAAAATAGTAGTTGCTGTGAAAAGTCAGTGCTTGTCATCTAAATTTTATAACCCACAAATAAATAATTAAATTCAAAATTAGTGCTTACAACACAGAAGGAAAAGTTTAGTACGAGTTCAAAGGCATAAATTCATTATTCTTGTTGAAACTCTTTTTAGTATTTCTCATTTATTTTCTACAAAATTTCAAATCCGCATCCAGTTAAATTATAATTATTATACTATTCCAAATTTAGAAAGAATGCTTATGTAAAGAAAAAAACATAAAGTGAAACAGATAAATACTTTAATTTGCTTGCAATGCCCATACATTGAGTTTTTGTGGATATTCACTTCTTGATGTTACAATATAAAGAATGTTTTGAGACCATTGACCATTATTTTGTTCGTTATTTTCAGACACCAAATAGAAAGTACATTCATCTGTAAAACGCACACTATTCTCTTATTCTCGTTACACTTTTCCACAATAATTTAACAAAATTTAGATCTTGAATCAGGATCCACTGCTCACTTCTTTTGATTTTGGCTTTTATAGGGTCGGTAACTATAAGCTTACACTTGATGTTAGACGTACTGTTATCCTTGCAACACATTTGTTACAGTTTCTTTAGATTTCCTCCCTTTATTCCTAAGAATATGTTCATCGTTTACACAACCATTATCCTCAAATTTCTGATCAATTCTAATAATTGTTGATTGACACGGCACTGTCAAAACTCAATTTGATGATCTGAACTCTTTCTTTTGTGGCGTAAGCGCTTATTTTGAATTTAATTATTTGTTTGTGGCTTAATCAATTTAGATGACAAACACTGACATTTCATAGCAACTACTATTTTGAGGATTTTATTATCGAATATTTCTTCACACTTTTTAAGCTATATTTCGATTAAAACTAAAGATAAAACAAAAATAAAACACCTAAAATAATCTTAGTAGATAAAGGAATCATTCCAATTTTATTTTGATAATTTCCATTCAATAATAGAGATACAAACTGCAATTGAAAATTTTACATGGGAATTCCCTATGATGGGTCTTCAAACGGGACACACGGTATACATATAAACCCTATTTTTACCCGTAGGGTATCTCTCTAACTATGTATTTCATGTATAAATTGTGCCCATTTCTTCTTGATTCTTGCCATTTTCTTTCCCTCATCCCATGTCAGTCCTCTTCCTTTAAATATCTCCGTTATTACGTCGTTCCATATTTTTCTTGGTCTGCCTCTCTTTCTATTTTCTGTTGATTCTGCCTCCCATACGTTTTTTGTCTGTCTATTTTCTACCATCCTTACTAAGTATCCAAACCATTTTAGTTGTTGTCTTTTTATTTTGCTTATCATTGGTTCTACATTTAACTCTTTTCTTACTGTATCATTTCGGATTTTATCTCTTCTCGTTATGCCGTTGACGCCTCTTTGGTATTTTATTTCCATTGCCTGGATTTTGTTTCCAATCCTTTTGGTTAATATCCAACTTTCACTTTCAAATCTCAGGATTGGTTTGAAAATTGTGTTGTATATTGCATTTTTTTGTTTTTATTGATATTTTATTGTTTCTTATGAATTTATTACTAGTGCATAGTACAATTTTGTGGTATTTTATAGTCTGTCATTTATTTCCGCGTTACTTTCTCCATTTTTGTGTATTTTTAAGCCTAGATTATATACGTTTCTACTTATCTCATTGTATTGCCATCACTTTTATTTTTATCTATGTTTATTTTTAGGTTTCTTTTCTGTAGGGCTTTTTACCATATTTCTAGATTGTACTGTAGTTCCTTCTCGTTTCTTGCCATTATTATTAAATCATCTGCTAAAGCGCATTCTGCAATTATTCTCATATTTTTGTAACCAATTTTTATTTAATTTATATTTTCTCTCGTTTCTTTGAGTATATCATCTAAAAGATCTTCCGTCTCAAATTCCTCGGATTGCATGTTACTTGTTCTAACTACATTTCTACTTTATACATGCTTTTTATGTTTTCCCTTAGTTTTTCTTTTACTCCTCTTCTTTTCAGACTATGTCATACTATTTTTATCGGAATGCTGTCAAAAGCCTTTTCCAAGTCGACGAAAGCTACTAATACACTAATACAATTATTTGTTTTATTGTGAATATGTGGTTTTGTACTCCTCGCACTTTCCTAAGTCTATATTGGGGTTCCTCTAGTTGTTTTTCGGTAATCACTTTTAGTCTCTTTTTTAGTATCCTTTCGTACACTTATCAGAGTAATTACTCTGTAGTTTTTACACTCTCGACTGTTTCCATTCTTATGTAGTGGCAGTATTATACCTAACTCCCAATCTTTCGGTATCCTATTTTCTTCCCATACTTTGTTGTATAATTTTGCAAGTACTTCTATTCCATTTCTTTCTAGGTTTTTCATTTTAACAGCTTCAATTACTTCTTCTTCCTTTACATCGTTTAGTTCTCCACATTTATCTTCCTCTTGTGTATTGCCCTCTTCATTATCTTCTGTTTCTTGCGCATTATGTAGTTGTTCTATATTTAATGTGTCCTCGAAGTACTCTTTCCATCGTGACATTATATCTTGTTCTTTTTCTAGTATCTTTCAGTTATCTTTTATGTATCCATTATTGTATTGCTTCTTTCCCGTAATTGTAAAATATTTTTTTATTTCCGTGACTATCTTGTTCCATTTTGTTTCCAAACTCTTCCCATGAATTATGTTTTTCTTTTTCTACCAGTTTTTTGACTTGTATTCTTTGCGCCTTGTATTTATTATAGTTTTTAGTGTTTCTGTTTCCCACGTATATTCTCCATTTCTTTTTTTTCAATTTTACTTCTGCTTTTATTTCTTCACCATCTTGCTTGTTTCCTTGATCTCTTTGTTCTAATTGTTCCACAAGCTTCTTTCGCTACTTTAATGATTATTTCCTTTATTCTATCCCACAGGCTTTCCATTGATATATTATTTAAGGTTTCTTTAAGTTTGGACATTTCGATTTCAGTTTTTCATTGTATATCCTAGCATTACCTTCTTGATTTAGTTTATACGTTTATTTTTTTTGTTTTATTGTTTTTTCTTTCTACTCCTTTTTTTGTTAGTCTCGTATTTTTCTTCTTTGATTTCTACCTCTGATAGCACCAGGAAATGGTCTTAGTAAATTTCCGCTCCTCTTCTCACTCTTGTGTCTTTTACTTCTTTTCTAGCACTTCTATTTATTATATTAAATAATCTATTATCGACTTCTCTTTTGAATTCTCTTGTATACTTGTGTATGTGTAGAACATGTTTGTTATTATCAAATTATTTATTATGCAGAAATCTGTCAGCCTCTTTCCGTTGTTATTTCGAGTACTTTCTCTTTGTTTTCCAATTGTTTCTCCAGATTCGCCCTCCCTTTTCCCTACCCGTCCATTGATATCTCCTAAGATTATTAATCGTCCCTTGTATTCGTCTGCTGCCTCTGTTAATTGTACCCAGAAGGCGTCTTTTCTTTTAGCTGTCTTTATTTGGTCCATATACAACTATAAACTTTATTTCGGTCTGCTTGTCGATTTGCATCTCTATCTTTAGTATTCTTTCAGAAATTCCAATCCAGTTTCGCACGTATTTCCAGTTTTGTTGTTTTATTATGCAGCCTAGTCCTTCTTTTTCTCTGTTTTGCTGTTCTACTCCACTGTATATTAGGATATGTTCTCCATTTAGTACAATTTCTCCTTTTCCTTTCTTCTTCGATTCTGTTATACCTAATATGTCCATGTCTACCTTTTCGAATTCTTCAGTAAGTTCTCTTTTTTTCCGGTCAACCTCCTAATGTTCCAGGTTCCCACCCTCCATGTTCTTGTTCTTTCCTCCATTTGTTTCTTCTCTTGTTCCCATTTCTCCTCGTTTGACCGCATTTCTTTCTTATTTCCTGTATTTCCTCTTTTAGTACCTGAGTGTTTTTTCTCATTTCCTGTAGAATTTCTTTCAACATTTCTTTTATTTCTTTCATTTATTCCTTTCCTTTTTATAGTCCGTATCTGTTACTCTCGCCGGTTATGGTTTGTTTGTTTCCAATTCTTGTTTCTGTCTTCTTTTCTTGTATGTCTCGTTGTTCTATCGACCTTGTTTTTACTATATATATTTTATAAAAATGGTTTATACTTTTATGTAGTATTTTCTTTTGGTTGTACGTAGATTGGACTAAAATGAATAGTGTACCATTTTGATGACCAAAAATAATCAGTAAGTATAATTATATTTCACTATACTTCTCTACAGGAGTATGTTTCTCTGGGTGATAAATATGCATTAAGTGATCCTTTAAGTTTGCTTTTTTAATCAAGGATATTAAGCGTGTACAATTTTGCCAAGGATTTAGTAATTCAGTTATATTGTAATATCTCATCTAGTGGCCTAGTGAGTAAAGTTCCTTCTTTAGGACATTACACTTGTGTCCATAAGAATGGTTTAAATTCCAGTTAGTCGGTCAAATCTCTAAAGAGGATCCGTGGATGTTGTCGACGCATACGATCATATTTAAATATATGAATATTATTATAAATCAT
Source organism: Ontholestes murinus (assembly GCA_963969525.1). Lineage (NCBI taxonomy): Eukaryota > Metazoa > Arthropoda > Insecta > Coleoptera > Staphylinidae > Ontholestes > Ontholestes murinus. The sequence continues at coordinate 51,738,276 of OZ018394.1, read as the reverse complement.
TGATAGTAGCAGAATACCCCAGTTGGCTACCCTAATTTCCATATTATCCGCATTTCCCAACCTGAATTGCTGTCAGTCTAACAAATTTGCATTATTATTGTATCTTGTCTAATCAAAACGTACGAAGATACAGATTAATTAATCAATATTATTTATGCGTATATACCATTATTATTATTATTCCCTATAATTGCCGACAACATATTTCATGTCAAACTAAATTAATTAGTTTATAGTTTGTCATGTTGGATAAGATAAAATAAGGCATATTCGTTTATTTCGAAAATAGGAATCGAAATTAATTGTAACTTATAAATTTAAATTTTTAAATTTTCATTTTTGCTCGAGATTCGAAAGAAATAACAAAATCACAAATAACTGTTTTTAATTATAACAGCAATATAATATCACTATCTAGATTATGTTCTGTACAAATGCTGAAAATGTAGTGTTAAGCTGACACATTTTTTTGATTTATTCTTTAATATTCTTTGTGTGCTGATTGCCTAGACAAGGGCTTAATATGATTTCTTATTTGCGCTCTCCCCATCTACCATTGACCCTTTTATCCACGTTTTAATTGTACAGGTTTGGTGTACGTGTGTGCCCTCATAATTGCGGTTTCATTTCATTTCCGATGGCGTTACTTGATAATGATGCCGGACGATCAATCATCGTCGCAATCTCTTTTCTGGTTTTGTGAATTAAAAATGTATACGCGGAAAATAAACGCGCTGCTGATGATAAATGACATTTCCGATAATAAATTCCATTTGTGTACTCGCACATGCTCCCAGTTTTAATTTGAAAAAAAAAAACAGATTAAAACCGCACCTCTCGCGAGAATTTTTGTAATTACATTATTAAAATGAAGTTAGTTATTTTTTGTATCGTATATACGGATTATGCAGTTAGTTTATTAAGGACCTCAGGTATATTATTTTACAATTACAATTACTATTAATGGTGCACTGAAGTTTTTAAAGCTCGTAACTAAAGTTATTTTAATATAGAAAAGCTATAAAATCTAGTGGTGTAACAAAGTCACCCGGTCTTTAATTCGAAGTTAATCAACATATACCACGAAGTAAACGCATCTATAAAGAATGTTATTTTTACTAATAAGTATATCGAATTTATTTATTTATTAATCTTCAGTTTCTTCCTTTCTTAAAAATAACAAATATTACAAATTAATAAAATCTAAAAAAAAGTCAAATTTTGGGCGAAAGAAGAACGGGTGGAGTTCACAATTACAAATCGTGTTCTTCCACTCTAACCTTTCCTCTTCTATGGTGCTGAGGGAGCAAATATTCTTTTGGTCATCCGAAATTCTTTTATATGCGTTTTTACTTGCTTTTTGTCCTCTTTTTAGGAAATGTTACCTACTGCAGTTTGATTTGTTGATCATTAGAGAAGTCATGATGTTTTTCTCTCTAAAATAATTCAAACCGATATTTATGGATCTTCTGATAATTTTTGCAAATTGATGAAATTCAGCATTTAACAATTGATTGTTGAGTTTGTAACTGAAGAAGCGATAGCGAAGCATCATTGGACCGGATCTGCAATCAAATGTGTTGTCCATAGCATTAGTTGATGGGATATAACTAATCCCGAGGCAATATTCTTAAGTAATAAATCATTTATAGATACATTAATGCACAAGGAGGATTGGAGGATCAGATTTTAGGTATAATTTAAACTAGAAACAGCAATGTTTTAATTTTCTTCATTTTAATTAAATTATGAAGAAAATGATAAAAATATTTTGTTTATTTTTGTAACAATCTTCTATTAAAACTTTAACATATTTAATTGGATACATGTTATCGGTTAATATAATCATATTTCATCAACTCCCATTGATTTATTGCCTATAGCGTACAATACACCAAAATTGTTTCAACAAATAATTCACGCATCGTACACATCACGTAATAATTTTAACTAACTGAAATCGTGTACAATATTTTTTTATTACCTGAATTGAATATATAGCAATTGAAAGAAATTATCTCCATTTTGGCAAATGGCGACCGGATGACAATTTCGGTCCGGTCGGTTAATGCCGCTCCAAAACGCGTGCGTGCTTTTAACGATATCCTCCGATTATTTATAAACGCGTTTACATTAGTTATTTATAAACTAGGAAAGAATCAGTTGATTAAATATATTGTGTCAATTGTAAATAAATCGGACGGTTTTATTGAAATCGCTCCGAGCGATGACCGACCTTGTCTTATATATTTATAATGGAACAAGGAGTGTAGTTTTGTTGTTTAAATACCACATCACTACTTGAATTATAAAGGTATAAATAAATGTGAGGTGCATATTCAATTTTGTTAAACTATGCATTTATACAATTTTCGCGAACGGAAATATTGATATTCATGATATTCAATACAATTTTTATTGCCTCAGACACAAACATGTCAAATATAAAATTCAATATATTAAGATATTTTTGTCTACATACTTTATAATATAAAAATATTATATACAACAAGTAACCGAGTAAAAAGTCATAAACAATTAATAATTAGAAAATATTACTGTATAATTATATTAATTTAGGTACTGAACAAAATACTTATAATTGTTTATTGTAATTAAATTAAATTGTAATTTTTGACAGTCATTTTGACAAATTAAGAAAGGCGTTGTATTTATACAAATAAAAAATTATTTATATTATTATTATAAATTAGGTGATCAGGTAATGGATTTTTTTTAAAAATTGAAAAGCGGTGTGTAGTTTAAATATGTTTGTTCACTTAGGGGATTAACAAGAGGATTATTAATCTGTTTTAAAAAATTTCGCGGATTAAGCTTTCCGCCTATCGGGTTGTATAAAGTTTTTATTTTTCCATTTACGGGGAATGGATGTTTAAATTTAAAGGATTTAAAGGTGTGGTGCTAACACACACTACAGTTTTTGTTTAATATAAAGGTTTCATCATTTTCTTCATATCTTTTTAAAGCTACGTTTTTAAAGCTATATAAACTACTACATTCAGAAAAGATAATTTGGTAAACAAGTGATTTATTTAATATAATTAATTCTTATAATTTATTATTAAATTGCCAATAATTTTGTTAAAATATATCTTAAAAGCTTTAATTTATCAATGTTATTTATATTTGATTTGCCTAAAATATTCTGTTAACTACGAGGAAATCATTTGTTGATATATTTAAAAAAATCCTTGTCACATCAAAATAATAATCCCCTTGTTAATTTCCTGAACGAGCAAACATATTAGTCTACATACCGCTTTTCAAAGTCCCGAAATTTTTTAACAATAATCTTGTACCTGTTAAGTTATGTGTCAAAAGTTAAGTTGGCAAAAACGTTTAACTATACTCAAAAAGAAAGAAGGCGAATAATCAGGAGTTTAGGGTGGCCATGGCAATAGTTTAAATTATCTTTCACAAATCGGTCCATACAAACTCTTGCAATATGAAGACGTGAACTTTCTTGTCGGAAAAGTGGATCTTCCAAAGCATTTGTCGGTGTTTATAGCTGCGTTATCAGTGCTTTCAAAGATCTTTAAAGATACTTACCTCTACAGCTTAATATCATTTTAAGAAAAGATACCACTATTAACCTTCCTAAGGCCAGCTGAAATTTCTTACACGAGGGCCAATTTCTACCCTAATAATTCTTTCCTTAGATCCAAGAAGTACATTCTACGTGCATCAAAATGACCTCTATTCCAGATTGAAAACTTGATTTTCCACAATGCAAATGTGAACTCATGCCGGCATATATCAATAAGGGAATACAAATAAAAGCATTGGTTATCTGTTAGTTTTCTTCTAGAAGTTTTGTCTGTGGTGTCTACGGCTTCTTTTGTACTGTTATAATGGAGTATAATTTTAGGTTTTTCTTTTGCTACCTTTACTTATTGACCACAAGTAAAAAACTTTTTAACTTTGTTTGTATAACAGTGACTTTATTAACAAACAATGTTAAAAAGTTTTTTATTTGTGAAGAATAATGTACAACGAAGTAGAAGCCTCCACCATTAACACTTCACGTATTGTGTCTGCGGGATGTTCAGAAGAGAGTATAAGCTTTTCATTATCTATTGAGTAAGAAACTAACGTTTGAGTAGCTGTCAATGCTAATAATAATAATGCTGAATAACGGCCGTGGCCGATTTTCAAGGAACTGTTCTTCCTACAGCTTTACACCACCTGCATGCATTACTAAAAGTTGAATGCAATTGTGTTTAACAGAACACTGGTTGACAGGAACAAATTCAACAACCGAAAATCACAGGCTTTAATCTGGTATCAAGTTTTACAAGAAACAATCAAGAACATGGAGGAGTGGCAATATAAATTTCGGATTCAATGCAATTCACGCCGATGGATGTCCATGCATTTTCTCAATCAAGAATACTTGAGTGCGCCGGTGCAAAAGTTTGTGTAAATCAAAAATAGATTAATGTAATATGTGTATATAGGCCACCGAATGATGATAAAGCCATTTTCTTTGAATTATTCGAAAAATTATTGAATGAACTCACAAATCAAAATGTAAGCTGTTTCATATTCGGTGACTTCAATATCGATGTCCTAAAACCTAACAATATTTCTACTTTAGAATTTAAAAATTTGACAGCGACGTTCAACGAACAATTTTCAATCAATAAACCACGACATAGGTATTTAACCTATTTAAACATGGCAGCTTTTATATCTGTATTAAATTATACAATCATCTTTCAGTGGATATAAAAGATAGTAGTACTAACAATAAATTAAAACACGCATTGTTCAACGTTTGATGTTGATTTAGAACCATATTCTATGAACGAGTTTTTAATCATTAATTTTAGAGCCTAGATAGTTTATTTGATATACTTCGTTTCTTTTTGACGTTTTAAATTACGAATGTACAATGTTCTGTGTATATTTTATAAATGTAAATAAATAATTACATGGTTGGTCCCCACTTTTACATAATCCTCCAAGGGACTCGAGCTGGTCGAAAAAATTAATACGCACGGCGACACGGTTGGTAAACCCACGAAAGATATCCTAATCGCCAAGTGGGAGAAATTAGAGATTAGAAGAACTCACGTGTTTAATTGCAAGCAAATATATGTAGACTCAATTGATCAAACGGACTGATAACTGATATATGATCATTCTATACCTAATTTTAAAAATAAATGAAACCTAAATAAGTAAATAAAACAAGTATAGAAACATGTAAAACTTCTTCGTAAATATATTTCTCATGACGATTCTGAGATGAACGTTCAGTAGGTATGAAAGTTTTATTTCTTCAAAGTATTCTGCACAATATTAAGTCTTTATTTAATAATTTACTTGATAATGAAAACGAAGTAAAAACATTGTCTGTTATTATGCTAGCTAATAAATGATTTACCATATCTAATACAATTATGTCTCCCTGTCGTTTCATTATTTTGTTTTCTTATGTAGACTTGAAGATAATGGCTATAAGCATTTTCACAGTCCGCAAGAGCCCAAAGTTTGATGCCATATTTATCTGGCTTACTTTTCATACACACTCTAAACGAAGTTCTACCTTTAAATCCTAAAAGCTGTTCATCCACATCTAAATGAATTCCTAGTGCATCACCTTCTTGCGGTTTCTTACAAAGATATTAAATATATTACGGAGAGCAGCTAGCTTGTCCGATAATTTACACTCATATTTTAGTATCTGTGTCGTCAAAACGTAAAAATACTGTGATATTTTTGAATCTGTTTCTAGACGTCACAGCAGAAAAAATTGGTCTTGAGAGAGAAGAACCAGTTGACCAAATCAATTTCAATAGGTTCTTTATTTGCCTTTAAATCTCCTTGTAATATAAGACAGACTTATATACGCTTTGATTTCTATCGCATCAACAGGTACCAATTATTTTATCAGTATTTGTAATATTCCAATTTTTGATATACCTATTAGCTTTTTTATTTGTTTCCTAGACAGCAATTTTGACTATCTTTATATATAGAAAAGGTTTTGGTAATTATATCAAAATTCTTACTATGTTGTGTGAGGCCGAGTTTTTGTCGTACATTATTATTCTTCATAGATTTAGTGCAATTTGGTGAATACTTGTACCAAATTTTTCCAACTTTTGCAGTATGTATATGATTACTTATCATCTGACACAGATTTGATAATGTCGTTCTGCGCAGTATCAACTTTCGTATTGGCTTCGAATTCTTTGAGCTCTTCAATTATATCTGCATCCTTGCTATCTTCTGAAACGCTATCATCAACAATTTCTCCAATATCTAGTTCCTCGATATAAATTTGAAGCTGTACATCATAGGCTTATTTATATTTAGAGATTTTGCTTTTTGCTTCTCCATAATACATCTATAAACAAATTAGGGCACAAATGTAGGTTAAGGTATTTTTGATAATACTAAACATCAACTATAATATATATGGAAAATTATTAGTCACCTGCAGATGAGCATCAAGATATTCAAAATAAGAAGAAGCAAATAAAACTACAGAGAGCGAAACGGAACATACGTTACATAAAAACAACTGCAGTACCAACTTGGGTATATTTGTACCCCATGCAGATTCTTTGCAAAAAATGTGAACAGGATTCATTTTTGTGATGAAATTGATGCAAAATGATATTAAATGATCAAACTAGAATAACTAAAGCTCGAATGCGGTAGGTTCTAGATTTAAGAGAAATTAAAAATAAAACTGTTGGCCCACTTGGCCTTAAGCAGGTTAATAAAATACAGACAATCAATAATGTACTCAAAATTTTTCTTAGTTCTTTTATTTTATACTACATGCATATTTTGAATACAAGGTAGTTTGATAAGGTCTTAGCCATTAACAAAGATGCAAAATATCCGAAAAGTAGATATAGTATAAAATGAAGTGAAAATAGAAGGTTTTTAATGCTTCTTAAATGAGATTACCTGCAAAAAACTTATTGCATTTAATTAATAAAATAGAGTTTGGTTTCAGATAAAACCATTTTAGAAGAAAATATAGACCCAGGATACAAAAATTGGACGGTAGATAATCGTCAGAAAACCATATAATAACAACACATTCCTAGAATTACGTCGATTAAAAGTTACCTTAAATATATTAAGTAAATAATTATAAATTGAATAAATTTTATTTCCGATATAGGAATGATTGTTCAGGTGTGCTGGCAACAGTTTTATTCTATGTATACACAAGGGACATTCTATTACTAAATATGTAGATGACACTTCAACTCATAAGTTAAATATTTTTTCTGAAAAAAAGATATTCAGACTTGTTTCTCAAAAAGTAATCGTTATTCCTCAACAGTTAAGAACATCAAGTTCTTGTTTGTTTTGACAATGTCTAAATCAGTCATTGCCATGACTTCATCTCAACATATTCATGAGGTGTTTATCTTATATCTTTTAATTTGCTTTAGTTTTGTATGACGTACATTTTAATTGGTAACCAGTGGTGTAATTATATTAGCGAATCTACGTTGCTTAAACCAGGCAGGGTGTTTATGTACAACAGGATAATTATTTAATAAACGCAATGGTGGTAAGATTGTAGTTTAGGACACTCTAGTGGTTGATTATGACCCATTCTGGCGCTATCAATAATCGAAAATACATCTTTGCCAAAAGAGTAATTGTAAATATTTCTTGAATAACTTTCTCACTAATCACATTATAAAATATTAGGTAAAGAATTGATCAACACTTGGTCGAACAGTGAAACAAACAACAAAGTAGTGATTCCTAATATAGGAATAATTACAAAATGCAGCTCAAATTTGTCCTTTGTTTGATTTATCATTATATTTATTGTTTTCTAACTTTTTTCTAATTCATAAGTAATATCTGTTTAATCACATTTTCGACTATAATTACTTCTAAAATCTGCGTAATAAAATTTATGTGTAGAATTAGAGACTATACAGTATATAGAACTTGTCTAGCTTTGTTTTTTATTGTTTTCTGATTTTTTTAAAATTAGTTTCATTAAAATTACTGATTTAATTCTTAAATTGCAATGATTTCTGAACTCTGCAAGTAATTCTTCAATTTTTTTCTGGAGAACTAAAGGCAGGACTTATTTTTTAGAGCCATTTATATTAAGTAAATAATTATAATAGAAAAAAACTAGTCTAGCGTTTGTTTTTACTATAATTTTTTGAATTTTTTAAATTATTCTGAGTCATACAGAAAACAGTCATAGTTTCTAAATCTTGTTAATAATAATAATATAATAATATTTATTGATGCACATAACAGAGTTTTACACAGGTCAAAAGAAAAATATAATGATAAGTATATCAATAAACAAATAATAGATTATACAATAATTTTCATTTTTCACAACTTGTTTGGTTGGAAGAGATTTCAACATTCAATTATCATATAGATATTTAAGTTTAACATAGAAAATATTGAGATTAAATTAAATTAACCTTAAAATTACAGTTATAGTTGGAAATAAAATTAAGTTAAAATTAATATTAAAATTTAAATTAGAATTAAAATTAGAATTAAAATTAGAATTAAAATTAGAATTAAAATTAGAATTAAAATTAGAATTAAAATTAGAATTAAAATTAGAAATAAAATTAGAATTAAAATTAAAATTAAAATTAGAAATAAAATTAGAATTAAAATTAGAGTTAAAATTAGAAATAAAATTAGAATTAAAATTAGTATTAAAATTAAACTTAAAATTAAAGATTAAAATTTAAAATTACAATTACAGTTACAAAGTAACAATTACAATTTGAATAAGAATTAAAACTAGAATTTGAATTTAAATTAAAAGTAGATTAAAATTTAAATAAGGATTAAAATTAAAACTTAAGAACGTATATAATAAAATAAATCTTTACTGAAAGAAATGAATGTAAAAATGAATAATAAATACAAATACATAAACACACAATTCGAATCGCATTTATCCCAAATGACATTAGATAAAAGATTTAATTTATTAAAAGGACTAAATCACATCGTCATATGAAAAGAAATCATGGATATTGTAAGGAGCTTTTTTTAGTAAGTATTCTTTGATTTTTATTTTAAATTGGCGACTAGGCAGGGCTTTTGTTTCGGGTGACAATTTGTTATAAAATTTTATCCCATAATAGTTTGAACCTGTTTTGGATTTTTCTAGTCTTATTTTAGGCTGCAATAAATTTAGCTTTTCTCTGGTATGGTGTTCATGGTGTTCATGAGTGATATAATTTAATATGTGTGTTTTAACATAAAATAAACACTCTAATATATAAATTGCGGGAAAAGTTAATATCCTTTCTTTAACAAAAGCACTTTTGCAATCAGCCTGGTAGGGTACTCCTGCCAGTATTCTTATAAATTGGCGTTGTAGCGCAAAAATACGATGACGTGAAGTTGAATGACCCCATACAATTATGCCATACCGTATTCGAGACTTGAATAGAGCGAAATAAGACATTAATAATTGTGCATGGCCTACCTTTTTTGCTAGTCCTCTGAGGCAGAAAATATTTTTTGTAAGGGTTTTAGCAAGATATTGGCCATGATAGTCCCATGTTAGAGATTCATCTAACTGGACTCCAAGAAAACAAGTTGTGTTGTCGTATTTTAGTGCATTTGACCTTAAAGTAAAATTAATTTTTTTTGTTTTTTCCTTATTTAGGACAAGGTTATTAACCTCACACCAACTGGTAACCTTTGTTAAAGTCTCGTTAGCCTTTCTTTCGGCTAAGGTTATATCAGAATCAACGTTGATAACCGTGGTATCATCGGCGAATAGAATTGTTTCAGTTTCACTTGCTTGTATTAAATCGTTGATATAAATTAGGAATAGTACTGGTCCCAAAATAGAACCTTGGGGGACACCAATTCCTAATTTGTTTACTTCAGACTGCTGACCTTTAAATTCGACAATTTGTTCTCTATCTGTAAGATAGGAGCGCATTAATAAAAGACTTTTATTTGTGAAACCATATAGTTTTAATTTTTGTAGTAGGATGTCATGCGAGATGCAATCAAATGCCTTTGTTAGATCTACAAATGTGCCAATACAGTAATTTTTATTTTCGAAACTATCTGAAATTATATTTGTGATTGTAACAAGGGCGTCAGTTGTCGAATGACCTGACCTAAAACCGAATTGGTTGTTACAAAAGAGGTTGTTTTCTTCAAAGTACTCAATTATTTGCTCCTTTAAATTTAATTCGATGATTTTGGAGATCACAGGTAGAAGCGATATTGGTCTAAAATTAGATTTAATTTCTGTGTCTCCCTTCTTGTGAACAGGAATTACCTTAGCTAATTTGAGTGCTTGTGGAAATATACCCAAATTGATAATGCCATTAATTTAATGTGTAAGCGGTGCTGCCAGGATAAACCTTACACATTTTATTATGTCGACACTCATCTCATATATATCGCTGCTTTTTGTGTTTTTTAGATTTTTTATTGTATCTAAAATTTTACATACGATATCTCTTTAAATTAAAATTGATGTTGGTGAGTTGAGTTTATATTAAAACTAATATTACATTTGATTTTATGAATGGAGGTTATTTGTTCTGCCACAGTAGAAAAATAGTCGTTGAATTCCTGGCAAGTAATATTACAATCTACGAATTTGTTTTTATTGAATCTATGCGAGTTAAGAACAATCCAAGCAGCGCGTTGTTTGTTTGTTGATTCGTATATGAAGATATTGTTAGATCGGGTTATGTTGTCAGAAATAGCCTGTCTATACTTTGTTCGATACTCATCACGAAAAGCTTTATTATTTGGTGTGGGATTGTGTTTATAGTATGCCTCAATGAATTTCATTGTCTCCCGCATTTCTTGTAACGCCTTATTAAACCAAAAAGTATTTTTGTTGCGATGATGATTTGTTTTTTTCCTTTTTATCGGAAAGGATATTTTGATACAATTGTTTATAATACTATTCATTGTACACCACTTTTCTTGGAAATTAATTGAACCGTCATATACAAAATCCCAACTTATGACTGACATAGAAGTGAAAAATTTTTGTTTACCTTCATTAGTAATCGGTCGATTTTGATATTTCAGGCTTTCTTCCACGACTTTGAGCAATTCTATTTTCAAAAAAATACCTAAATGATCAGATAAAGCGGTATCTAAAAAGTTGACTTGTATGTATTCTAAGGGACTATTTGTAAAAATATTGTCAAGACAATTATTTTGTCTCGTATTAGAAAATACACATTTATTGAGACCATAAGTTAGTAAGCAGTCGTTCAGGAATACTTCACGAGCATCGTTGGTATTAAAATGAATGTTGAAATCTCCACCCAAGAGAACCGTTTTATCATTATAATTAATTGTGTCTAATAATAACCTAAGACTATTTAAAAAAAACATTAAAATCGCCTGATGGGGGCCTATAGACATTAATTACGTATAAATTATGAATGGAACTGTAACTTAAAGATAATTCACTTGACTTTTCTTCTGAAAGCGCATTCGTTAAATCATTGTAATCTTTTGTTATAACGTCATCATGGGCGTAGATTATCGTACCACCGTAGTTTCCAGATGAGCGTGCGTAGAAAGCTCTGGCGGATAGCTTTCCTAGACGAGAGACCGAACATTCGTCTTTGGACAGCCAGTGTTCACTTATACAGATAAATGACAGATCCTTATCAGCGATAATTGCTTCGAGCTCCATTATTTTATTGCGTACAGACCGCGAATTTAGAAATAAAATTGTTATGCATTTAGTCTCTTTTTTGCAATATGGTGTAAAAAATTATTTACTCTTACGTTTTCTGGCCAAATTTCTGGGTTTTTCAAATCAGGAAATTGGATTTCAGGGACACCTATTTTGAATGATGAGTATTCATGGGGATTTTTTGAGATTAATTGTTCGCACTTCACATCATTAAAACCGACATTTCTTAAATAATCACTTAAGTCTTCAGGTTTTAGATTAGGATCGAAGTAGTATGCATGAACGTAGTTGTATTTGGTTACACCTTTAACTAGTCCTGTACTACCTTTTGCAGTACCCTTTATAGAATCCTGTTTCTCCCGGTTGCGCTTGGAATTGCCGCTCGACATATTCCTGTTTGCTCCTACAGTGGATGCTCCATTATGTTGGGTGATTTTTGCGTAGGTATTCTTGTCTGAAGTTTTAATTTCGGCAGCTACTCCCGCTACATCTTCTACAATATTGGATATGCACTCGGTGTTTATATCCGTAACATTTTTGTAGCTTGTAGATGTTTTGGTGTTATCCGTTGCTAATTTAGGAACTTCTGTTCTAATTGTGTTCTTTTTGTTGTTATTATCTTTGTTGTTTACTTTCTGTTCGAACAATTTAATTTTTTCTTTAAGTAGTTCGTTATTTTCTTGCAAGATACGATTTTTTTGCTCCATTTCTTCAATTATAACTTTTAACAAGTTATTCTCTACAACGAGTACTTCATATGCAATTTGATTTATTGGTTCATATTGCGTCTCTTTATTAGATACCATTGTGCTGCAGTCGTGGTTTTTCAGACATCCTTGGTGGCAAGGTTTGTTGCATTTATCACAAGTGTTTCCTCTCCCAACCGTTTTGTTGCAGGTGCCTGCACAAATCTTTTCTCCTGGCATTTTGCTATTAATATATCAAAGTGCTTTGGAAATAAATTTATTTTCCTGGATTTAATGTAAAAATTTACAAAAGGATTCGTCGGACTCTGGGTATCGAACCGTCGACCCCTCTGTTCGTAGCCAAGTGGTTTACGTTTTGCGCTACACTCGTACTGTTGTTACAAATGTTTGAAAGGGTAGTAATAGATTAAATGTTCACGATATATCTTAAGGCAACGTGTATTAAAATTATTTTATAGGTTATATGGTGATATATTGATTAAAACACTGATTATTCACTTATCACTTAACAATGAGTTTGTATAACAATAATCCGTGTAAAACACAATACGCTGGAACTTATGCGTATATTTACTGATATTTTACGTTAATATACAACAGTTTATTCATAAATGTTCACTTGATCACGTATTGCACGTACGGAGCCACAATTTAATTGTTGAGGAATAATAAAAATTTTGTGTAGAATATTTCATCAAATAATTTCAAATAGTGCAATTATTCTTCTAACCTTGTATTTACGTGCAAATTGACTGATATATGCACCCTTACACGAATGTTATGGAGACTTAATGTTTCTTGATCTATGAAGAATTGGTAATTTTATAGAATTATTATTGTGCTTAAGCCATTCACAAAAAACTAAGAATGGTATATTTACCATGGCTCAAATTAAAAGTTTCTTAAGAATGTTTGTAAATTAAAATGATAACTTGCCAAATACATTAAAAAATTGTATGAACAAATTTGATTTGATGTTTATAGACCTGTATATATAAATTTTTATGCTTTTAGTTTTGTTATGTAATTATTTATTAATAAATTATTATTTCCCTGTCAAACACAGCTATCTATTCGAGTCTGATTAACGCAGCACCGTTAAAGATAGTTTTTTTTTATGAGAGGAGAGGAAATCTATCATGTACCCTCGTAATAACTCAAGAATTTTAGAAAAAAAAATCATAACTTAATTTATTGCAATTAAAAACAATTTATTGAAAAATATATAAATAATAATAATAAACGCGGCATTGATAAAGTGGCGTTTGCCTCTAAATGGCATCAAAATCTCTCAAACATTTATCTAATTTTTGAAACAAACTTCTGGACGAAGACCAGTTTTCCTGGAGCATATTTCGCAAAACCGTACGGTTTCATGTCTACCTCCTGAAAATTTTGTAACTGCACAATCCTTCGAAGAACCTTCAAATTTAGCTATAAAATGTGGTTTACTATCAAGCCTTTCCTTTTTATCTAGGGAACTGGGTCTTCCTCTTTTCCTCGACAGTCTCTAGTATCTCCTACTAAATCTAAAATTAGCCGGTTTTTAAATTTCTTATTTTAAATTTCACTTTGGTGTTATTGTTTTGTTCAAGGCGTTGGTTGTTAATTATGAAACTGTTGATAACACTAATTTCTAACAACCAAAAAAAGTTTTCACACTTGAGGGTCCTTCTTTGAAAAGGGCAACTGTACAATAATGGTTCGGTCTATCCACAGCTCCTATTTTAGTAGTGTAGTCAATGATTGATGATGACGGTTTTGAAAATGTTCCTGTTGCTTCTGATACACCAGCTTTATATCTGTCTACAGTTTCCACAATCGCATAATGGAAAGAAGGCAACATGTGCACAGTTCTCTTATCATTCCATGCTCAAGCATTTAGGTTTTGAGTTGTATATGCTTTGACTTGACCATCAGAGTATTTTTTTAGTTAAACTTTAGACTAGGCATTACAGTTCTAGTTAAATGAACCTTCAGCTTTTGTAACTCTTGAGCTAATTGGACACTTATATAGAATCTATCAGTATATAAGTGAAAACCGTTTGAGCCATTGGAAATAAAGTAGTTTTTTCACAAAGTGCACTACAATTCTGGACGTAAATGGTAAATCACTTCTGTCCAATTTTTCCGTCGTTTCTTTGCCAAAATACGGCTTAAATAGTTGCATTGTCTTTGGCATACACTCTTATCTCGAATTTCTGTGGCTTTTGTGGATTAATCGCAATTTCTCGGGATGATAAAAATATATTTCTGCATTTGGAATTGCACGAGATTTTGAATTTTATGACCTCTAGTTCTTGGAGCATTTCTCTCTGACGGCGGATTGATATGTAAACTCCAAAATATTTGGAAAAACCTCTTTCTTGTCATAACATCCGTAAAAAAAACTGTTCGAGTTGTGCCATTTTTTACATGTATGGCCAGGTTAAAAATAATACCAAGAAAAGATTTGAATTCGGGAACTGTCACTTCCCGCCAAGAATTTCATACAGATTTTTGTGGAAACGTAGCGGCTGTCATTCGACAGCTGAGTTACAGCGCTAGTAAATCAATGTCGGCGATGAGCCGACATACGAGTGCTAATGGTTAATAAGGATAGATTCACTATTAAGGTGATATCTATTGTCTAATTTAATAGTCAGTGGTTTGTCGATTTAATTAGGGGAATCAGTGCAACGCTCAGATAACAGATATAACCCTAATAGTGTCTCTATCCTCAATTAATTTATCAATCAGAAATTGTATAGATGTTAAAAACATCAAAACAGCAAATATAAAACCGCCAATATTATTTTAAATTTAATAACAATCATAATACAGTTATTATGTTCACCAAATACAGTAAAATATATTTTCGTAACTACTTAAGTCCTCAAGATATTCGAATGTTAATAGTGTCTTAAAATAGCCTGAGTATTGAATTGAAATTTGAAAGATTACATAATAAATACACGCGTTTTCACTTTTAACTAATATATTAGAAACTATTATCTCACAATGAACCTTAACTGCCCAAGATAATATGGTTTAATAAAGATAATTCTCTGATCCATTATGTAATTTCTTTTGATTAATATGTAGCTCATAAATAGTAAGTTACCTTTATTCCTTAAATAAATAGTTAAGAGGAAGATATAATTTACATATTTCTATGTTTTCCTTACATACTTTGCTAATATAATTTAAAATTTAAAAATGTTTATAGAATAACAAAGTTATTCCTTTTATTGGAATTATTTAAAAAAAGGTATCACGAAGTGAAAGCCTCCACAATCACGTATTTATGTTTATTGGTCGTGAGATAAAATGTATGTATTTAATTTCTTGTGAAAGAGACTTTTCTTTTTCTTTTAGGCCTTTATACATTTTTTTTAATTGTTTCGCGTTACCCTCCTTGGCAGAGAAAATCAATGTTCTTGTACGTCGCCAGCATATCGAGCACTTGACAAACTTCCCAGTTCATTTTTTTACAATTTCCAATACTTTATCATACCCTGAAAATAATACACAAAAGTATTACTTTTTAGAATATACTCTGTCGAACATAAGTTTAATGATGACTTACATTACATAAAAACATTGCTATACTTGAAGCTGAAAGCTATAATGTGGGGAAACATGTTACTAAAATAAATATTTATTTTGAAGCTTGGGGTCATTACTTTGTGATACATTTTTAACATTTTTTGTTGTATTTATTATTATTATTAGTATAGCTTAAACATTTAAAATATTAAAACATCTAAAAGCAAAACAGTGTACTAATTTGTGCACAGGAAGAGATCAAAGCAAATGATATACTTATAAATTGTTCAAATACGTTTAATGTAATAATGATAATTATATCCTGAAGAAAGGTACTGGCTTCTATTGTTTATTTATATAAATAAATTAGAATATTTTCTCGGTTTGTCAACAGTAAAATTACAGAATAAAAAATAATTTGTGCACAGAAAGAGATCAAAGCAAATGAAATACTTATAAATTGTTCAAATACGGTTAATGTAATAATGATAATTATATCCTGAAGATAGAAGTACTGGCTTCTATTAGGCTTCTAATGTTTATTCATATAAATAAATTAGAATATTTTCTCGGTTTGTCGACAGTAAAATTACACAATAAAAAATAAATCATTAATTTTATTGTAGTCAAGTACATAATTAATTTAATAATAGATATATTTAATCAACTGGTGGTGTTGAGATTATTCTCGTATAAATCAATTGAGAATATGAATTACGACTAAATTTTTACATTATATGTTATTTAGCTAATGTAACATTTATATAAAATCGGAAATACAATATTTAAACAAACACCACAAACAATAAACCTTTTGATATATGTATTTAATTTGGATAATTCCCTATAAATACAACCAAAATAAGCTGCAAACAAACAATTTCTGATTACACTCATTAAGCGTGGTTGCTATTTCATACGGTCGCAAGAGAAATATCGTAATATGATTTGTTGAACAATAAATCGGCGAGGGTAGGAAATTTAATGTTACTTCATCAGAGTATTAAGAAATGTATGTGTATATTAGTATCTTCTTATAAAATACTATATGCACAATTTATTGAGGAAATATTACTTATTCTGAAATGGGATATTATTATGTTCCTGAATATGTTTATAAAAATTTAGCTTGAAGCGTCCTTCTGACGATACATTATATAACCTTGCAGGATCAATAAAAATTTGAAGATGCAGAAGTTGTACCATCAATTATTCCACTTACCAATAACCAATCAACACTATACTTTATAAATACGCTTTGTTACAGTAGTGTGAAGTTCTCGATTTTTACATAACCAACGAATTTTACGTTGTATTCTTTTAACTTCCAATTAACAAAACATTATTGATTAAATGTAATGAATTTGAAACAAGCAGCTTATGCGCCCCAGAAGAACGAAAGTTTTTTTTGTTGACACCACTTATAGTTTTATAAAGATACTTATTTATACTGTTTTCCTATCATAGAGCTTTTATTTTTACGAAAACTATAGATAAAGATATACTTTGAATAAATAAATTGATGAATAATTAAACAATCTTTAAGCCACCCTTTTATATTTTCGGTTAATTAATCCTTTCATTTTATTCTTGTTTATCACTCGAATGTAATATACGGCTGCGGATTAAAGCAGACTTTTTGGGCTTAATGAGGTCAGAGGGCGAAAAAAGCGCCAACCCCCGGGGGGATTACATCCGACTGAGGCAATTAACAACTCGAATCGGGGGGGTTAATAACGTGATTGCGGATCGGCTTTGGTCCTCTCTATATTTCCTGCACAATTTTCTACAGGATTAATTATCCAGAAAATGGTCGGACCTAGGGAAACACATTGATTGCCCATTTAACATAATAATTCCCAATATTCTCCATTAAAATCGTCCCTTCGTTTTAATTGTAAATTGTAGTGTTTACTTTGAATTAATTAATTAATTTTGCACATTGCACATAATATTAATTTACATAATTTTCACAAGTTACATAATTTTCATAATGTTTAGTTTAGAAGTTTTGTCAATATATTTAACAACTTATACGTTATTATTAAATATTAGGAGACAGAATTTGGCAAGTATCCAAATTGATAAAATAAGCAGTAAAAAGCTTTATTATTATTAACACATTTATTAAAAAAAACATTGATAATAGTCGCTTTGTGACTGAAATATATATCTGTTTTACTCATCCAACTATTAAATATCGATATTATTTAAACTAATTTGTGCATTTGTTTCATAACGAGTTAAGGTTTATACCTGTCGGGAGGTATGGGGATTTAATTCTTGTACTAATTGAATTTTATAGGGATACAGCTTTTAACGGCATAATTAATATCTAAGTACATTTAAAACACTCTTCACCTCTTAAACACGCTTCCAAACTGAAAGGTTCGGGTCGTCACGAACAGATAGGTTAACACTATCAACGTTCTCTTAGTTTCTTGATCGACACCTTTTTTGAGGTTTCCAATCTTATACTGGTCTTTTTGCCCATTTTCTAATAAGAGGTATGCTCAATGCAAAAGTCTTGAATATTGCAGTATCTTCACTACGCGCTGTTCGCACCCGAGAAACGTTTCCATAGTGACTAACTTCTCAAGAACCAAACTACCGATTGATATACGCCCCTCGGATTAGGATTAGAAAGCTGAAGACATATAATATCTTTTGGCTTTAAGGTCTTTGCTCTATATTAAAATGGCTGTTAAATAAAGGATAATAACGTCTCTTTTGAATCTTAATTCTGTAATATAAGCTTCAAGAAATTATTTTAAGCACTATTAAAAAGTTATATTTCTAAAAATGGACAATATATTACCTAGTTTCCTGCCGCATTTACATGGTCTATATTATATATGATCTTCTCTTTCTTGTCGTGTGTGAATTAATTATCTTTTTCTTACCTCTCCCATTTTCGCATTTAATTGTGTTTACCTTTACATAACCTCTATTAAACTATATTAGAGATGCCTCCTTTATGCTAATAAGCCAGAAAGGAAGACAGATAATGTCATCATGTTAAGGCTACTCATGTTCGATATTAGTCAGTCTATTTTGAGGCCTCTAGAAGACTAAATAGCGAACAATGTCGACTTAATCTTATAACGATATTGAAGACTATCTAGTGATTTTAGAGGCCAGAATTAAAACTAGAACAAGCATATTTCTTTGTTTGCAGAGCTTTATCTCTTAATTTTTGATTATGGATTATCAGCAAAATATTCCCATTCCTTTTAGCTTGTCGTCTAAGAAATATTTTGTAGATTTTCGTGAGGATAGGCCATTTTTTGTTTTAGTATATTGATCATATATGTAAGTATAAGTTTTTACGAAGACTTTATACGAAAGGTCATATTAAGGATGATGGCCCGTGTTATAAACTTCTAAAATGCTCTGGGTTCGCTGTGAAAGTCACTGTTTAGTAATTAATGTAATTTAGGTTGTCAGAAGAAGATTAGATAAACAATAAATTAAGTGTACTATAGAGGTCTAAAGATAGTTGTTTAATACAGGAAAATATATGTAGTAAAAATTTCAATAGAAACCTCTTAATCCATTCAGGATGATATTGGATGAAGTTTTATAACTGTTGTTGCAACTTTTGCTATTTTAAAGATTATTTTGGAGAACATTATATAATACAACCTAAGCCTATAGAGCCGAATAATACACCTAGAAAAAGTTTAGTAAGCGACGTCACATGATGACATTTATGACAGCAGGCAATAATAAATATGAGTATAATACATGTTACGTTCAAATACAGTCTGTGGATAATTGTAATCCAAAAGAAGTGCTTAAATGAAATTTATAAAGTTGAGAAAACTGTTAAAGAAAAAAAAAACAAAAGTAGCCAAAACAGGTCTACAAAATCATGATTATTTTTCCACTTTTGCGGAAAAATTAACTCATAAAATAATATTTTTAAAAATAGACACACATGGTATTAACTGATGAGGCTGTTAGATGTTGAAAATTCATATTCACTTGTTTAGTTGTGGAAGTAAACCACTTAAATTTTCAAAACACTTTATTTTTGCTTTTTTGAAAACGCAACAATTGTTTCGCCACACTGTGGCTTCTTCGCCTGAAGAAGCCATTTCTTAGCCTGAAGAAGCGACAGTGTGGCGAAACAATTGTTGCGTTTTCAAAAAAGCAATAATAAAGTGTTTTGAAAATTTAAGTGTTTTACTTCCACAACTAAACAAGTGAGACACACAGGGGCTTTATGGATTTTTTTATTAACCGACAATATTAGGCAGAAACTATGAAACATATCACCGGGTATTATTTTGTATTGTATAAGAATATAGTTGGATTTCTTTTTACGGTAGTGATTCTTCAACTTTTCTGAAAGTCTGAAAAATGAATATTTCTTAGGAATCCATTTAGAAGTACGTAAATAGCTGCTAGATAGTGCTACGTTCATTTGAAGCTATATAAATCCGTTTGATAGGCATTTATAATAGCAATTTGTTGTATATTAGTTTATTTTGGGATAATAGAGTAAATTTTGAATTTTGAACAAAATACAATTGATTAAAAAGAACGCAGCTTTTAGAACAGTTTTAACTTCTTCTTAAGGAAGACCGCTAGTTACCAAATACTGTCTGGACGATCGACTACTTTTATGTGTTTATTGTATTGTATTATATGCGAAGGTTTTGCTACAACTTCCGTACAAATAGGTTTTTTATTGTGACTAGTTTCGTCCTATTCGGACATAGTCACAATAAAAAGTGTAAAAATTCGTGATACTAGCAAAGTGTTATTATTTCTTAAACCTATTTCGTAATCAAGATGTATCACAAAGTCACGGCTTCAACAATCAATTATACTTCCGTACAATTTTTTTTTTGCTTTCTAGTTTTTGAAAAAGAATCGAGCCTTTCCATTCAAAAGTAATTTGCCCTCTTTGAGGACTCTTGAAATTTTCTATTCATGCCATTAGCAAGCCGCCACGGGTTTCCTGTATGGTACGATATAAACATGTTTTCTTTTCTAATAATATATTAACTGTAGAAACGCTATTGTAATTATTATATTGAGATACATAATGCCAATAACCAAAATACGGCTCCTAGACTTTTAATATAGTTTCGTGTAGCTTTCTTCCTTCACCTAAAAAATATCAAAGCTACTAATTTAACCAGACTCACTAAACTCAACATATCACGCAATGGAATAGTTCGATTGCCTTATAGACTTTTGCCTTGATATCATAAATTGACACGTCACCGGTCAACAATATTTGGGTATGAAAATATGTTAAGTTAAGACATATGGTTATAGTTCTGTTACACTGGAATATATTTATGGTTTTAATATTTTGGCTCAGATTCAGATCCATATTCTTACAGCAGAGAAAATAGTTTACCTGTATACGAAAGCTCTAAAGAAATTGAAGAATCCGGTAGAAAGTCTATTTAGATTAGGTTATTGACACTATCAATGAAAACGCATTTTATAAATATGTTATGAACGTGTAAATAATATTTGGCAGCTATTTATTAAAGAAATCAACGTCAAAAAAAGGATAATAGATCAGAAGTTTTTTAGAGCAATGAAAGTGCGGTTTATGAGATTATGAGGTTATAGTTAGAATATAAATAAACCTTCCTTACAAATATTTTGTATTTTTTTAAATTTATTTATATTTAGTCTCCTTTTTTTGAAAAATGCGTATAAAAACAAATTGAATTTAAAAAAAAACATGAAACTACAATATGTCAGTAAGGATGAGCTTATGAGTTTAGAGTTAGAATATACAAAAATTTTCCTTCATTATTATTCCAAATTTTTATTACCTATTTATTAATTTATATTTGATATTTTTTCTTGAATAATACATATAAAAGCAAATTTAATTAAAAAGAAAACATATAAGTGCCATAAGTCAGTGAGGATGAGCTTATGAGTTTAGAGTTACATAAGCCTTCATTGTTAAAAAAGTAATTATTATTTATTAATCTTTATTTATTATTTTATTATTTACCTTTAAATTTGGTTTTCTTGAATAATATATATTAAAATAAATTACACAAAATAACATTAATTAATTTTTGTGCGAATGGCGATGTTCACAATTAGAAATGTTTTTCCGCTCAAACCCTTCCTTAACCAAGATGTTGTTAATGGAGCAGCTATCCTTCCTGACATTCGAAATCTTTCATATATACTTTTATTCGATCTCATTTTTGGGAAATATTTTTTGACTGTTTATGTCAGTATGACATATAAATTTATAATTACACTTTTTGAAGTTAGCCGCGTAAGAATGATTCTTTTATGAAGAGCTTTATAAGCTAGGATCTTAATAAGAATGGCGACTAGTGTTGTAAATTTTTACAATGTATTAACATTGATGTCGGGGAGGAAGGGCTAATATTACTTAAGCAATTAAACAGAAGAGACTTTTAAAAGTTCTTCAGGATGACCTAAATGTACGATAGAAATCTCAGTACAAATAAAAAATTCATTGGATGAAAATTTAATACAGGTGTTACAACTATAGAATTATAATGAGATGATGTTGTTTTAAAGAGCATTATTTGATATAACAGGATCCTCCAGAGTTATTAAAACACACCTTGAAAGAAAAATAAATAGTTCAACAAAACCAAGTGTTTAATTAACCATCTAAATAACAAAAAAATGTTTCACCACGGGTTAAGTGAAAAATTAATCGTGAAATAAGTTTAGTTATGTGTAACCATTTGAAGCACATGTTGACATCTTCGATATTAGGAAAAAGTAAACAAATCTCGCATATATAAAATATATAATTTATATATTATCTGTAGTTTAAATACAACACGAATTGCAAGAAAAAACATTCAATGCATGTTTTACCAGCCAAAATAAACGCTTGAATCAAGCCAATGCTGCACTAATGCAGTTTAAAAACAACAAAGAATGATATGTGAATGACCTAGATTGCCTTTATTCAATATTTAAAAAAAAACATACATTCTTATTTTATTATTAAGTTTAGATGATTTAAGAGAATAGAGGTTATAGCTTTTTAATTTCAATAAATCTATATTGTAAAGAATTTAGGTGGCAGCAAACATAAACTATGTAATTAAGCATATGAATAAATGAGTTATCTAGGCAATTAAACATTTACGCAAAAGAAGATTTTTAATGAAATTTATAGTCAGTCTAGGAATTTGTTGGAGGAGAAATAGACCAAAAAAGTTAAAATATGGTATAGAATATCACAGAATACAAGAAAATATCAATGATAATTTTTATTTTTGTTGCTGCTGTCAAAACTACTTTAAAAATCTTCTTTTTAATAAATACAAAATTAGGTTGGAGACAGTGAATTGAAGCCAATGATGGTAGTTAAAGTACCGTAAAGGAATCATTTTCTAAGTAAAGACAAATTGGGTTAGAAACTTTCGATTTTAAGCCGGCTGCTGTTTAAAATATGGTTGCATTAGAAGAGTTGTGGTAAGAAACAGATCACCAAACTTCAGGCTACCATAATTTTACCGAGGAGGAGATAGTTCAAGGTGTAACTATGGCTAAAAGCACTAGAAGAGATGCAGATGACCACGACGAAACAGATCAAATAAACTAACTTAATCACAACTAGGTTAAGTAAAAGACCAGTCCATCATTAAATATGCCTTTAACATTAAAAATGAAACACATTTTATAAATATATTATGATCATTTGAATCATATGTGTCAGCTATTAATTTTAGATATCAAAGCCAAATAAGGATAATCGGCAACTAGTGAAAATATCACATATCAGGAGCTTTTTTCTATATCTTTTCATGTACAAAACCTAATCCATTGAAATATATAAATCTATTGTAGTTAAGTACGAGAAAGTATTGTAAATGTGATTACCTTTTCAGCGGAAATATATGTTTTGAGATCACTCGATACCATATTAACATTTTTTTTAGAAAAAGCAATGTGTTTGTGTATGTGTAGATGAATTTCGAAATAAAACTTTAAACTTTTATTCTATTGTTTTTCAGAAGATCTGATATTATTTTCGTAAAAAGTCGTACACCTAGAATTTTAAATATTTTTTTTCAAAATTTTCAAGTAAAATTGCATATAATAAGAAGCTGGACAACTTTTACTTAAACATAATTTTCAAAACTATTTTGGCTTTTGATTTATTATAGTTATATGAGACACATATAATCAATAATTGTAGAAAATATTACAGAATAGCTTTTTCGTGTAGGGCAAAGGATTTTTGGGATAAGTGCCGAAAATAAATATGAATAGGACATAATTTTTATTATTGTTTTTTTTTTCAATTTAAATTGTAGTAGTATTAGGCTATCGACTACGTGGTCCTTTCGCCGTGCGTTTTGTGTATTAAGCTTGTTCAATTATATCCCAAAAGAGAATTCAATTGCGAACTAGGACTAACTATGCTGCACTTAATTTTACTTATATCTGATTGTTAATAATCAAAACCCAATTAGTCAGAACTAGTAAGATTTTACTCTACCAAACATTTATTAACACCGTAAAATAATTTAATATATACAAGGGGGTTTCAAATGAAAAAGTTCGAAAGTACCTTATGTGTATAACTGAAGTTATTAATCAAAGTATACACCATAGGCCTGAGCACAACCATTATATTGATTAACGAGCCAAAGGATTTTGTAATCCCAGAACTTCTGTGGCCGTGATGAGACTCAGTCTTTCAAATGTTTTATTAGGGAATCAAATACATGGAAATAAATACTTAAATAAAACACTTACTATGTTTTTTACCACTTAAATTTTCGTGGTAAAAAACAGTAAGTATTTTATTTAAGTGGTTATATCATGAATTACCACGTAGTAACGGTCGCAACCATCATCATGATTCAAACACATTGAATTTGCAGAGCGATGGAATAGTGTGAACAATTATTCATGGTAGTGTGCGCGCAGTGGGTTTTCAAGCAGCTCACTGATCAGCAAGAAGAACTGCGTATGGAGGTCTCTCGAAACAGATGGTGAAGTGCGTTCTCCATACTCAGTCCGTCTTACTTCCTGGAGTGGATCGTCTTAGGGTATGATAGCTGGTGCTATGATGGGAAGCGTCCATCGTTCCAAGCTCTGGCGTCAGCAGGAAAGGTGTTGATCACCATCTTGTTTGACATTCAAGGTCTACTACTTGTTGAATTTCGAAGACTACGCAGATCAATCAAGAAAAAAAGATCGGCAATTCTCATAAAGGGTGTGGTTTTGTTCCATGGTTACACACGTCCATACTTCTCTGCCATGCAATTTCCATGTGCTTTGTCCCCTGCAAAAACATCTAATAGGGCAGCGCTTCAACTCTGATGATGAACTCAAAGTCGTTGTAAAGAATTGGGTCACGCCACGGCCACAGGAATTCTGGGAACACGAAATTCTTAGGCTCGATAAACAATGAAACCGTTGTATACACTATTCACGTTGTTTTTGCATAATGGGAGGTCATGGAAATTTAGCATTTATTTTGGCACTAAAACTGTCTGCTGAATTAGGTGATATTTTTCTATAAGTTTGAGGTTACAAGTAGTGTCAACATTTTGTGCATTGTTGTCAGTTTTACTAGGTTCCAGCAGAAAAATAGTCACAATTAAACACAAGCCATGTTACTTTTAAATTCATTATATTATTAATTAATTAATTATTAAAATTATTTTTCTAATTTCAGTAGGTAAAGAAAAAAATATATCGTGAAGTTTACTTCTAAAATGTGCAATTTTCTAATTTTCTTGACTAAAAGAACTTAATCGTAATGGTGACTGCAGATAGTTTATGTGCGGCCAGATCACCCAATTCTCAGTACATTTCTGATTTTAACCAAAATATTCCTAAAAAATTTTTTTTTTAATCTTGTACCTACTTATTTTAATAACTTTACCTTACTTTTTTCGAACTTCTATTCCAAATTTTTACACACCTATCCTTGACAAAAAAGAACAAAACTATTCAACTTCCATAATTTCATTCGAAAATTCTATTCACCGTTTGATTTGAGTTGTGTGAAGTTATCACTATTAAATTAGAACAGTTTGTAATTTCCTTCCTTCACATTTATTTTTATATGTCAGATGTATATTTCGAGTACCATTTTGATAATGAGTACATGATACTCGAAATATAAATCTGGCATATAAAAATAAATATGAAGGAAGGAAATAGATAATTTATTTCAATTCGAAAATTCTAAATCATTATTTGTATCAAAATCCCAATCAGAGTCCGAGTCGGATTCTCCTAATGTAATTATTAAAGGGGGAATGTTATTAAATGAAAGATTTCCCATTAATTTTGCCCAATCTTCCGAAATAAGTTGTTCACAATGTCTACAAATTTTTTTCCACATTTCAGGAGTGCATTTTGAAATAGACTCAAGCCATAAATTCGCTGCTCTGTCTTTAGACGGTGGTCGCGAATTTATGTGCTTGTAATAATAGGTTTTACAAAATGCCCATGCCATTTCAATTGGATTGTATTGACAATGGTATAGGAGTAATCTATGAACCTCATGTCCATGTTCTCTCAATGTCTCATCTGTTACATATCGTCGATGACTACTAATTTTGAAAAGTTTGATCAAATTCCATAATTGCTTTTTCGAAAGTTATCCCTGATTTCTACGTTGTGCTTAATCAGCCATTCCTGCATTCGACTTTTTTTAGATGAAAATGTAGGTGGTTTGTCCAGCTGCACCGAATGATAGGGCGCATTGTCAAAAATCACTACACATTTTTATCTAACTTTGTCAAAGCAGGAATAAGCTTATTATTTAGCCAATTTTGAAATAATTTTCCATCCATTGTTTTATGATAAACCTTATCATTATTTTTTGAATTTAACAATAAATCACATCCCTTTAAAAAACCTAAATGACATCCTGCGTGTAAAATTGTAAACCTTGACCCTTCACTTTCAATTTTGCGTGGATTACTTTTCAAATCTGAATCGTGTACGTAACAACGAATTGCCGAGCCATTTTGGTAAATCCACGTTTCGTCAAGATATACAAACATAAAATATTCACTAGAATTTTGAAACTGTAAAAATTTTCTGAAAAATGTAATTTTAGCTACAACGACGTGTTTTTGTTCACATAAAATTTTGCGACCGTTTACCATTTTATACTTGTATTCCATCGATTTCAGAATTTTGTATAAAGTTGTTCTCCCACCTTTAAATTCTAAACTTTCTCACGAATTAGCCAAAAGATCATCTAACGTAAAATATTCATTTTTTTTTAGTTATATTGCCAAATAAGTTGTTGCTGGTCTTTCCTAAACATGTGATAAAAAAATGTCGGTTTTGACTTTTGCCAGAGGATGAGGTGCTTAAATTTTCGATTTTTTTCTGCACTATCTTTGCTATTGTTCTTGTACTCACCTAGGAATCAATTGATGAATGAAAAGAACTTAACTTAATTTTTACTTACTGAAAATATGTTCTGCAGTCTAATACAAATATCATCACGGCTGAAATTTGAATAGTGAATACTCTGATCTATGGTATATACCTTAAATAAAGACTTCAATTATAACCACAGCGTTGTTTTGTACCTTTTTATCTGAACATTCCTTGTAATACTTTTTACTACTATAATACATGCTCAGTGCTGCTTGTCTTCTTCTCTTCCTCCCTTTTTCTCTGTCTTTCCTGACCCAGTCTCGTCAGTATATTTACTCTGGCCCCAGAGCTTCCACACCAATTCATACAACCCTCTTTTACCTCCTTACATTTCTCTGCATTTTTCGTATCCCTCGCCTATCCGATGCTTGCTCCCTATCTCTTCCGTCCCGCATCTCGCCCTTGCCAAAGTCAAAATCTCCTCTCGTCTGTAGCTGTTATCCTCAAGATACTTTGGCTTCCTCTATGTACCTGCCACTGACACCAATTTAATAATTAAGGCTATAAAAATTAAATGAGAAAAAAGAAAGAAATAACTAAAATTGCTAGAAGTAAGAACAAGGATTTCTTTAAAATTATGTCTCTATTTTTAATACTGACGAAATTTCAAGAGGGGTGTACTTATAATTGTTATATTCAAATGATAATTGATTAACTCGTATAATACAATTATAGTTAATTGAAATTTTTCATTTGACTATAGAGATTTTTGTATCTTAAAGATGCCAAAAGGTGATAATCGCTTGTTGCTTGATCTAGATCAGGTATCTGTAAACTTTCCAGCCTTAGGACCATACTGTTTACTCCAGTAAGTTCAGGGTCAAAAACAGTTTTAATATTTCTGCCAATACCTATAATTTCTAGACTAGTCACCCAGTACGCACTAAGCGAGAATACGCTTGCTAAATCGCTGTCGCGAGCCGGATTGATGATACTGGCCATGGAAACTCATGGGGTAGACTATATGGTGGATTGGCTGGAACTTCTTCCATTTAAGCTCTCAGAGCTATTAGCGTATCGTTTATGATGTGCAAGGCTTGGCGTTGTCTTGATGAAACATAAAACTCTTCTTATTGACCAGTTGTGGCCGATTTGGTCGATAGCCTGCTTTAATCTGGTCAATTGTTGACAGTAGATTTCCGATTTAGTGAATGATTCCATTTCAATTCTACCAAACACACAAAAATAAAACCTCCGTGGCTGTTAATCCGTATTTAGCGTTCGTTTGGATGTGCTTAGCTGTTCTCGTATGTAACTTATTTAACAAACATCATCCGCTTCAAAAATGGACCGATTTCTTTATATTCCAGTAAAAACTCGCATCAATTCGGTACAAAATGTACTTTTGTGCCAATTAAACGTATTCTTGAAACCAGTTTTATGCAAATAGTTCGAAAGGGTTTTCTAGCTAATCTTTAGTTCCTGGGCAATGGAATACTACTTTGCTGCTGCATTCTCTATAGTATTGGATTCATAAACTTAAGAGTTTTCTTTATTTTTACTTCCTTTTCGGAACGCTGTAACACACAATTAGCTTGATCCAACACAAAACTAAAATAAAATTAAACCTTTAATCGCCGTATGTGGCGTTACACCGTGATAGCTCTCTAAAGACATCTAGGGGAAAACAAGAATTTTTAATTTTATCTGATATTATCTTAAAAACAAATAAATATTATAAACTAATGATTTATGTGTTAATAATTGATAAAGCATAGCTTGGTTACATTATATATGGATATATTTTATTATGTATAAATGAATAATATATTTTTATTTTTTTAGTTACGCTGTAGATAATAGTTTTGTTGTTATTTTCAACCAAAAACATAGGAGTTTTCTATGTGTTTGTTTATTCCCAAGGTACACATAAGCCGAACTGATATCGATTTGTAAGCAAAACACAGGTCCCGCGTATCCCTTTTAGTACATCAAATCGCATTTATTCCGCAAATTCCTTCATCCATGGAAATTGCACAAAACTCGATTTTCCTCAATTTCCGCAGTATTTATACTACGGCAAATTATTAATCGAATTAAAACGGGAAAGGACGTTAATATCTGCGGCCCGAACGGCTTTAATAAATTTTAAGTGCTCCTCACTAATTAAAATAAAATCGAATGCGCGTCGCGATGTCACGCAGCGATTCCATGCTAAATTAAATGGAAGTGAATTGAATTGAATTGAACAGGGGAGTGTCGAATCAATAATGAGAAAATAGTAATGCAGACTCTCCGTTTCATTCGTTACATTCACAGATGGACACATAATAAATGTTAATCAAATTAATGTCCTTTCACTTTCCCCGAAAATTATTAAAACAAACGACGATCGTGATCCGTCTTGAATCCGCCTTTCATATTATCCCAAGTGCTGTTAATTGATGTTAAAGATAGTCGCAGAAAAAGATATCACGACAATGAATCGAAGCGTGAAATTGGGTTGTCTCGGATTGCGCCACGCTCACGCGAAGACTCGGTCTTGAAAATTTCACTTTCAAACGGTACGGTCTCTTATGTGTTGTTCTTGTTTCTCGTTAAGACCGGAATCGAAAGGACGTAGGTGGGAATGCGAAGGACGGCCAGTGGCTCGTCTTTTGCACGATTTTGTTTTCTTCGTACATTCAATTGGCCGTGCGAAAGTGTTTAATGCGAAGTGAAATGTTGGAATATGCTCAAGGAAGACAGATATAGGCTGTTTAGATAATTGAGGAAATTTAGATAGTACCGATCTATTATATCGAAAGTAATTATGCTTTTAATACTTTCAAATATGTCTAAATATGTTGAAGGCGTTTATTTCGTATTGCGTCTTCGCCTTGCATATTTGGATTACACCATATTCTGAAGGTTATTTGTAATAAATAGTCAATTATTTTGAAGATATTAATTATTGAGTTTGATTCAGTACGCAAACTGTAATATTAGAATACACTTTAAATAAAATAAGAAAACTAATTTATATAAGAATATACTCACAAGTATAATTTATTAATTGCATAATTAACATATATTTTTTATATTCAATTATAATTTTTCTTCAATTGTCGGTAATTTCAAGTGATAGTGTTAGGTAGATTTATAATAATTAGAATCAACCTTTTGTGGCTGAACTCATACATATTGTAATAAGTCTGTTTCGTTATGTGTGATTAAAGTAAGGAACATTTAATAAATATTAGGTTAAATTACTTAAAAAAACTTCTTTATTTTTAACGCTAATACAATAAGTTCTATTGCTTACATCTTATCTTATTTAATTAAAATTAATTATTATATTGATAATTTTACTAATAATAAAAATATTAAAATACTTTTACTATAAGTTGTTTTATATCATGCTTTAAAATAGATATGCTATGAATTTAATGAAAAAATCGTGATCATTAAGCATTCAGCGGAAGTCGTGCAATAATAATAAAAACGTTTTCAATCGCTGACGGTTTCTTTTAATCAACACTTTCACTGCGACCAATCCATCACACAATGTTAAATAGGAAATGCCGAGTCGTTCGACTTATTGTTTGGCGTTTGGAGAATATGGATATAGGAGCACAACAGTTGTAAGAAATGGAATTGAATTTGATGTTAAGAAACACAATCCGGCCCCCAAATTCTTTTACAAATCAGTCTATAGTATTGTACTTTAAAAATAATATTAACTTTGATTGTGATCGAAGTACGAGAAAGTATAATCGTGACATTTTTTATGAATATTTTTCTAAGAGACATGCCATTTTAACGATTATTAGCATAAAATGTGTGTGTCTGTCTATGGATCGTATTGTATTTCTAAAGGCGCTATATATTTTAAGTTCAACCTATAAACTCAAGGTTTCATTTATTATTGAAGGATATGAAGCTTTTTTTAAATACTGTTTTACAGTAATATCCCGTACCGCACCCACATTGTTAGTATCCCCACTACAAATCCATTCATTGATTATTTATTAAGATATTTATGTTATTATACAGACTCATTTAGATTATGTAGGCAATGTAATTAATAATGTAACAATTGTGGGTATTCAGCTACCGAATAATAACTAGTAGAAAAATTACATAAATATGGCTTTAAAAATTATTAGAAAGAATAAATCATACATTTTGTATAGAATAAACTTATTAGCAAATATATGTTTATAATGCAAATAATTTCGAGAAACGGTGAAGACTTTGAACTCAAATTTAAAAGTTTATCTTTTATTATAAACTAGAAGATTTGAAAAGCTTATAACCTATATTTAAACATTCATAAATATTTTGTATTTAAAAAAAATGAATTTTTAATATTTTATTTTTGGCAGTCAAGATATTAAATAAGAAATAATTGGAAAGTATAATTAAATGAGTTATTTATAAAGAAAACTTGTTTTGCGGATGACACAGGACTTCTGAGATAAGGGCCGCAAAATTAATATAACAGGCACATAATTTTTATTCGAGTGCGTGTATACTGAACTGTCAGTTGCCAACAAAATTCATGAGGGTTATTTCCCGAGTTCCTTTGTTTTGAGGACAGATTTTCGATAGTATTATGTAGCTGAATTACCATTATAGCCTCCGAACAAGGTAGTATAATTTTGGATTATTCCATATGTTTGATACAATTAAATCTATTTGGCATTGATTTAAATTATAAGCTGCTTTTAATAACTACATACAAATGATTTATTTGTCAACCCATTAATAATATATATACACTGAAAGTCAACTTGTAAATATAGTATTCTATAACTTATATGCTTGTAATGTCATCGTTTTTAATTTATCCCCATAAATTCTTAAATTAATTATATATAGTCATTTAGGTTTTCTAAGTTTTGTTTCTTTTTTATCTGGTATTAATACTATAATATATAGTTATAGCCTAGTTTTAAATTTTAGGCAACGCATATTATTAAAAATAGAAAGGAAGTTGGCAAAATTTGAGAGAAAGGTTTTTCGAGTTTAAAGTAATTGTTGCGATTGGATTTTTACAAATAAAAACAAACAACGAGAATATAATACGAGGAAAGATGTAGAGAATGAGGTAAGCTATAACAGATACAAAAATATATTAGCAAAGATTGTCCTAAATAGAAATACCAAGAATTGCAAGTAATTTTTCTTGAATAATTTTCTCACTTATCTCTGGGTGAAACAATATAAAATAATATTTATGTTAGATAATTGGACTAAAGGTAGTTGGTTAAAAATACAAGTGTAAACATCTATTGATTGGAACCGAAATAACTTAAGAGTGAACCCAATAATAATGCAGTTTTTATGTGTAAAAAAAAAACAGAGTTTAGAGGAAATCCGTTTTTAAAACGCTCTAATATAGTAGTAATAAAATACTCTTATTACAGAGAAAAAATCTTATAAATTTATGTAATAAGAATTTATGAGAATTTGGATGTCTTACTCCGCTCTAAGTAATAATTCCCTGGAATAATTAAATACGATTTAATTAAAGATTCCCCTTAAACTTAATAAGCAATATAACGAATATGATATAACTTTAATACAGATAATAAACTTAATCCCTTAAAGTCCGGATGCTTTCGAATAAAGCTATATAATTCTTAACGAGCAAAATCCACCAATTATTAATCAAACTTTGTATTTACCTAATATTGTAGTTATATACAAAATTTTAAATAAAGTTTTGTAAAATATTTATTTTAATTAAAAAATATTTCAATTTATTGAAACCTGTATATTACAAATACAAGTTTTGCCTCCTAGGAGAGTAATAAGTGCTATGTAAACAAACAAGAAATTTAATACACTTGTGAACCGCTAATAATTATATCTTACAATCTTGAAGTTAATTATTAATAACATTTATAAACCAGCTGTTAGTGTTTGGTTACTTCTAATGCCTAAAGAGCACACCAACTGAGGGCACATCTGGTCATGTGGAGCCGATCGTGTTCACTAAGTTACAATTTCAAGAGTATTTGTATGTAACTTACAATTCACTCGTTAAAGTCAATATAGCTTTGCATGTGGTCTCGTTTCGGATTATTTTACTGTTCAGTATATGAGCTAGTATTCAATGATATTTAAATGTTAGTAGAAGTAGTTAGTTACTTATTAACATCGTTCCAAAAATAGTTGTGTTAAATTAGGAGTTTTAGTTTTAGTCGGATATATTTAAATGGTACTCAATGATAATTATTCTTACAGTATAAATCTGATACAAAAATTTGATCAGATAAAAATGAAAATGGCCTATACAACAGTTCCCTATTAATATTCGGAAATGGACGATACAGGTACTGCCATTTGACAACCGAAATCCTTAATATAAGTTCGCCTTTTTGTCAGTAGAGTTACTCATAACGTTTTGATGTGCAATGACATAAAAAATTAAGGTCAGTCAACAAATAGAATTAAGTCTTACAATTTTTGACGTGTATTACCTTAAAAATAGTACATCGATGAACTAAATTCGACTTTCGCGATGAAGTACCATTAAAAGCAACTATATATCGAATGTATATCGAATTCATTCATGTCTGTAGTTTGCCTAGTGAAGAATTTCATGAAGGTTGTCCAAAATCGGTTGTTGTTTCAGAAAGCATTGATGCTGTGTTGAACTGACAATGCAAGATCGTAAGACACATGAATGCAATGTAAGTTAAACACAGCATCAATGGTCTTGAGACTGAGGCATTCTTGAGCATTAGTCGCACCAGCAATATTTTATAAACATATGGATGTCAGAAAAATTTGTACACGAATTCCACATGATTTAACAATCGATCAAAATGGGCCGTTTTGATTGATCAAGAAATTCGATTGCGGTTTTTTTAAACACTTATATGATATATTATTAGACAACAAATCACGGACATATGCGAATGAAGCCGAAAGTAAACAGTAGTCTACTGTATGAGTCTTTCAAGATAAGCCAAATTTTACCAAAGTTGTATGCGCATGAAACACTTGGAAGAAAATAGTGGCCTATTTTTTTTTCTGAAAAAGCAAGATATGTATCTAATTAATAATAAATGGTTGATTTTCAAATTTTTATTAAACTCACTACAATTGTTTCGCTTCTTCGGGTGAAGAGTAACATGAACATTCTTACAAGAGGCGAGTTAGATAAATCCTGTTGATCGTTTAATAAATTTACTGTTTAATTTTTATAAATTTCCAGGTTTTCCAATAGTGTAAATTTTTGTCCATTTTTCGATTCGAGTGTGGTTGTGTTCTATTAGATGGCTGGAGTATGTTGATGATGTCTTCTTTTGTATGAAACAAAAACCAACATAGTATGTAGGAAGTAAAACCTAATACTAAATAGTTGTCGAAATTTATTTAAAAGGCTTCAAATAATGCCTCTAACGAGCCTGTATATATTTGAAACACTTAAATTTGTTAAGAAAAACCTGTGTACATTCGAAGCAAACCAAGTACTACATGATCACAGCACAAGATCAAGGACCATTAGATTACCAAAACACAGTCGCAGCTTATATCATAACTCGTGTGTAGTACAAGGTATAAAACTATATAATGCTTTACCAAACTTCTTAAAGGAATTACCCAGTAAAATGTTTGTACGCAAAACCAAACATTTGATATTGCAGTGCAGTTTTTATACCATTGAGGAATACCTTACAATATGCAACAATTTGTAAAGCTCGCTTATAAAACCTTCTCTATGTATATTTAAATTTTTCGAATTACTCAGTAATCATTATCAAACATTTTTTTGTGGTAAAACAAAGTTAAAGTGTTTTAATTATCTTATTAAAATGTACCACCAAGTTAACGCCGACAACATTCAAGAATTAAATAAAAAGTAGTATAAACAAAGTTAAACTTTTCTCTGTCATTCACTTATTATTAATTAAATAATATGAATTTTCAACTAAGTGCCTCGTCCAACAGTTCGGAAAGATATGTGTACCCAATCATTTGTCAGAAGCTTTCGTAAAAATAAAGAAGATAAACTGTCGAAAGCGCATCATTCTCAATTAAGACAATGCGAGCTCTCAAACGATTTTTGTGAACTGTAAAAGTCTAATTGATTGGTCATCCACCGTATAGCCCTGATTTGACCAATTACTTCCATTTATTGGCGACACCTGAAGATGCTTATTTTTGAGGTATCTTAATCGGATTAGAAAAACTGCTTTGGAAATTGATTCAAGCGATTGGAAAAATGTGTTGGTCTTCATGAAGACTATTTTAAATAATAATAATTCCATGTAGAAGGATACATTTCGTTTTTTGTTGTTGTGCTTTCTTTAGACAGCTTAAAAACACATTTATTATAAATATCTTTGATTATTATGAGCTCAAAGATTATAAAGTGATATTCCATTTTTATCCAGAAAAAGTTGCAAGTTGGCCAATATCGATACAATCTTAATAATTTGTTGAAGGATATTAAAGTGTAAATTTTCTCAAAAGCGATTAATATTTAGGTTCTTAAATATACACTAATCTTGCGAATAATGTTTGCTAAATTACATTTTAGAAAATGTAAAATAATGTATACATTTCTAAAAAATAAATAGTTGCTCAAATGCGTTGATAAACTATTGAAACGTTTAATAGAATTTTCTGAAAATTTGATTTAGTCAATAGTATTTATTTATTTACTTATATTACACTTTAAAATGTCCATTCAAAATTATTTTTAAAACATTCATAAAAATTGCAGTTTAACTCAAAGGATTTGCTGGCGGAGTTTACCATGTGTTATTTTACTGGAACCTCTTATTCTGCTTTGGATGATGGAATTATTTGTTAACATAGCATTTCGTAAATCTTATAATGTCCAAAATAAACATAAAATAAATACACAGAAGAAAATACGCTTTTACGTTTATGTTTGCATAAAGATTGAAGATTTACGCGATAACTTTGTCAACTATAAATTTTTAATATTTGGAAATTACAATCTTAATAATATTAAATGGGATGTAACAGGATATACTTTAATTAATCAGACTTTACAAGCCCAAGATGTTATAGACTCGTATATGTACAAGGTAGCGCAAAAGTAATGTCATAGTTAAAATTTTTTGCCATTTTGTTTTAAATGAAAAAAAGGGCTCTGTTTTCATCAAAAATTTATTTGAAAGTGTATTATTGGTTACATTACTTGAAAAAAATATATCGTTCAAATGGCCACTTCCCGAGTTGATGCATAATTGCGCTCATTTTACGGCATTTTGAATTATTGCTCACAAACCATCTGGCTCAAACTTGGCGATTTCTTCTTCAATATTAGCTTTCAAGTCTTGGTAGGTTCGTGGTTTGTTGTGGAAAACGCGAGATTTTACAAAAAGACCCAAAGGAAGAAGTCTGGTGCTGTTAAATCTGGCGGCCAGTTCAAATCTCCAAAACGAGAGATCACTTGACTTAGAAATTGGTATTTCAAAATCTCCATAGATACCTCAGCTATGTGAGCGGTTGCTTCGTCCTGTTGAAGCCAACAATGATCGATGCCCAATGAAACAACTTGCGACAAAAAAACATGTTTAGCATCTGCTGATACCTAATTGTGTGCATCGTCGTCTCTCTGACGTTGCTGTCAACAGCAGCGATGTTCTCGTTAAACGCGCATTATGATGCCGGCCACTTCTTGCGATATTTGTAGTGGACCCAGTTGTTCGAGCACATCAAACACGACGACAGGGAAAACGACTTTGTGTTAAAACAACAGATTTAAAATTTGTCAAATAAGCAGTAACAATAAATCCACGATCTTAAGGTGTGTATCGCTCCATGGCTTGTTGGCAACTAATTATCTACATCATAAATATCAGAGCACACTGACATTTGGCGCCATCTGCAAAAATGGCGGCCAATTCAAACTATGACATTACGTAAAACAATTAATTGAAATACATAATATGAGAAATGTTTTTCTTGATGTATGCTTCTCTGACTTTGAATCTCACATAACTGTATCCAACAATGTGTTAAAGAACACTTGCGACCATCATTCCGCGTATTGTGGTGAAATTTTAACAATCGCGGATAATGATCTCATTGAAACTAAAAAGAAAATATTTTTCTTTAAATTTGCTGATTATGAGGACCTTAATCACTTTTTCCATAATATGAACTAGAAACAAATTCTAACTAATTGCACTAATTTAGTAGTAGTAGTAGTGCTTGGCTATCGACCACGTGGTCCTTCCACATATTTGTGTATTTGTGTATATGTAAATGAGCTTGTTACTTTAAAGGATCGCCCCGTCACTTTAAAGCACCATTAATTGTATCCCAATGGTGAATGGTACCGGTCATCCATCCAACTACTGAACCGAACCAAATTAGAATGATCACACAAAGGAAAATAGCATATGCATGTTTCAAAGGGACTGGTTTAAATGAAGATTATTTAAGATTTTGTAATTTACGTTCATCATGTAAAATAATAAGTCGTCAGCTATATCAAGAATATTTGTAAAGAATTCAAGGTTTGCCAAGGACATTAGAAAGGAAGAATGGATTTCAAGAGTTATGAATCTGGATGGAGTTACTGCTGAAAATGAATTGGATATAGTTAACCTTTTTTGCTGCTCATTTCTCATCAGTCTATGAACAAGATACTAGGCTTGTCTACTCTTCAAATTAACAGTTATCGATCTGTGCAGGATATAGAATTATCTGCCTCATTGGAATCAGTTTTTAATCGTATCGCGAGTCTAAATAAATCATATTCTGTCGGCCCCGATGGTGTATCTTCTGATTTATTGATTAACTGTATTTATTCGTTGAGCTTTTTAAAATATCT
Source organism: Ontholestes murinus (assembly GCA_963969525.1). Lineage (NCBI taxonomy): Eukaryota > Metazoa > Arthropoda > Insecta > Coleoptera > Staphylinidae > Ontholestes > Ontholestes murinus. The sequence continues at coordinate 51,700,187 of OZ018394.1, read as the reverse complement.
TTAGATACCTGTTACGTAATGAATGATGTAATGATAATTTACTATTTCTGAATGAAAAATGCATTTCCATTTCATTTTAGAGAGGAAGTAGCATATATCGCTCGTCTTATTATATTCTTCTACTTTGAAATATGTTGAATCAGTAAAAGATTTAGGTGTGTTATTAGACCTTTCAAAAATCATATTCAGAGCATATGTGACAAAGCAGTGAGGTCATGGGGTTTTGTGTGGCATATTTCGAAGGAGATTATTGTTAGCCTTCTTAAACTTTTATTTTGATCACTAGTAAGGAGTAATTTAGAATATGCTCTCTCGGTATGGTCACCTTATGCAGTAGTTGCTATTTATCATTTAGAATCTATTCAAAATAAGTTTTTAAGAAATATGGAATACAAAATTAATTAAAAATATGTACAAGGCTGTTATCGGAATATTATGGAGATGTTAAATATTCAATCGCTTGTTGACCGAAGAATACCGAAGAAGAAATAGTGACTTATGTTTCTTGCACGGATTACTAAACTCATATATTATCTGTCCTTCCTTATTATCTGACATTAACTTTTGTACTTCGAATTACTTCCAATCCCCTTAGAGAATAATAATTTATTTTCGTTAAAAACTTATAAGTCAAATTATTTAAATCACAACCTACTAAGATTGGCGAATGAATTGAATGTAAACCTGTAGTTCAATTTATTTCATTCAAGTAAACAGGTATTTAAAAGGAAACTGAAGAAACATAACATAGGTTGCTGCATAATAATTGTAGTAGAATAGTAAACCTCAACTATTTTTAAAGAGCAATTATTATGCAGCAACCTAATAGAAAGACATATACACCATCAACACCATATAAATAATCTATAAGATAAAAGTTTTTTTACGTTCAATGAAATATAATTTTTTATAGTCAGGGTTTTATTTTAAATTTAAATTCTAATTTTGTACACAATTTTTTTGGCAAAGTAATCATGAATAATAAAATGAAAATATCAACAAAAACTCTTGTTTGGCGACGAAGATTATTTAATCATACATTTTAATTATTACTTATTCATAAGAAAATGGTCTTTCATTTTTATTAAAATAAACGAATTTTCTTTCCGAATAACCTTATATAATTTATTATGTTTATAAATAAGTATATATAATATAATAAAAATGAAAGACAAATTTCTTATAGTGAGTAAATATTTTATTAAAATATTTATTAAAATATATATTTTCTATTCTGATCCAATATCTGACAGTAGCATGAATCTATTAAAGTCATTAAATTTATTATTGCTTTAAAAAATAGTTAGATGATTTTTGACCTTCTCAAACAAAGTAAAGTTTTACGGTATGAAAAATGTAGTGACCGAAATAAATAATAATCAAAAGGTGTCTAACCTGGATAAGTGTGTCCCTTCTAAGATACAGAATCTTTTGCCGAGTTACTAATCTTGTATTAGATTTCAAATTATCTGGTTGGACACCTTTTCTGTTGATTAATTCTAATTCTGTCTTTTTCCTTTCACATAAATCAATCAATTTGTCCAGCTAATTACAGTATACTTCAGAATTGATCGTTGTGCTATCCAGTAAAAGCTAGAAAAATAAAACGATTCGTTTGAAATTCTACCAAATAGATATTATTACCTTTTTTGGGGATTTTATGAAGAGGATGGTAAATATGTGTTAGTTCATTTTAGATAGTAAACATATTTCCAAATTTTTTATTCCATTATTTAATGTATAGTAGTCATAAACAAAGTTTAAAATATATTATCAATTTCGACATAACTATAGCTGTGGGTAATATAATACCGCAAAGGTCAGAATTATAGTTGTGTCAAAAGTATTTTACTTACTCTCTGATGAATAGCAGCTTTCGACGTTCTCTGAGCAGAGTTCAACTTTTTTATTCGACGATATCTTGCATCTAACATTGTTTTAAACAACCCATTACTCGTGTCCAGTGGTGATGCGCTTTAAACACATATTATTTTCTATTATTGTTTGCAACAAATTCCTTTCCTTAAGAATACATGAAATCCACATGCAGAGCTTCAAAATTAAACCTAGGTATCAGCATCTCACGCTGATGTGTATCAAATGTCTTTATTGTATCTTCTTCAGCTTTAATTGGTTTTATTTTCAACATCAAAATTTTCGGATTGAAATATTGTAAACCATTTTGACACTAGCGTTCTGTCAGTACATCTTCTCTATACATTTCGGACAATTTTTTTCTGGCTTAAACAGCCTTTTACCAATTCTGTAGTAAGTCAGTAAAATTTGTTAAAAATGCTACTTTGATTTTCTGTATTTGAAATCAATTAATTAATATAACTTTTCCACAATCAATTCTTCTGTATCAGCTGACATAATATATAAAGATTATTCGCTTGAGTTATGTTGGTTGTGAAAAGTACGATGCATTCCACAATTTAAAGAACAGTTGCTTAAAGTATTATGTTTCATTATTAGTCTTTTTTTAGATCTTCTAATATCTAATATACACTGATAGAAAATTTGACCATCATTGGAAAAGAAATCGGCGTGGCTTTTTATCCGCTATTAAAATTAGATAAAGCGCTAACTTTTTCAAGTTAAATATTATCTCTTAAAAGAAGAAAAGAACATTTTACGATAGATTGCGGTATCATAAAAGATAATAATATAATAATTAAGTATTACTCATAAAATCATGAAATTAAATCCTGGCCCTCTAGTAGTGGTGGTAATGATCTAATGGACAATAAAAAGTGATATAGTTACTTTTTTCTTGTTAGCCCTTTGTATATTATTGATCTAATTTGAAGGTTTTTATTCTTATTTAATAATATGGACCGTTTATTTTGAAAGTGGTGTAAGTCCATTTTCTCTTGATTCGAGAAAATTAAAGGTTAACATATCTGCTAATTAAAAAATTTAGGCTTATTATATGAAGTCTGGCAATGTTCTACTGTTTTATCAACATGTAATTTGGTTATATAAATTTGTTTTAGACGTATTTTACTAAACTGATGTATACTTACGGGCTGCAAATGGACTTACACCATTTTCAAAATTAGACAATTGTAAAAATCGTTTAATTTAAATTTTGAATAAACAAATATCACTTAAAATATACTTTATAGTAACCCAATTTTGTTTACAAATAATGATACGACATAAAATAGAAGTAGTATTTTTAATATTAGACGCTAATTACATTGTTAGAATTACAAGATATTGATAGTATTTACTTATGCTCTGCATGTGGCAGTGTTTCGAAATATGCATGATGCACCGGAGGTATATGAAGTAATAACTGCTTGATGTTTTTTTTTTATAACTAATGGGCCTGTTATCTTGGTACAAAGGCGCCAGGGCGATTTTTCAAATTTTAGCGGTCTTTCAGGACGTGTAGGTAATAAATTTATAGTTTTAAATTCTTTGTCCTTTATAGATATTTTATATAAAATAGTGTATTGCACTTTTGAGAAACCTCATCCAACATATTTGCAACCAATTTACCTGTTCTCCATTAGTGCTTTTTCTTATCTGTTTTTTAATCGCATTTTTAAGATTTTTTATTGAAAGGAAATTCTCTCGTTTCATTTCATGTAAAATAAATTTATTATGTTTTCTACATTGTGTTATTACATCATAATAATTCTGTGGTTGTACAGAAAATTCTTTCGCAATGCCATTTCTATGATGCCAAAATTTGCATTTTTCGAAAGGTATGAATGCGCCGAGAGTAAAAATTTGTGATCAATTATGTCAATGTTATTTTCCAACGACTGAACAACCTTCAACCACATCAATGCCATTTGTAAATTTCGATTTTGTCCAGTACACATATCACTGTAGGCAATAACATGGCATTGGGTCGTTACATTTTCTAAATGTCTCGAACAGCAAGAAGCTACTTCTTGGGATCCCCTAGAAGCAACAGTTTCGTCCCACACATACATATTAACTTTATTGCCGTGGAAATTGTGAAAACTCTCATTCAAAACATACATATTTCGCTTATAATATGCTTATATAATTGAGACATAATTTGGGGTAAGGTAAGGCTTTTTGTAAGTCAAAAGAGAAGGCAAATTATTTATCAGGATTTTTTGACGCCAGAATTTTTATCTTCTTGTAATGCTTTTCTTGCTAATTCAGCATCTTGCAAGTGAACATCATGTCTTTGTACAAGAATCGTTTTTTCTTCGTCATCAGTTGTTGTCTTAATTTTCAAGTTTAAGAAATCGCATTGCGCACAGGTACCTTTACGTGGCAAATGTAAGTGTAACTTGAAATCTCGTTTAAAGATTTTCCTGTATGTTCATTCATTAACTGAACTCAAGTTATTTTCCTTGCATTTTTTTAAGTATAAATTATACATTTTTCTTATGTTTAATTCGAGATTTAAAAACATCCGTTCTGGATTTTGGGATCGAGTATAGTGACTTTCAAATGCCGGAAAGCTTTTTATGTGCTCTATCACTGTATTCGTCACTAGGTCACTAGTTCTTCTGCAAGAGCCATCAATTTTTCCACGCATGTTTTTTGGAATATTCTTATGCGTTTTTAGGATACGATCAATTCGACCAGTAGATATTTGGAATGTATCAATGAAAAACTTCTTACATACTAAAATGTTTCCACCAGAGTGACCAGGTAAAATTTTTAAGCATATGCCCTCATAGTGCCCGAATTATTTCTAGGCCTTCTTCTATTGACAGTTTTACGTTGAACATTACAATGGAGAAATACATTTTGCTTATTAAAATTACCAATATTCCAAAACTTTTCAAAAATTTCTAAACGTTGCGTTTCATTAATACGTTCTATATAATTGGATTCTAATTGGATCAAGTGAACCAATGTTTAATCGAATTGTCAACAGAAACGTCTTCTTTTTCCAATACGACAATACAAGACCGCACTGTGCAAGACAAACACTGGAAAATAATTTTTAAAAAATCAAAATTTGGATTATGTCTAAAATGTTATCTCAAAATATTTTACTCAAAAATCAATTGATTTTATCGCAAGCCCCTACTTCCCATTAAAAAAAATGGGGGTTTTAACTGTCACCCCAAAGGGGTTGAAGGTAGAAATCACATTTTCACGTCGAAGAATGTAATTTATAATTTAAATTTGACGTGTTTCGGGATTTTCTATAAATATATACAATAACTGAAATAATGAATTTCTTCCATTTGGCTTTTTCACATTGTATATAGTCGTCTGTGCCCACAAATTGCCCTATTATATTTTGGGGAGACTATCACATCTGCAAGTTCTCGGTAGTTTTATTTATGTCATATACTCATGGAAATAAACAAGGGGTTCTTTTGAACGTGCTGGATTTGTAGATCTGGCATACAGATTTTCCTGGAATTAATTGACGTAAGCCAAAATCGACCTAATGATGGCATAAATTAATTTAGAATCACTTGGTTTTAATTATATTATAATTTATTTTTACATGTTTGAAAATTAAGTGTGATACAAGTGACATCCAGTGATTCTAAATTGATTTACTTTATCGTTTAATTATGTTTCACAAAAAGTGATAGATGAAGAAAACGTTCGTAATTATAATTGATTTCACATAATGAGTTTTAAAACAACAACAAAATCGTACATATAACGGAATTAATTAGTAATTCAAATATTTATCTATGATAATAATAAAAGTAAATAAAACATTTTCTTCGCCATCGACTGCTTAGCCTAAAAATAATTACCAGTCAATTTCGATAACCGTACAATAGCAGCGGTAATACAATAAATTATTCTGAACACTGTATTTCGCGTGAGTCTCAAAATAATACCTACTATCCAAATCAGTGAAATTTAAATATAAGTAAGAATACGTTTCTCTTTTAATGCAACCTCTGCTGTGTAAGAGCAATTCTATCGATATATGTCGTAAATCTCACAGCCTTCCTTAAAAAAAAACATTTTAGTAAGATAGAAACATATTTTAAACAATGTATTAGTATATATTTATATGTAAGTCGTAAAAGCTCGCAAAACGTTTTATCCTAAAAAAATCGTCTCGGGAAGGCGAGTAAAATGTAATGATGCGAAGGTGTTTTCAAGCTGCGGTCGATATCTGGGCTACGTTAACGTCGAAAACTCTGCAAAATTCCGATCGGCCTGGCAGTCACAACGCATAAAGTGTCCCATAACCCCGAGGCGGTTCGGGATTGCTGGGGGTTGGTGGCGCGTTGAATTTCTAAAATATCTCTTCCGTGATTTTATATATTTTCTGTAAAATAAATAGAATTATTAGATATTAACTAGTAATGAATTTGTCATTGACTATTTTTATTATTATGGTTGGATAAATTCAGATTGAAAAATGTCAGCTGATTTGAAATAAATTATTGATATTGTCTAAGTAATTCCTATATTATTGATATAGGATTAAATTTATTTATTTATTATTGATATTCAAACGGGAATTCCAATAATGAGTACAAATTTAATATACATTAAAATATAAGTACACATTTCAATCACAAAGAAACCACATTACATAAATTACAAATGATTACAAAGAAACTTAACAAAATCTAAGTCTAAACCTATTTTCCGTAGTGCCGAACGAAAAGAATTGTAATTGTGTAAAATTAATGAAGATATATGAATATATTTGATGATCCTCATTTAATACCGTTAGCCCAAGGTAGGGTCTAACTCAGAAATCACGAGGCGAGGAAGAAAGGACCACAAATAGAAAAAAATTACAAGAAACAAATAACAACTAAATGTTAATAACAAATAATGTATATAGCCCTGTAATTTTGAACAAAATAAATACATTTATGATTAAATAGTTTTCAATACCAAAAGGACAAAAGTAAGTAGATTAGATAACCGAGGCTTGTTTCTAATTTTATTAATAAAACTTCTTTGTTTCCTAAGATTAATATAAACAAAGAAATATAATTTGACAGAATACTCTTTTACTTAATTTTCTTAATAATTCAATCTGTCCAACTTGTCATCCCTGAAAACTTCCAACCTATAAAAACGGAGGACAAACCGTCTGTAGGAAAATGAAAATAAAAGAAATTACATAACATTCCCATCGTCCAGAAAAACTTGTCGCTGCTATCAGCTGTTATTTTATTAAACTGTCGCGAAGTATGTCCCAAAACGCCACCAGCCCCTAAAAAAGGTAAGGGCATGTCCCCGTCCCTAGAACACTCGCAACACATAAATTTATTCACGAATGATAAAAGTTGACGCAGTTATGCGATGAATAAGTAATATTCTCGAAAACAGTTTTGCCATTTAAAAAGAAAAATACCACCCGAGGGCCCGTAACAGTTTCACAAAAGTTGCCTGATGAATACCTTCATGCCTTCGCCTGGGAAATTTTTTAATACCCCCAAGCAAGACTGTAAATACGTCCATTCGAGACGTTTCACTTCTAATTGTGGATAAGTTAATTGCCCGACGTTTTATTACAACGTATAAATTGCATTTATCGAGGTTTATTACAGTTGTGAATATAATTAGAAGAATTTATGTGCTGGTTATAAATGGGATTACTATATATGAATTGTCTTGGATGATGAGTGTTAAAATATGCTCATATTTTATTTCTAATACATTAAAAGCTTTATATAATTTTAAATAAATGTTTTAATTTTATGATTACATCGTGTATTTATTATTAAATAATTATATATAAAGTACTAAGAGGGCATTTTAAAGTTAAGAATTAATGAATATTTTTTAAAAAGGTTAATTTTCTATTTTTATCAAATATAATAGTAAATTTCAACATTTTTAGTTTTATTTATTACCCTTCATATTTTTAGTAAGTAGTAAAAATTTATAAATCCTTATTATTGATAGGTTATGAGAATGAATTATTTGTTAATAGAATAATTACTTTTATTTACATAAATATATTCACTTCAAATTAAATTTTCCTATAAAAACGTTGACTCTATAAAACTTTATAAGAATATACCAATTTAATTTCTTCAAATTAAATTTCCCAAAAAAATGTCTTCATAAAACTTTCTAAACAAACATAAGCAGAATGTTTATCTATTGTTTTTTGACTTTTTAAAATCAGTAAATTTTGTATAACAAATATTACTTGTGTTTATAAGTTATAACAATATATAATAAAGCCTCTATAATGAGTCATTATTGTTTAGTATATTAGATTTTAATGTGGATTAGTCGTTTGTCATCGTTTGTTAAAGTTAAATGATGTGAAAATATGCTAATCATTTTATAATTTGCCTTTATACTTTATAGTCTACCTTCAATATTTGTCGTTTAGAAGATGTAGTATTCACAAGCAATTATTAATAAATAAAAATAGTGTAAATAGTGTGAAGGTGTGAACTCTCCACGTTCTATTAACCCCCATTTGCAGCGTGTTCATTCAACTTTTGCGTAGTTAGTCCGTGCTATTTCATTTTGAATGGAGGTTATATTTTAGAATTAGGCCAATTTAAGATAAGTAAGTGTTTAAGGTAATTTAACACGAATGACATAATCCCGTTTTAATGGAATAGAATGTTCGGAGTGGTGTTGCCTTAATGTAATTTGAAATTACACGTCCGACCGTAATTACAATTAAGTTTACACGAGGACCAATACCGAAGTAAATGCATTGTCTCAAAATGATCAGTTATTCGGGTTATCATAATCAACACTATTAAGGTGTAAGATATTGAAAATGGTTTAACTGATCATAATAAAATAATTTACGTATAACCGTTGCTGTATATGTAAAACGAATTCTTACATAGAAATTGTTTTAATTAATTAATTTATTTTTTTACAGGTAAGATGCCCAAACTACTTCTAGCATGAGTAATAATATATGTAAGTAATAATCCTTTATTTTGTTAAAAATTTAACTAAAACATACTGTAGTGACGCAGAATAAACTAATTATTTAGTTACAACGGAAATTTACAATATTTATAATCTAATTGAAAATAGTATCGCAGGATCAAGATTACTGCCAATTCTGTAAAAACTTATGTTATTGATATTGTTATACATTTTGAAAATAAAATAAAACACTTTGTTTATATAAGCAAAAATATTGGTATTTTTTATTCAAAAGTGTTTAATTTTTAAAAGTTTATAATTGTAATATTGTACAATTATAATTTGACATTATAATAAATTAATTGTATAAATAGTCAATATGGTTCTATGTACTAAAACATTTATAGTTGAACCAGGGACAAAATTGCATTTGTTAATATCACATACGGAACTTGAACGACTGTAGTTTCCACATTTACAATTCTGTTACCAAACTTAAAGTAGATAAGTTGAAACTACATACGCTCAATGGATCCCATGTGTGATATTTACAAATGCAGTTTTATTTTTAATAATTCAATAAAATGCATTCGCTTTTAAATGAATGTAGATAAAACTAAATTGCACATAAATATATATTTATTAACTCACATCAAAATTATCATAATTTTTAAGAATATGGATGATGTCCAACTTGAAATATAAATTTTATATCAGCGACCAACATCTTGTATTTTTTGACTTCTAGGGAATAATAATATCCAGTAATTTTTATTCACAGAATATTCAAAAGAAATAGTATTTTACAGTTTTCTATTAGTGTCGTTTAAGGCTTAATGTGTGCAATATACAAAAGAAACAAGATATTGCAGAATGCTACTAATAAATAGCTTAGTGTATATCGGCTGTTTTAGCGCGTTTTAATGAAACTAAAACTTCTTTTTAATAAGAGTAAACATTGTTTAATTCAATCAATTAACAGTGCACCACATCGACGAGACATTCGCGCTTTCTTATCGTGTGATAATGGGACATTAATTCTGCGTAATCCACTCCTTGTGTTAACGCTCTTGTCGGCGTTACTCTCTCTAACGGAAGTTGTCCCTCAATTGTGTTGCTACCTTGACATTATATAGAATACACGTGGTACTTGAATGGATGTGTGTTTTCCTACGTTGTTCTTGACTTTGGGAATCCAGTATTTCTTTCGGATGTATGCGATGGTAGCCTCAATTCCTACATGTAGTGTATTTTTGTGTGCGTCTTGGGCAATCGGCATTATGAGGTGATATCTTGTTGGCAATATTATTAAATGCTTTTTATCAAACTGGTTTTGAACTTTTCCAGTCGTCGACCAATTTTGAGAACTGGCTTCTTATTTGTTAGGGTGTCATTCATTGTCAAAATGTTGCTTGTGCACTTTTTTGACAATACTCATCATTGTACCTTCAATTTCACTTGCAGAAAGATGGCCTTTGGCACTCTTCCCAAATCTTATGTAAATCGGCAACACTCCCTTGAGCATTATTTATGTGGAAAATCATTATATTACCATTTCTGTGGTGGGTCGAATGAGAAATGTCACTATCTTCATAGTGTCTTCTAGAGGACCTCGTTCTGTTTTTGTTACATATTCGATTTTACGCTTTAGCCATTTAGGATCTGTCCACCATAAGGTCTTCTTAGTATTTTCTTGGGTTCCATTTCTCTTGACACGAACCTGCCAGGTTAACTTAACTTCTAACGTATCAGTTTACTTGCGATGATAACCGCTGTATTTCCACGATTCGGTTTTTACTAGTAGTTTGGCAAGTAGCTGCGCGGCTCAAAGATCCAGAGGTGGAAATGTAACCTTACCTTATTTTTAATTGGTGCTACCCTCTTACCATACGATTTTTCGGAAGCGTCACTGAATCCATGTAGCTCCATTTCATCTGTATAATGCATCCACCTCGTGATTTTCAGTTGTTCGATATTGCGTTAATCGTTGCCATCCTTTTTGGTGTTCAACCGATACCTCTATGACCCAATCTGTGCCAGATATCCAGAGTTGTTGAATAAGCAACTTCGCTTTGATAATGATTGCAGCCAGCCATCCTAATAGGGATATTTGAAAACAAAATCTTGTAGTAATTCTCGAATATTTCATTGTAGATAGTTTAAAGCTGAAATTGTTGATCCGTGGGTTCCAGATAATTACCAAGGATTTCTTCTTAGGATCCATGACTCTATAATTAGTTTGCTCCATTATGTCCATGGATATGTGCTCTAGTATTTCCTGCGCTGTTGGTGCAACATTTTAACAGATTTATCTTTATCTTTATCATTATTTAAATTTTATCAAAATGGTTTCAATATAAACAAATAAAATAACGAATCTTTCACAATATCAAAGGAAAGAAAAAACAACCAAATAACACACATATAACACCATGCTGACGGGCGGAGCTTGCAGGTGATCTTCCACTCAAACCTATATCCTCTCCTCTACTATTCCAGCTTCAGATACATATATTTAACATTTAGGGTAACATGGGGCAGAACCGATTGCCCCACTTTAATAAGTAGAGTAGACATGTGAAGCAAACGTTACACAGAAAATTTGAGCTGTCTGCGCCGCCATTTGCAGACGCCACAATATTGAATGAGTTTTTGTGTCAGTCGCCTACTTGTTTTGCTCTTTGTTGATCGTGCTATAACTTGGTTAATAATTGAGATAAATTGATCCACTAAATGTATTCCGAAATGAAATTTCGTACTTAATACGCTCTTTTTGCGAAATTCCATTAATCCAAAGCACAAAAGATTTTTTTGTGAAAAGTCGTCATTGGGGGGCACTACCGATGGCTTGTTTGTAGGTGAAAATGGTGCGCGATTAGACAGGTAAGACGAAGGAAATCCACAAAGGACAATTGGAAAAGGCAAAAAAAGCGGTTACAATTGATCAATCATTACAAAGTGCAGCTCGTGAATTTGGTTTGAAGTATTTATCATTGCGGACTCATTGCGGCGATGTATCGAAGCAAGCGCATTGGTACTAGACCAAAAGTCGTGAATCTAAAATTGTTGTCAGCAGCATTGAATGTAGTAAGAGGCAAAATAGATGTGACGAACGCTGCCAAACAATTCAATTTGTATAGTTGAGCTACCCTTTTGATGGAACCAGATAGTGGCAGCCGCAGCCAAAACACATGATGTTGGACGTGGTCGCGATCGGGGGGCTGCGGATGACACACCAACTACCTCGCGTGTAATCCACTTGTGGTAGTGAGCGTGGACCTTCACATCTAAAAAAGGTGCTTTCGTCGTCAGATAGCGATTAATTGCCTCAATTCCACATTCATTTATTAGTTTTGGGCACGAATTCATTTTAATTTTCATTTTTCTACTCTAACTAAACGTCTCAATCGATTCGAAAATTAAACATACCATTATCAGACTTAATTTTTCAAAACATCCTTTCCAAACGAGCAATCAGTCCTGCCCTATATTTTTTAAACGTCGAAAAATTTAAGGGTTTGGTAGAAATGTTATAACTCAGCACATAAACGAGCTACAGTAAAATGGTCCAGGGCGAGTATCTAGCCGAAGGAACAAGCGCTCCAATGATAATAAACGCTTTGAGCTATATTATCAAATGAGGATTTTAGAGACCAAAGTGCTTAATGAAATGGGTTCTGCCCCCATGTTCCCCTACATGCTTATATTCCCTTTATTGGGCGATAAAATAAAATTTTGTCATTTTGACATTGACTTTGTAAAAAATTATTATTTGATACGGCGGTTACGTTGTCTACGTATGTATATTTAATTATTGTTTTGGCTACTTGTAGATATCCTCTCGCTTTATCCAGGCAAGCTTTTGCAAGGTCCAAATAGTTGGAACTCTTGTATATCATCGTACGGGTGGAATCTTCACAAAATTTTCTGATACCTTTGATCTTACCACGACCTTGTTTTGTCTGTACATTTTTTCGATATATTCAATGAATGCGACTCGGTGTAACCTCTATTCAAGCAAAAAATAATCCAGATGTTTAAGAGGATATTTACTGCCTCAGCATCGTGGAACAGGAAGGGTTTGAATGGAAAAACACAATTTGTGAGTGTGAACTCCGCCCGTGATATTTTCGCTAAAAATTTGAGGTATGTTCTTCTAAAATAAAATTATATATACAATTATAAAGAGAGAAAAAAGAGTGCAAAAGTTGAGGTCACGCGTACATTTGGATGTGGAATGAAGTATTCTGGCAGGGCGTTGGTGTTTTGACTGACCGGTTTGGTTAAATGTGGTCAAGATCCAGATACATTTGCATGAACTTTTCCCTAAAGCTGGCGGTCTGTTAATCAATGGTATTTGTACACACTAGCATCCATCTGACTCTCTTTTTGTCGTTAACTGCAACTGCTTAACATAATGTATCTTCTTGTGTTTAATTCCCAAAATTTGGTGAAGTTTGGAAATGCTTCTAGTTTAGTTACCATCCATCTTTGTTCTTGATACAATATAGCCGAATTTCGTCTCTTATAGTAGTGTAGTCCATTTTGTTTCTTCATACCATTTAGCAAGATATTGCCATAATATCTTGTTCTCTACAGGATATTTATTTTCCCTGGGCTGTAGTACATGGGATTAGCCAAGTCATATCCTTTGAAATTGACCTTCTTGTTGGGTTTTGTCGGGTGCCATCTACTCATTTTTCGTAGAACGTGAAGTTGAGTATTTAATTTGAATTGATTGGACTCTGTTGAACGTTGTCTCCTATTTCTGTGACTGTATTGTGGAATCTTTCCTTTGAAAGGCCCAGTAGTTGCGCTGTTTGATCGGTCACAAAGGAACTTTGATCGATTAAAACCCTAGATAAAATTTGATTTCAATTTTTGGCCGTTGCTTTTAGGAGTGCGGTGGGCAGAAGATCTTCGTTTTAGGGTACGTCAACTGCTTATGGGTTGCTTCTACTCTGGTGGCGTCTTGGTTTTGGTGGCGGATTCATTTTGTTGCTTGGTTGCGCATGTTGACTTGGTTCTTCAGGCCGACGATGTGAGAGTCATCCACGTATGTATCTTAGGTTATTACTTTGGCTACTTGTAGATTTTCTCTCGCTCCATCCAGGCAAGCTGATGTAAGGTCTAAAAAAATTGGAACTCTTGTATTTCATCGAACGGGTGGAATCTCCACAAAATTTCTAGTACCTTTGATTTTTTTCCACGACCTTGATTTATATGTCTGCAATAAATGGGACTCGGTGAAACCTCTATCCAAGCAATAAACAATCCGGATGTCTAAGAGGATATTTACTTCCTCATCGTCGTGGAAAAGGAAGGGTTTGAATGGACGAACACAATTTGTGATTGTGGACTCCGCCCATGCTATTTTCGCTAAAAATTTGGCGTACGTTCTTCTAAAATAAAATTCTTAGATATACAATTATAAATAGAGAAGACCAAAGATAAAAGAATAAATATACCTGTTATATAGTGCAAAAGTTGAGACATTTAATCATTTAAACTTTTGGAAGTTGACGTCTTACAAGATGTACCGAAAACTACTCGTAGTTTAGTACTGGTGCTGTCCTCTTTAAGCACTGCGTGATATGGAATGAAGTATTCTGATTGGGCATTGGTGTTTAGACTAGGTTTCATGTGGCCGAGGTCTAGATACTTTTGCATAAACTTGTGATATTCTTGTTTCATCCCAATTGATGTTCGAAGCTCTTGCTATTGCTCGGTTTCGTGATTACCCTAAATCTGGCGGAATGTTAATCAATGGTAGTTGTACATACTACATCCATCTGAATTCTTTTTGTCGTTAATTTCAACTGCTCTTCACATAATGTATCTTCTTGTGTCCAATTCCCAAAATTTGGTGCCTGAAACTGCTGTTACTTTGTTTATCATGCAATTTTGTCCATTTTGTTTTTTTAATGCCATTTAGCAAGATTTTGCCATAATATCTTGTTCCCTACAGGAGATCGATTTTCCCTGGGTACTGGAACGTGGGATCAGCCAAGTCATATCCTTAGATATTGACTACCTCTACTTCCTCGTCTGGTGTTGATGTATGTAATCCAGTGACTTTTCATAGAAAGTGAAGTTGCACATTTAATTTGCATTGGTTGGACTTTGTTCAGTGTTGTCTTCTGTTCCTGTAATTGTATTGTGGGATATTTTTTTTTCTTCGAAAGTAGTTGAGCATGGGTCGATTAAAACCCTGTTAAAATTTGATTTCCATTTTTGGCCGTTGCTTTTAGGAGTGCGGTGGGCAGAAGATCTTCGTTCTAGGGTTCGTCAACTGCTTATGTGTTACTTCTATTCTGGTAGTGATGGCGTCTTGGTTGTGGTGGCGGATTCATTTTGTTGCTTGGTTGTGCATGCCGACTTGTGTCCGTGTTCAATTGGGTGTGAGGGTAACTGTTGCAGATCTTACAACGATACGGTGATTGTTATTGTTTAGAATTAAGATATGGTAGACAATTTTTCCAAATTCCCTGTTCTTTTTCGATTCAATTTCTTTCGGGTGATGTCTTAGAGGCAAATGTGGGGCAACGATTCAAATCATGTTACTGGTTTCCATACATGACTCATTGTTTGGGGCAATTCTGCATATGAGTTGGACGGTTTTGTTCCATTGAGAGAAACTATTTTCTAGAAATTCGAGGGTTTTCTTCAACTTTCGTGCTTGGTGCGGCGTTTCAAGGGATTATTCGAAGATTCTGTTGGTCTCTTCTTTCCATTTGCGTATAATGATCCCAGGTTGCTTTTTCTTAACTCAGGTTAAATAGAATTTGCAGGCTTTTTTTTCTTACATCATGTAGTTCTCAAATGCATTCGGTTTGCATGGTGGTTGATTCACTAATTTATCTATTAGTTGAGCAACGAGTAGACGTTGATTATTATAACCCCTTTCCGGTGTTTCTAAAAATAATGCTTCAAGGATTCATTGTCGATGATGACGCCCTAAATTATTTACTTCCATCCATGTACTTTTGATGCGAGATATCCAGGCGTCAAGTTGTGGTTTGTTAACGTCTGGCCTAGAACTTTATCCAATAGCTTGTTGAGGTCTCCTTACACGACATTTCCTGGTGAAGTACCATCTTCACAAGGTAGGTTAAGTGAACAACACTAGTTTTAGACTATGTGGATTGTTAGAGAACATAGCCGAGCAGATCCTATGCGTATGTGTAGCACTGGCTTCTACCAGACTAGCCGGAGAAATAGAGATAACGGATCAGGGCATGGACTTCTAGAATATTAATTGACCTTACCAAGGAAACTGACTTCTTGGGAACGTACTAGTACTAGGGTATAAGTACGGAAGATCTAACCAGGTCGCAATGTTATAAGGCTGTCTATAGCCAAACTTAAATACCTTGGGTTTGTTTAAACATTGAAGTTCTTTAGTGAGAACCTGGGACAACTTGCCAAAATACTATGATAAAGTGTTATTATTTCTTATTCAGGGAAGCGGTTATTTTGTAGTCTTGTTAGAATACGATTTAATTCGACGCCAAATCTATGTAGCATGGAGTAATATGCTGCTAACTTGTGTGTCATGGTTTGGAAGAATTTCTTATGGATGGTATGTTTGTGTGAGTACAGTTATGGAAGATATTGAATTTATAGTAGTATTATTTAGTGGCCGCTCGGTACTGTCAAAACCAACTAGGATATCGCCGAGTGTCTGGAAATTTGATATTCTAATTCATCCATAAATATTTTAACTGAAAGCGAGTTTAAAGGGTTTGATATTGCTAAACCTTCAGGTTGATTGTAAAAATTATTATTGTAGGAAGTAATTTTTGTTATTATTTCTTCGATGGTAACTGGATTATTACCTTTTAATATGATCTATTTCTAAGTAAGGCCCATTACCTCTTGGGGAGGAATACCTGGAAATAAGTGCTTCACATCGAAGGACACCAATCGGCCATTTCCCGGATTGTTTAAATCAGAAATTTATCTTAATTGAGTCTATGGAATGGATTAAAAATAGTATATTATATTATTGATTAATAATTTTCATACATGATGCAGCCAAGTAAGATAAAACAGGCTTAATGAGAATTTTTATATATTTTGAGGACGCCGTATAAGTTTGGTGGTTATAAATTCATGGGTAGTTTTTTCGGTAAGTGGGACATTTGAATTATTTTCTATAGTTTTGTTAACCTTATGTAACCTTTTTGTGGGGGGTGATTTGAGTAATTTAACGTTGTTTTCATTGAGGAAGGTATAGATTATATTATTACAATCTTTTTCGAGTATTGCAATAACACTATTACCTTTATCAGCATATAAAGATATATTTCAAGATAGATTTCAAGATAGATTTAACTAATTTTAGTTGAGGGTTGTTGCGAGACACTTTGTATATTTTTGACAATATTGCGTTAAATCCATATATTTTCAATATAAGTCCGTATGCGATTCCAAACCCATAGTTTCAGTGAATGTTTGAATGAGGGTTTTAAACTGAGAATAAATCATAGACATCCTACATTACGGTATCTACGGATCCGCTACAATGTATCACATGTTCCTTAAAGAAGATGTTAAAAAAACATCTTCGAAAAATACTTGGCAGCCCATAGATAACAATTGTTTTTCAAGTGCACTGTAGTTTTGAACCTTGTAAGAAAATTGTACCAATAGCTACATTACTCACGTCTGTTGTTCAAATAAACCATTTACTGTAATTGGCATATTATAATATGGGTTCGTTCATTAAAACTTCTTACCAGTACTCTAAGGAACAGTTTTGCATGTTAGGAAAGACATTTTAGCTGTTTAAGGTCTCTTAAATAGAAGACAAAAAAGTAAATAAAAGCATATATAAAAAAAAATCTAATGTCCAAGAAGATATTTATTCCTTTAGTATGATTGAAAAGAAAAGATTTGAGTCAAAATACGTAATTTGTGACAGTGAACTCTGCCTGTACTTTTGACCTATGTTCGTTTAAAATTGATTTGTTATATTTGTAATTTTGATGAAAGGAGACCAAAGATACATAAATAAACAATAAATACATTTCATAAATTCGGAAGAATCCTTGATGGTTGCATCTTTTTTAATCAAGTTTTTAATAAATTTTCTGTAATATGGTAGGAAATTTGATCTGGGTTTGGTTTCACTTTATCAGGTGTTATGATGTGAGACTTCTTTTTTAGAAATTTAGATTTATCAGGCTGTATTTTAAAATTTCTTTCTTTCAGACGTTTGAATACTTTTGTTAATTACCATAGTTAATCTTGCAATTCTTATATCTTGGTAGGCGTGTTGGTCCTTAGTTTCAATATTCGCATTAGACATACTTCTTCATATTTCTTGTCGTAAGCTGTCGGATGGTCCTTAGTTTTAATATTCGCATTAGCCAATACTTCTTCATATTTCTTGTCGTAGTAGTTATCACGATGATATGGTTGAGTCAGTTCGGCTATCTTCAGTCATTCGGTATGACGTTCATCTATTTGAGAAGAGTACGGCAAGTTTTCTACCAGAATTATGCGTCGAGTTTCAGTAGTTGTGATCTTCGTTAATTCTTCATGAATTGCTTTCTTTGTTGTCCTAGTGTCTCTTTTTGGGTTGAAGCTCATTTAATTAATCCATGTTGAAGGTTGTCATTGTCCTTGATGGATGTATGTTGACGTATTCTGTGATGCGTGATTCCTCGCGGTTATAGGCAATGTTTTTCTCTTAGAGGTAGGGTTTGCACATTTATGGTAATATCTATATTATTTCTTTTATTCATATTCTAATAATATACTTATGTAGATGATATGGACAGGTATCCAACCAACAGTTTATTATTATTGTTAACGATAAATCTAATAAAATATTTGATATAAAAAATACTTTTTTTCGTATACAAAATGTTTTTTGATAGAGTTTATATTGTATTGTTATAGTTGTGCAAAAACTATAATCAATAATTTATAATGGATTTATGCAATTACGTTTCATAATTTCATAATCTGTTTATTAAATTGATACGATGTGCACATTTCCATGTAATCCAGTACAAAAGTCATGTAGATAGATTGATGTATGTTGATTGCTGATATTATCATCCACATGAAAAGCTAATATATTGTTTAGCCGGGAGTGATGTCTGCGTCGGTTCTCCCTAATTCATCCCTCATCGTTTATAAAGTTGTAACAAACAAATTCGTTATAAAGTTTGACGAAGGCATCATAACTTTTAAGTCATCAATAACATAAATTTTACAAAGTATAATATTTTGAAGCATAGCTGCAGACGTCTTAATCTATCTTATACTAATTCTTAACTAAAATGGTTTTTATAATTTACAATTTTTACTGTAAATAGTAAAAAAATAACCAATAACAATTGGGGATTTGCTAATGGATGAGGTTTTAAAGTGATGAGAGTGGTCTATTGAAGTAACAAGCCCAGCTGCACACACGTGCAATAATAAAGGGCCACGTGATATTGTGTAGCAAATACTAACAAATATTCACAATACACAAACTGTATGTGTCTTTATGCTACCATTTTCTCCCTTATTGCATTACATTGCATTCAGGATTCTCTTTGTGCTCGCTTTTGCAATTTAAAAATATTGGCCTGCAGTATTTTTTTCTTTTATTTCAAATCATACAAATGCATGCTGACATAAAGGGTTTGGTTTGGAAAAAGAGAAATATAATATAACATCTTTAGAAGGAAAGTAAAAAAAAAACATTTTTCACTATTTAATTAGGATAAATGAATATATTAAAATCATACTTTAAATACAGCAATAACTTAATTCAAACTAACTACTAATTATTAATAATACTGTTATTAATCATATTTTTGATCCTTTACTATTACCAGTTTTGAAGTTGAGTTTACTAAATAATAATTGGATTGATACAGTTTTGCCTTCCTTTAAGCATCTTTGCTAAAGTATGGATAACTGGAACGGTTAATGGTTTTGGAAAATAAGAAAGTAACAGTGATTAGAAGTAAAGGTGTACCTGTAGGGTGGATGGTGAAGTCTTTGATGCCTATTCAAGAAGCTTTTATATGGGCTTTCGTAGAGATTTTTGTTTTATTTTTTTTGATGAACAGCGCCACGTGAAACTTGCATCTGTTTTTTTACACACTGTATAAATGAAACCAAGTAAATCTTAAATATAAATAAATAAATACGGAAAATTGTATTGATTCACTAGCCATCAGAACTTTAATGTTGGTCATACAATTAGGACAGAAGAACTTAATAATTTCGGTAATGTGAAAAGGAAGACCTATGGTATTTAGAGCAAATCGAAAAGAAGAAGCAAAAGAAGTAATGCTAATAAAGTTAATTAAGTTATCAATTACTTAACCTATTAAAAATGTTTCACCAAGTTATTAATGAAAAAAAAATGTTTGCTATATTTTTAAATAATAGTATAAATAAAATGTCCTTGATAGTATATCTAATAATTTTGCTACCGTCATTTCTAGTTTATTCTGATTAGTATTTCGGAATTTTTAATGGAATCCTTTTGTTTAGAATTCTTAAGTAATACTGAAAAGGCCAATTAAATCCATTTAATTCATATTATCAGTTTTACAGCTTAGGATGTATATATTTAAAATGATTTGAATTGCTAATCTTCCTCAGCCGAATAAGACGTATTGAAAGGAATGTTATTACGGGAATCCGAACGACTTCATTACGAACGCAAACTAGAAAACAAATCGTCTTTAATACACAATCGTCCGTGGCCTACTTGTCGCCAACTTTACAACAGATATCTAACAAAGCTGCAATAGATTTTTCAATTACCCCGTCAACTCCGTTCGGGAACAATTTACACGTATTACACGCCTAATAAGCTCTTTTCAAATACAATTACGGTAACCTTAATTGGTCCCGTCTTTCATTTAGTTCAGCTACAATTGGTTCTACCATTATCGCCCCAAACAATACCAGCAGATACAACAGTTTCACTTTGCGTGCGAAATTGCCAAGGCACCAAATCACTCCATTTCTCGCCGCAATTACCAAAAAAAAAATCTCTCCACGGGTCATCGACTTCGACATCCTCCGTTCGCCATCGGATATAATAATTTGGTCTGAATTCGGCTTTCACCCATGAGAATGGGACTTTAATAGGCGATTTCGCAACTAGGTACATCCTTCTTAAAAAAATAAATCACTACATTTGTTTCCTATTTCCTGCGATCGATTGACGTGCCATAATTCCCATGCTTTCCTACCTTCTCGATTTTTGGTTATTAAAAGTGAATAATTTTTAATAATTTAAAAATACGAAAACATTTTGACAGTCTGTAACAATGAATCTTTTAACTACTTCTAATTCAATATCTGTCATAGCAGTATCACATCATATATTGAATTATAGGAAAGTAATTTGCATGTAACAAATAGCACAACTGTCAAAGCAATACTAAATTGCTATTTATTCTACTCTATTTCTGGAAGAATAATATATCGTTTTAATTAAATTCAATTCTTTAAATGTTTAGGTATTTTAATATAACTTAGTTTTAAACAACTACCAACAAAGGGTGTCGGATTTGACGAGCCAGTTTGTTATTCGATAGCTATACGTAATCCTATCTCCTGTTTGGAATTATATTTTATTTACTGTGTTATTATTAAGTTCTGTGTAATGTAGCCTACATGATCCTATTATAAATTATAACATAATTAATAATGTCAATAATAGACAATAATAACAGTTACCCCATAAAAATTTAAAAATCTTCAACTTAAATATATAATTTAAAGCATATTTAAACAAATTTAATAAATGTAGTTTGATACATATTACCTGAATTTAATAGATGCTTGCGATGTACAAAAATTTCAGACATTTCGCTAATTACATAAGGTTGCATATTTTGTAATAGAAAAAACACAAACCAAGCGTTAATTGTGTTATTTCTATAAGCTTGCATAGGTTTTAAAATGAAGAATCTGGAATATTTAAGCTAGGGAAAGCGGATATGGCGTACACTATATTTGATAACACCATGCATCCGAACACATGAATGTAAGAAAATATGGTTATAATAATAATTTCTAACCGACAATGCAATCTAAAGCTACTGATTTAAACATGAAATAAGATGAGTAGATGTCTGCACCATATTGAATCAGATAGTATGCATGAACCATTTTAATAATAGGTGAATTTGCATGGTGATGTGAATTAGGTGTATGGTAGGAAAGAGTTAGTGAGTTTCTAGCATTACATTGTGGAACCTTGAAGAGCAATTGTTTAGTCATAGCAGTTGCATCCAAGTGGCTGTGAACCAGTTTATACAAGGTTAATACCTTTAAGAAGTTATTATGGCAGGCTACCGATGGCAAGTTATATTCTTAAAATATAACATTTTCATTTTCAATTGATAGATTCCACTTGATAAACATAAAGTTAAGTGAAAGGACTCCATACTGTAGTACAGTAATCAATTTTACATAATACCAATGATTAAGTAGAAAAAAGGTGTACTTTTACCCTTAGAATCTTTATTTATTCTTATAATACAAGTTGTTTATTGCAGCTTTTGACTACATTGACCAAATGAGTATTGAATGTTCATTTCTGATCAAAGAACACCTAAAGCACTAATGTCACACGTACGATTAAGAAGTTTATCATTTATAGTATAATTAAACGTTATAGAGTAAAAGTACATCCTGTAAGATACAATAGAGCATTTATCAGGATTTAGAGAAAGTTTATTCTCCATGCACTATTGGCTCCATTTTCTAGATCGTGTTATAGAGGATTGCAGTCACTAATGCTGTAGATACTTTTATAAATGTTTATATTATCTGCATAAATTAAATTAAGTCTGTTACATCATTGATAAACAAAACAAATAGCAGAGGACCTAGATAAGACCTCTGTGACACCACACTTTTAGCTATATAGCTTTGTGATGTATGACCCCTAAGTTCAACATATTGAGATCTACCCATCAAGTATAATTGAATAACTTGAATTATATTGTGGGGGAGCTCAAATTAAAGTGTATTAATCAGTCTATAATAAGACATAAGATATGTGTTGAGAAATACACATCGAATTTGTTAATGTGGACCGTTTAGGAAGAAATCCATGTTGATCAGTCCACAATTTACATTTAACTGAGGCATTAATATAGGTAACTAAAACACTTTAGAAAAATTAAATAATAATGAAATAGGTTTATAATTTGTCACGTCATATTAGTTGGTATAACCTTTACATTTTTCCAACGGGAAGGAAATTAACTTAAAATTAAGTTAAATATGTAAGTGGCTTAGCTATAACAACTGCAGTGTTCTTAAAACTCAAAGAATCCTGTCTGTCTACATAGTGAATTTAGCCTTGGACCTTAGTAATTCCTTAAGTACCATGTCTTTACTTGCTCATAAAATCCAGGAGAGCACATTGAAGCTATTGGGTTCAGTACAATAAAAAGTTAATATCTGCAGATGGTTACATAGATATTACTAATGAGTTTTAATATATCAACATCAAGGCTTTTATCAATTGGCAATCCAAAACGTGATGTTTGTAAAGATTTTAAACAAATATTTTGAATTGATCAGTGGTAGAGGCATTCACTTCGTGACACATCTTAAATATTTAAATAAAACACTTTCTTTGTTGATATCACACTATATTTTTACCAGGGATTTGAGTTTCGATCAAGAACTGATAAACTTGAGCTGAGCTGAGGAGGTGAGGATAGAGCAGATCACTATTGTGCCAGTTAGCCTTTTCAAATAAGGGTCCTCAAGTGGTGGAGAAAACTTTTTATTGTTTGTTAGAAATTAGTGTTATCAACAGTTTCATTATTTACAACCGTCAGCTTAAACAAAACAATAAATCCAAAGTGAAAGTTTAGAAAACAGCTAATTTTAGAATTAGTAGGAGATCCTAGAGACGGAAGATTATCAAGAAAAAGAGGAAGAGCCAGTTCCCGATTTAAAGAAGAAAAGCTTGACGGGAAACCACATTTTATAGATAAATTGGAAGGTTCTTTGAAGAATTGTGCAGTTTGCAGAAAAGAAAAATTCCAGGAGGTAGACGTGAAACCGTATGTTTTTTTGGTCTTCATCCATGATGAATAAATGAAAGAGATATATGTTTGGACGCGTTAGAGATATTTTTCAATAAATTGCAAGAAATTCGAGTAAACATTGATAAAGTTATGATTTTTTTCTAAAATTATTTGCTTTTACCTAAATATAATTATGTATTAATGCACTAAAATGCATATATGAATAATATTTGAGTGTTAAGGGATAAGGGATATCAGATGTAGCAATTATTGAATAGGATCTTATTTTTTGTATTTTAGCATTTACTCATATATTATTAAGGTATCTAATGGAAAACTACAATATATTCTATGAAAAGCTTAGCCAAATAATTAAAACACACCTTTTCAGTTAACTCGATACTTGATTATAAAAATAACTACTAATAATAAATTTAAGCACATTGATAAATTATTTTTATGCGCTAACCTAAATTGCTTCTATTTTTTAATTTCTCTTTGTATTCTGCATGTCCATATTTTGCTGTATTAACAAATTAATTCTTTTGAAATCATATTATCTATTGTGTAAATAACTGTAGTTAATTCTTTTAAAACCTTGAAGTACAGCGGACGGAGATAACCAAATAAAAGTATTTTTATTAAAATCATATAATCATAACTTATCTCATAGAAGATTTATTCAGTCAAAGCTTTAGCCAAGTAATATAAAGTAATTAAAATACTTCATTTATGTAACTTTGTATTTAATAATAATAATTATTATTTTTATTATGTTAGATGCTTCAAGCCCTAACTTTCTGATACTATCTTAAATTAGGAACTTCATCAGACGATAAATAAAACTGTACTTTATTAATTACACAAACACCTTTATTTATCGTCTGATAAAGTTATTATTACTTTTACCTTCAATGTAACCCCAATGAACTGCAGAAATTTCTTTTGTTCGTTTTCAATTTTGTTAATATTGATGTCTGACGATATTTAAAATATACACGTAGTAGAGTAGAGTGTTAAAAGTTAACATAAGCAATTCACCACAGCTAATCAAGCCAATAATCAAATTATAAGTAATGCATAGATCAGCCATCGTATGTCGACAAGAAATAATAGAAATATTTAATAAGCAACATAAACTAGCATAATCTAAAGTAATTTGGGCGCGATACATATAATTTATTTTGGATTCCTTCTATCACTAAATTATCACATGCGCAAAAACTTGACCATGAAAGAAAAAGGTGACGTATGGTACAAGGATAGAAATTAGTAGAGAAACAATTAACAAAACCAAGAGTTGGTAGCATTACTTACAATTAAATTAATATGGGACCTAAAGTTAATTTCTTGTCGAACAAAATACCAAGGTTCTTAATGCAAGACAAGTCATCTAATATAACATTATACGATAGTCGAAAATAATACAGTTTTTTTCCGTAACAAAGACTTCTTGAAACATTTAACAAAGCATCAACATTAAAAGTCTTAAGGTCATCAGTGTACATAAGAAAATATTATTAATAAATAATAAAAATATCAAGGGTCCGCTGTAAGAACCCTGCCGTATACCTGAAGTAACATTAATTATATTCGATATATTGTTATCAATCTTCACATATTTCTATCACAATTTTTGCTAATAAACAGGGTGTTTTAAATTCACGAATTATTAAAACCGTTTAAATTGTATTGTATTTTGAAGCAATCCCTTGCATTATTGACTAATGTAAACAATGCCAAATCATCCGCTTATAGAAGAAATTCATAGTGCCCAATAATGAGCTTTGGTTTTATAAGTGCAATGTATAAGATTTTTAGGGTATTTGTATTAAATTTACTTGAAAATATATTAACAAAACCTAATAATTTAGATGTTCATGTTACTAGATATATTATATGAGCATTAAATGGTAATTTTGTATCTAAATGTACCCCTACATCTTTTACAATTTTAACATCCTCTAACATATGATTTCCGATAAAATATGTATTTTGATCCATAACTGTATTACGGAAAAATGTACTTTTTAAACATTTGTTCAAGTTAAAATATAATTTATTAATATTAAACTAATTAGGGAGATCTAATTTACAGTAGAAATATTCTTAAATCGTCCGCAAAAAGGAAACAACGACCGTGTTTTAAATAATAAATGATTTCATTAATAAACAAAATAAAAAGTACAGGGCCACTCAAAATCCTCTTCCAAAGCATCCAAAATATACATTTCAAACATGAGAAATTTCGCTGAAGTAGACAGTCCTTGACAGAATCCATGTTGCTCATCAATAATTGGATGTTTAGATATTCCAGTATTTTAGGGATAACGGATTTCTTAAGTGAGGAATTTCATAATGATTCTGAATATATGCAGCTGAGAAAAGATCTGCCAATAAATTGACACATCTATCTTCCCAATCAAAAACTTGTGTTTTACGTACCTCATCAACAAAAGAACAAAATGTTGTGGGGTCTAAATAACGTTATATCTCTTTATTATTAATGTACGATCTGTACCGAGAGTTGCTCAATTCGATGCATTATTTTTTTAAGGATATGAATAATTCAGAAGTTGTTATTCGTTTTATATTGGCGATGTGCTTTCTTCTTCTTGATGATTAAATTAATAAGGGTACAATTAAACCATTTCAGATATATGTTTGTTTTGTTTATCTTGATTTTGCATACTGGTGCAAAATCAAATCGTAAAGGAAATGGTATTTTTTGCAAGACCTTCAACGTTATGGCTATCCAAAAATTATTATTAATTATTAATTCCCATTTAATATTGACAAAAAGGCAGAAATATCTCTGATATAAATATTATTATTATTATATATATTTTTCAATAAAGATGTATTAGTACTACAATTGACAATATCAGTATTAATTATAATCACTATCTTTAAAATTGAATTCAACTTTACTTATATGCGTATAAATTTTATTATTATCGTTATTGACTTTAACTGAAATTTCATAAGCAATATGATGTGTGGATTCTTTGTGCCAATTTTCACTAGTAACAAAAGAAAAAACATGATCTAAGAGTACTCCTCTATTACTAGGAATATTTTTCTTCTAATTCAGATTATGAAAGCTCATTCATTCACTAACTATTTCCGTAAGATTACAACATTATTTCTAACATCTAAAGTTAATCACCACATATTTTTATCTTTTTAGTAGTAACATATATTTATTGACAAATTTGTACATATTTACATTAAAATGATGAATAATGAATGATGTGTTAATGTATTAATCTGTCAAAAGGCTATCGACCAGAGGTCTTTCTGCCTTGTTTTGTCCAGTCATATGGCGTCAGTCGTTAATGAGTAGATGCATGAAATGATGAAATGAAATCAAAAATGGTAGAATGTGGGTTTTTAAATTTAGGGATTATGTTTGGGTTTGTAGGAAGACAGTAAAGGGATAATATGTGGAAGTTAAAAGGATTTTTGGAGATTTTTTCTGATAGGAATCGAAGACGTTCAAGGATGGGGATAACTAAAGTAGTATCATAGAGGAGCTGATTGGAGGGATTGTGTAGAGGATTTAGAGGATGACGGGAGTTTTGTTAGGGTACGAAGGGCTGCTCGCTTGTTAACTTCAATATTACGGGAGGTTGGATTGCTGGGATTGGGATAGAGGGCACAACCATAGCCAAGTAGTGGGCGGCAGATCATCTTGTAAATTTTTACAGCGGTTCTGGTATTAATACCATTGTTATTGTAAGTTAAACTTCTAAAGCATTTTGCCCTAGAAGTTTTTTGATTTTTGTTATGGCTGTTTATCTTTTTATTTTTATGTGAATCCATTAAATTATAAATCGTGTTACAATGTTCAATATATACTGATTCATCAGATTGTGGAGGTATGTAGATTGCAACGAGGGTTAATTTATTATTAATATTAACGAATACTTGAAGGGTCCAATGCAAGAAACAGCCAAGTTCACTGTTATAAAATTCACAAGAAATGAAAAGAACATTTAAAACTTTGTATAACAATTAATAAATAACTTTGAATATAGCAAGTTAAGGACACAGCCACACATAACGTATATATCAATTTTGAACAATTATTATTCAAAGCTTTTGTTGTTTGAAGGAACTAGATGAGAATTTATGCTATTTTTATTTATTTTATTTAGTACTTATAGACCTATCTAGCCTTATATAAATATTATAATTTTTAAGTTGCATTTCAGCATCCTATAGTAAATATATCAAGCCATGTTTCCAGGAGAATAATAATATTATAAATTGAAGTAATAGCATACAGCATAAAATCTCTAAGTTTGGTTTTCATACCTCCAACATTTTATAATCAATATTTAGTTTTTTTATTATAGTTTAAAACATTTCTTTTATTGAAATAAAATACAGGCTGATGATTGAAATGTTTAATTTCTTTTATTTATTATTTATTATTCTTACGCAGTTGCAATTCGTTATAAATATGTTAATTATAATTTCTTTGCATGAGTGTTAAATCAGCTTTTAGTTTAACTTCTGGAAATTGTTCACTGATTATTTCTTGATTCTTTTAAATATTGCTCACCCAAACAAATTTCACTTGTCACAAGAATATTATTCAATTTTCCTATATTATCATTTCTACGTTCATCATTATTTTGTAACGTTTATTATTTAGACAAAATAATATTATGATTCCCTGCCTTCTATTTCAGTAGCCAATTCATCTTTCAAATGTTTGTTTTTATTTTATAGTCTAATAAGCGATTATTTAATATTTCCATAATTGCATTGAAAGTTGTCTGAAATTCTGTTTTAAATAAAATTAAATCAGATCTGAGTAATACTTGAATTGAACCTATGGTAGGGATGTTACATATTTGACAAATCCATTTCATACCATTCACTTTTTTTTCTTCTTGTCAATAATAATAAATTTATAGAAAGAATAAGTAATAAGGGCCATAATGTGATCCTTGGGGTATATCGGATGTAACAGTTATATCATTAGATCGCATTTTTATTTTATTTTAATATATGTGCGATTGGATAAAAGCGGATGTAATACATTTAAGGTATTTTTATTAATAATAATAATATAATCTAAACTTATCGAATAAGTGATTACAAAATATTTTGCAAAATAGTATGAATTGTATCTACCTAATAACGTGAACATTTAGCAGGATGATAGAGTAAAGGAACGGTCGGGCATAAATTCATGCTGTTTATTGATAATAATTTGCTGCGCAATGAGAAGCTATTTCATCAAACAAAATTGGAATTACAGATTGAATAGCCTCTCCCTTTATAATATGTCTTCTGGACCCTGAATACTTATAAATTATAAAGCTAACCAAAATTTTGAACGAAATGAACTTGACATACTATCAGAACAACTCTTGAACCAGTAGTAACCATAACGTCGTCATGAATAAAGTTTATTTTAAAAAGAGATAAGCAATATTATTATTTGCGTCATTCGAATTATAAGATATATTCCTTTAGGAAAATTATCTTCAATTTTTAAGGTATTTAACATACATATTGCCAAAATATATTTAATTCGATTTAAGTGACGCTTTAACCAGATAAGTAATTATGAAAATTATTAGCTTTCATCGCTACATTCACCTCGAAGATTAGGAAATGAATAATAATTACAACACTTGCCTTGTATTTTGCTTGCGTAACTTTCTTTTGTCGTACTAATGAAATCAATTATTTTAACAATTAACGTGTTATGATTTATTGCACGAATAACAGTATTTATACGAAACAAAAAATCAATTACTGAATAATTTCGTAAAAACTGGTAATTACAAGATCCATGTTAAGAATATCAAATTTTAATTTTTAGAATTGAAGCGTATATTTAACATCGTAGTTTGCAAAATGAAAAATATGATTCTGCTGAGAAGAAATTCGCATATATAATAATATAGTTTTAATAAATAGAATGGTTGCGACCGTTACTACGTGGTAATCCATACTTACACTGAATTGAAAAATTCACTATGTTTTAACCACAAATAATTATTTGTCAGTGTAAATACGGTTTTATAAAAATTGATCTAAATACCACAGAAATGACAAAAATATTATCTCAGTGCTTACAGTCGTCTGATGAGTATTATCATCAGATGCCAAGGGCCATGGGTTGAGTTAAAAAACACAAGAAGCCGTCAAGATTAGCTCCAAATTAATTGTTTTTATGTATAAATCTTTGTTTTTTTAATAGATCTTGTAAAGTAAAGAAACCAAACTAGTAATATTTTTAATATGTTCTATGGAAAAAGTTATGAAATTATAATGGTGAAAGTTAGTTGGTAACAAATATTCATTGCAATATATTTGTTTCAATTGAAAAACATAAATCATGAAATGCGGTAATGTAAATTAGGAAAATTAACAAAAAGGTGTAACATATGATTTAGGTATTAGCAATGGGATTAGAATTATTTGATATGTTCCATTTAATATTTGGAACGAAATAGGTTTAAGAAATAATAACACTTTGCTAGTATCACGAATTTTTACACTTTTTATTGTGACTAGTTTCGTCCTATTCGGACATTATCAAACGAATACAATAAATTACATTTACAAACCTCCTGCAATTTGCAGATGACACTGCCCTAATTACACATGCTCCCACACTACCAAAAGCCCTTCAATCCCTCCAAGAGCTTATTGACTCCCTTCAACGATGGTTTGCAAAATGGCGCATTAAAATCAATCCCCACAAATTACAGCTCCTAATCCCTTACCATCACGCCAACAATTCCCCTCACAAAGTCCATATTTCCCAAACTATGATCCCTCCTTCAGTTTCCGTAAAATACCTGGGCATAACCATAGATCAAAAAATAAATTTTAAAAAACATACAGCCACAGTAAAAAGCAAAATAACTTCTAGAGCAAAATGCTTTAGAAGCTTAACTTATAAGAATAAAGGCATCAATACAAAAACAGCTGTAAAAATTTATAAGATGATCTGCCGCCCACTACTTGACTATGGTTGTGCCCTCTATCCCAAACCCAGCAATCCAATATCCCGCAATATTGAAGTTAGCGAGCGAGCATCCCTCCGTACCCTAACAAAACTCCGGCATCCTCTAAATCCTTTACACAATCCTTCCAACCAACTCCTCTACGATACAACCCTAGTTATCCCCATTCAAGAACGCCTTCGATTCCTATCAGAAAAATTCTCCAAAAATCCTTTCAACTTCCAGATATTATCCCTTTACTGTCATCCTAGAAACCCTAGTATAACTCCTAAATTTAAAAATCCCAATTCAACCATATTCGATTTCATATCATCATTTCATCCTTTCACGCATTAACGACTGACGCCATATGACTGGACAAAGCAAGGCAGAAAGACCTCTGGTCGATAGCCTTTTGACAGATTAACTCACTAACACCTCATTCATTATTCACTATGTTTTTATAAATATTGTAAAATTTGTCAATAAATATATGTATCTATCTACATTTACAATTCAGTACTTATATATTAAGGTGGCGCAGGTAAACACTTTTACAAAATCGCATTAAATAATGACGTGTATATTAAATCTGTTTGGTCGTTCATTAGGGGGTTTTCCGGATTAGATTTGTTTTTATGGATTTCCAACGATTCCAGGTAGTCGAGTCTTAGGCCTTTTTCAGCGAAGTGTAATATTTCTAACGAATGTAAATCTGGAACGTGGTTATTGTCGAGCATGTGATTCGCGTATGTTGAATTTTGTTTTTTGTTGACATATGAGTTGAGATGTTCTTTAAGGCGAATATCAAAATTCCGACCAGACTGGCCTATATAAACTGAAGGACATGAGCCGCACTTTAATTTATACACCCCTGATTTTTTCATTCTATCAATTTTTTGTTTATGATTAAATATCAAGTTATTTAATTTATTCTCTATTTTGAAAACTACTTTAACATCGTGTTTTTGAAGGTGTTTTTTAATTTGGTTGCTGATTTTACCGTAATATGGAATGGTGACTATTTTCTTAGTATCTATTTTTGCGGGTTTTCCGTAATATAACAGTTGCCTTGATTGCTGTTTATCTTTTTTATTTATTAGTATATCGATTGTTTTACTCGAATATCCATTATTTTGTGCTAGTTCTTTTATAATTTTGATTTCTTTTTCCAGTGCCAGGGGGATAAGGGTAGTGACCGAGCTCTATGGAGCCAATAGTTATATTCTGTAATTAGAGCTAACAACAACAACCATTGCAATAGTATTAATAGCTTTATTTATTATTTTAATTAGAGCTAATTACAGAATATAACTATTTTTCCTTTAACAATAAAATTTACAAACAAACAGAAGGCCTGGCAATGGGATCACCACTTAGTCCCCTTTTAGCAGAAATTTTCATGGAAAACCTCACCAAATTAATTTTAGATTCACCGCTAGGCAATAAACATTTAAAATTTTGGTATAGATATGTCGATGACATTCTAGTTTGTTTCGATGGCACCGATAGACAAATTCATTCCTTTTTAAACTTCCTAAATTCCCTACATCCAAAAATAAAGTTTACAGTGGAAATAGAACAAAACAAAAGCATCAATTTCTTAGATCTAACCATTAGCAATAAAAACAAAAAACTAAATTTTGATAATTACAGAAAACCATCGTTCACTGATGCCCTAATCCCATCTGATTCACAACATCCTATCCAATATAAACATGCAGCTTTTAATTCAATGCTCCATAGAGCTCGGTCACTACCCTTATCCCCCTGGCACTGGAAAAAGAAATCAAAATTATAAAAGAACTAGCACAAAATAATGGATATTCGAGTAAAACAATCGATATACTAATAAATAAAACAGATAAACAGCAATCAAGGCAACTGTTATATTACGGAAAACCCGCAAAAATAGATACTAAGAAAATAGTCACCATTCCATATTACGGTAAAATCAGCAACCAAATTAAAAAACACCTTCAAAAACACGATGTTAAAGTAGTTTTCAAAATAGAGAATAAATTAAACAACTTGATATTTAATCATAAACAAAACATTGATAGAATGAAAAAATCAGGGGTGTATAAATTAAAGTGCGGCTCATGTCCTTCAGTTTATATAGGCCAGTCTGGTCGGAATTTTGATATTCGCCTTAAAGAACATCTCAACTCATATGTCAACAAAAAACAAAATTCAACATACGCGAATCACATGCTCGACAATAACCACGTTCCAGATTTAAATCCGTTAGAAATATTACACTTCGCTGAAAAAGGCCTAAGACTCGACTACCTGGAATCGTTGGAAATCCATAAAAACAAATCTAATCCGGAAAACCCCCTAATGAACGACCAAACAGATTTAATATACACGCCATTATTTAATGCGATTTTGTAAAAGTGTTTACCTGCGCCACCTTAATATATAAGTACTGAATTGTAAATGTAATTTATTGTATTCGTTTGATAATGTCCGAATAGGATGAAACTAGTCACAATAAAAAGTGTAAAAATTCGTGATACTAGTAAAGTGTTATTATTTCTTAAACCTATTTCGTAATCAAGATGTATCACAAAGTCATGGCTTCAACAATCAATCATAATATTTGGAAGATTATAATCATCACTAATTATTATATTATTGCACTTATATAATAAATAAAGCTATTAATACTATTGCAATGGTTGTTCAATTGAATTGTATGAAATGACAGAAAAAGTAAGCGTTTTCTTTAAGCATGTAAAATTATTCTTCCTATGATTTCAATAGAAATATCTTTAAATTATTGTAATTTAAGCATTTTAAATTCTTCTTTCTCTGATTTCAATAGAAACATCTTTAAATTATTGTAACTTATTAGTTAACTCTTAGTTATTTGTTCGGAGAGTGAAGTTTTGATAATAAGATATTCCATTCCATGATTTTCTCCTTCAAGTATTCGTATCTTTAATTCTCTTGATAAACTGAGCTATTTCCTTTGTAGTAAGAGAGTAGTCTAAAAATAATAATCTGGAGTTGTTCCTTAAAACCTACCTTGCAACATCCATTGATTTAAATTAAATTTTCAATGATCTGAACTGACTATTATTATTTTGTTATTTACCTAATCGAGTAGTTTTTTTAGTTTAGCATTGATATTAATCCAGTATTTATTCATTCTAACCATATCGTGATTCACTACATCACATTTATTAAAGTTAAAAAATTGGGTAGGTGTATTTAGGACGCCTTTTTTCTGGCTGAGTTATAGAGTCTCCATAAGTGTCTCCTAATAATTGTGTTAAATGGCAAATATGATACTCATAATCTGATGGTTTACTTTTAAGTTGGATTAAATGAGAGTTAATGTTACTATATATCTACATGTACTAGTCGTTTAACTCTAAACGATTTAAATTCTTTAATAATTAAACTTATTGTTGTTGTTGCTTAGGAAGTGGCCTTAGAGAAAATAATACATTTAGGACAAATCCACCTCTAGTTTTTAGAAGTAATGCAACCTCTATTCCATTGAATTCAACACATTTACTATGTAAATCAATCGTTATTTTAAATTATCGAACGTATAATGCAACTGGATGGAAATAAATGGAATCAATATGGGATGCACTCTTCACACCTCCACGATCTTTTGTATTGACTAACAGCAAGACACAAGAATAAATAAGGCAGAAACATAAACAGAGGGGAAACACATAATAAGAATGCGTAAGGCTTTAATATTGACGTAAATGTTAAAAATAACTTAGAAGGTTAATTAAATATTTTCATTTGAGGAATCTACGATATAGCCATTCGGGACACCCTGTACATATTTAGTTTCTGAAAATAATTGTCTTCTCTCTGCATTGAATTAAATGTCTTCTTGACTCTTGTTAATTTTTCCTGTTATTTCTTAAGTTCTTTAAAATGTCAAAATAAAAATAAATTGGAAGTGAATAAAACATCAAAACTATTTGCCTGGAAATTTTCCTCAAATACTTTGTATTTTTATTAATCTACTTCTTTTTTCAAATTAAACAGTCAAGTACGTTGGAAATTGTTGAATCATGCTTTGTAACTTGATACTCTGCATTACTTTCCAACCTCTGTCAAAGGAAAATAATTGTCGACGAGTAGTCATTCAGTGTTACGACGCGTAATCCGTATCACGTATTCAAGTACTGTACCGAATAAATCAGTGTCACATAGCGTATGGTAGAGTGGGAGAAGAGAGAGGAAAGAGGAGAGAGATGGCTATCCTAGACTCGATGTTCGGTAAATAACTAACAGAATATAAATCGAATTAATTGAAAGTCAGTTTAAAAATATAGGACAAATTGAACGCTAATTTATATAAAGTAGGTCTCTATACGTTGATCTATTTGTAATTAAGACTCTTGAAAGAGTGACGATAAATAAATGTTAGTACATTCATATTTATAGCAGAAAAATACGTTTGTTAAAAATGTTACTTAAGATTAATTAAGAAATAGTTATTGTTTCTAAAAAAGATTTTGAATAATAAGTCTGTTGTATTAACCCTTTAAATTGCTATAAAAATAGGTGTTTTAGATGCGGTTTTACTACCGTTTCTAAAATTTGGGAAAGATAAATTAAAAAATTAATGTTGATTGCTTGATGAGTTAATTTTTTTTTTCTAATATTGCCTTTATTTTAGACAAATGACATATCCACACTGTTTTTTTCATTTTCATACAAAACGGTTGCCATCTCTTAATATTTTACATAACCATTGTAAAATAATCCATACGGATTTAATTGTATCCTGTATTAAATAATGGTGAATAAATTAAATCGACAGTGCTTGAGTTGCTTTAGAATGATATGAAAGATGAAAGAAGTGCTTAGTTTCGCAACACTCTTATGGAGTAGGTAAATAAATATAAATTTCTCATTTATGCTCAAACATTAAAAAATCTTCATAAATACTCAGGAATGAGAAGTAAATGTTATCTAATTAAAATTTCTACTCGTAAACTTTCCTATGATTTTAAAGAATGGAAAAATTTGCAGTATTAGTAATTTAAAATTAGTATTCAAAAGTGCTGCTTAATATCACTTAGCAAATCTCAAACTGTTAAAATCTATTAAAGTGAATGTCTATTGTCTAAACTTGAATTTTATAAATAACAATGTGAAAATATTACTTGAAGAAAGAGATAAAAATCATCATGATTCAGTAACGTAGTGTTCGATTCCTTCCGACTAAAACTACTCCTTGTAGATCGTTTTTGAAAACGAGTCATTGGAAATTTGTATTGTGGCTATTAGGTGGAGAATAACACTTGTTTTGTTCCAAAATGTCATTATTCTCAGTTGCCTGACACGTGTTTCGGTCTTCGCAGTTTTAACTTGGACAATGGTCTGCGAAGACCGAAACACGTGCCAGGCAACTGAGAATAATAACATTATGGAGCAAAACAAGTGTTATTCTCCACCTAATAGTAATATCTGTTTCCATCAAGAGTGTAGCGCAACAAGCATTAACTGTATTGTGGCTATAGGAGATGAACAACCTTTTAAAAGGCATATGTCAGACTTCTTCCGACTAAAGATTATCGTTTGGACTAATCCAAGATCGTAGATCTTTTCAACTCGGAAATCTTGTGTAATTTTCTCTTAAGAGTTACTGCCGTTGAAGTGACGATCTCCTCGAAGCCAAGCAGCATCACCGAGCAGATTGCAGTAGTTCAAGGAATAATGTAAAGCTAATTGAGTATCGATTAGAATATTAAGATGCATTTAATATTTGGTTTCGGTAGTGACATCGTATTTAAAAAAATTCATTGCGGAAGAAAGAAAGATTTTCATCTATTTTGCTGTAAAGATATACAGCAAGCTCTTTGAGGAACTTACGAATACTAAATATTTCAAGGACTTGATGAAGTTGTATATAAATCGTACATCATCATCGTATTTCAAAAATTTCATTTTAGAAGAAAGATTTTCATCTATTTTGCGGTAAAAAATTTACAGCAAGATCTTTGATAAACTCAAGGACTTGATGAATTCGAATATAAATTGTATTTTTTTGTATATGCTGGAGGTTTACTATTTTCGAGGGTCTGCAATAGCCTCAATTAGAAGTTGTGTAAGTTAACTGCTCCCTTATCATTATTATAAATAGCTTAACATTATTTCAGACAAATGAATTGGATCTTCTATTGATAACAGGCTACAGCTTAATCAATGAAGCTTTGCCCTTTTCGATCTAATAAGCGGTCGTTTTTGTCAAGCTAAGATGTTGATTGAAAATATAATATAATCATGTCACTAATCAGTATTCATTTCATTTGAAGGAGTATTGGAAGAAATTAATCTTACTTTTCTTAAGTTACTGGTTTACTGAAATATCTGAGTTCGTAGTCTGTTTGTTTTTTACCAAGTTGGATTAAACGACACTCAATATTGTCAAATTGATTATGTAATGTCGTAGCCTCAAATATTGAGTTGAATGAGTTAGCTGCGATCCGATCATTTTTCTTTATTCTTTCGCTTCTTTAGCTTTGTTATTCCTGCTAACATATTTAAGTAAATATATACATCAAACAATACAAAAATTTTGGCCGCAGGAATCAGAGGCGAAGTTCATCGCTTTTCAATGATCTTCCCTTTGACCATTTGAAGTTCCTTCAATAGAAATGTGATAGCCCTTGATTGCATCTGGATTCATTGTTGATTGGATATTTCAGCAAATGTGCTGTATTTTTGTCCTTTTATAAAGGACATTTTAGGCATGAATCTATAGGTTTTTTTGTATTTTTTAAATATAATTTCTGATAAATAAATTGGATCTTATATTGGCGATTGGTCGTAGGTCAAACAACGAAGAGTTTTACTTTTGTATATAATAATTGCTCGTTTGTCAAATTCGGTATGTAACGTCGTAGCCTCAAATATTGAGTTGAGTGAGCTAGCTACGATCCGATCATTTTTCTTTATTTTTTCGCTTCTTTAGCTTTGTTATTCCTGCTAACATATTTAAGTAAATATATACATCAAACAATACAAAAAATTTTGCCGCAGGAATCAAAGGCGAAGTTCGCCGTTTCTCAATGATCTTCCATTTGACCCATATCCTTCAATAGAAGAGTGATAGCCCTTGATTGCTTCTGGATTCATTGTTGATTTGATATTTCAGTAAATGTGCTGTATTTTTGTCCCTTTATAAAGGAAATTCTAGGCATGAATCTATAGGTTTTTTTTTTGTATTTTTTAATATAATTTCTGATAAATAAATTGGATCTTATATTGGCGATTGGTCGTAGGTCAAACAACGAAGAGTTTTACTTTTGTATATAATAATTGCTCGTTTGTATCCAAATTGTGATCAAAATTTATTTCGAAATATTTAGTCACGTCTTTAATCGGAAATAATTTCAATTTAAAGGATGATTTTGGGAATGGATCTTTCTTTTGTTGGGATACTTTTACCTGGAATATTCAATGCTAAACCTCAAGTCATGGCGACTTATTATTATTTGCCCACTTCTTCAAAAATTGAGAGTGGCTTTGCGAATATTTTATTTTAAATTAAAAATAAGAAACATAATTTCGCTGGTGTACATTTTTACGATTTTAGAGATGGAGTAGAGTCCTATTGAAAACATAAAGAGATATTACGCTCGGTGAATAGCATATTGTTAATTTTGCAAAAGATCCAACAAAGTGGTTGATAACTCCAATTAGGTATTGAGGAAAGTAAAGAAGTATCATTTTATAAATGTCGATTAAGGCTGCTGAAGTCTCATGTTTAATCGAAAAGCCATTAAAATTGAAGTCGACACTCTTCAAAGCTGATGAAGAATAAGTAATCCTGAATGGAAATTCACCCAAGAATCAAGGAATGATTTTGCATGATACACTTAACTAGTTGATAAGGAAAGAGTTAGATGGAAAGATACTATACACTGCCATTTTTAATGCTAAAGAAAAATATCCAAAACTACTTGTAGTATTTGCAGAGTGCATCTTCTAATAAGAGGTTTTTATACAGTATAAAGAGCTAACCTAGATATGTAGATTATTCTTACAACTTGTGTGAACGACCGTACTTATTTGTAGTTAGAAGGTCACATTTTTAATGTGCAAAAGCGCACGATTCTACGAAGGAATTTATCACATGCCATGTGGAGCTGTATTTGGTTAAGCGGTAATGCAATCACCGTTTTTTTCCTACTGAACCAATTATAATTAAATAAATGTTTTAATAAAATGAAAATAAACTATCAAAAATGTATGTATGAACCAAGTTTTTAAAGAAGAAACATATCTCGTAATTCTTTGATTTATTCAATTCTTAAATTATATAAATTCCATTTATTTAATTTTATTTATTTTTAAGGCATCTACTTCGTTATACATGTTGAACACTAATTAAAACACTTTAACTTTGTTTGTATAACACTGTATTTATTTTGTGACTATAGTTTCGGTAACTAAACGTACCATTATCAAACATAAAGTAATTTTAAAAACGATTAAAACAGGTATATATATGGTGGAATGTTACATAAGCGCTTTAAAAATAGGGGAGTAAATTAGGTCCAGCTGCTCATTTAAAATTGGGATTTCCAGATTAGCGCGTGCTCGGTAAACTTCCAGGGATTCCAGCAGATCCATTTTTGGGCCCTTCTTGGAAATGTGGATGGTGGAAAGTACATCCTTCCCAAAAGAATGTTTCTCCTGTAATAGGTGTTTTGCAAACGTTGATTTGTCTTCTTGTCCGAGGCGAAAGGATCTCTGGTGTTCTTTAATTCTTGTAGAAAACTTCCGTCCGGTCTGGCCTATGTATATTTTTTGGCAATCAGTGCACGTTAATTTGTATATTCCTGATTTTTCCGTGATCGGTAATTTTTCTTTAGGGTTAAATGTGCAAAACTTGAGTTTAGTTGCTGGTTTATATGCAATGTTGATTTTGAGTTTTCTAAGCAAATTTCCTATTTGTGTACTAACCGAACCAAAAAATGTGATTGCTTTGAACTTATTTGGCTGTGTTAGTTGTTTGCCAGCATATAAATACTTTAAATATTTTTTTATTTGATGATTCGAAATTAATTTGTTTATAGAGTGAATTTATTTATTTTAACTCATTATAATTATATTTTCTATCACTACATTAAATTGTATTTTATGTTTTGGTGTAAAATTTAAAGTTTAATCGACGTAGAGCAGTTTAATTTGTTTTGTGGTGTCTTCTTGAAGATTAATTTTTATTTAGAGAAATAGCAGGTCCCTTTGTTTTATAAGATTTAAGATATTTTATTAACGATATATTTTCCTTAATATTTAGGTGTGATTAGGGAAAACATCAATTCTAATATTATCATTTACATGCAAATGTAGCTAAAGCTAGTGTACAAATTATGTAGACTGGCTTTATTAGCTGTCGCCTAATAAGGTGAAATTTTATGTTTCAGTTTATTTGAATATAGTTAAGTTCCTTCAAGAATACTATTTAACCATGTTGTAAAATAATTCGTTGTAGATTAAGGTATGAAGATTAAGTTGCAATTTAATGTACGTCCATAATTATATTGTTGGCGTTTAATGCTAGAAAGTAACGTGTGATCCTTAAAAGTAAAAATCATCCAAACCGAAAGTAAAACGTTGCGCAAACAAATGGACAATCGGTTTGTAGGAAGATGTGATGCACAATATGTTTTCGTGAGTACCAGAGGTGTTTGCGGAAGTGAAAGTGAGACAGTTGTTGTGGTCGAAACCGGAGCAAGCTCTGATCAAAACGAAGCAAAATCCTTTCACCAGTATCTACGCGCATTGTACTCCGGCCGGGCTGTCTATTGCGTCATGAGAATTCTGATCTAAAGATGTTGGATAGCAACGAATGGAGAAAGGCCGCCGCCGCTGGATGGTTTCGCAACGGAGACTAACTGATGATGAGTCCGATTTAAAAGTACATTTCTGTGCAAATTGCTATCTCGGTGCGGTGTACAGCATGCGTCCGAGGATTAGAAAGGGAAACTTGCCAATATTTATATCGAATGGACGTGGGGATTTAATTACGGAGCCCGAGTGTGAACTGTAAGCAGTACATTAAACAGTAATTGTTTTTAGTTAAGCGTATAATATACGAATGTACCAATTACTTAATTATTCGTCTATCCATCAAACATCACTTCTTTTTATTTTATAACTTCAATTACGATAGTTATTTTTTATGTATAAGAACCTTAACTTTTAATTAAAACTAACTAAATAGCCTGTCCTACATATTTACTATTGAATTATACACACTATTTTTTTAATAGTTTTTCTTTAGCATTGAATTTTAACCCTAAAAGTTAACTCGGTGACCTTCAACCAATTTGATGATTTTGTTTTTAGTAAATGCTTATTATTTAATCTATAATTTGTCCAAAAAGGCTGAGAAATTTTTTATTTTGTTTTCCATTGTGGTATAAAACATTGTAAAATGTCTTATTTTTATATTAAAGAAACATACAACATACTTAACTAGGACATTAAATTTATCGTTATGAATAGAAAATTCTTTACACTTTTGTAATGAGTGTGAAAGTATTACAAATTAAAAAGTCGATGTGTTCTTACACATAAATCAAAATATCTTGAATACAATTTTTGGGGTTTACACATAAACAGTAATTATATTGCAATTAATAAAAAATCCTACATAAACGGACATTCACTTTATCTTTAGTAAATGTATATAAAAAAAAGATTTATGGTTCAACGAGTGTGAAAGTATTAAAAAACCACGGCCATAAACGGTACCGGACAAGAAGTGAACTTTCTAAATATAAAAAAAATTACCTTCGGAATTCGACAGCATTTTATAATAGATTACGTTATAAATAATGATACCGCAATTGAAAATAAACTTGAAATCGTTGCAGATCACATCAAAAACAGTTAAATATAATTAACTTTAAATAAAATAAAATAAACTTTGTTTATATCACACACTTTATTATTCTTAGTGACTAT
This sequence comes from Ontholestes murinus, assembly GCA_963969525.1. Taxonomy (NCBI): domain Eukaryota; kingdom Metazoa; phylum Arthropoda; class Insecta; order Coleoptera; family Staphylinidae; genus Ontholestes; species Ontholestes murinus. Next base: position 51,658,426 of record OZ018394.1, on the reverse strand, counting down.
AGTTTCGACACAATTCAGCTGGTCATTATCAAACTAATTAGTTTGATAATGAATTTCGAATTGTGTCGAAACTATAGTCACTAAGAATAATAAAGTGTGTGATATAAACAAAGTTTATTTTATTTTATTTAAAGTTATAAAATATGTATCACAAAGTTAAAGCCTCTACAATCAAGTACTTAAATATAATTAACCTACGAGTACATTAATTTTATCATGACATTGTTTAAGTACATATACAGGTATTACCCTGCTACAGAAACTAAAAGAGGAAAGAGTTTTTTGTATCCAACACATTTACTATTGAAAAAGTACGTTATTAGCACAAACACTGCGAAGCCACAGTCGATAGAGATGCCGAGTTCAGTGAAGAGAAAGAACAAGAAGATGATGAGAACTAAACTTCTTCTCGTTAACATTACATTTGATAATAATTAGAAAAAGCACGAAAATATTATCGTAAAGTCTACAACAAATGAGTCTTATTAAGACTACAAGAACAAATCACTTTTGAAACAACTACTTCTCTAGCAAATACTTCGAGAGACATTGAATGATACAAAAGTAATTTACGTGTTACAAAATAGCAAGGCTATCAAAGCAATACTAGTTTGAACGTATTTCTTTCTGTAAAATGAACTAAAATGATTTAATGTACGTTAAATAGTTTGTGAGTGACTATACTATGATACTAGATAAGTAGTTCTTTCAAAAGTGATTTGTTCTTGTAGTCTTAATAAGACTCATTTGTTGTAAATTTTACGAAAATATTTTCGTGTTTTCTTCAATTATTAGTGAATTTTCTACAACGTAAAGGACTGTACCAGATATTATGGTCGCTAGTAATATCGGTGCAGTCCTTAAGCAAATATGTATTTATTAAAAAAATATAATACCATTATTGCTGATAATGTTGAAAATCGAAAAAGTGTTAGTGTTTCAGATGAAAAAATATAAGGTCAGTGGGTATAGTGTATACTCACTATCATCCATCATACATCATTAGAATATTTGCATCTATTTAAATGAATGCATACTTTCTTACAAGTTGATTAATATACTTTTTATTTCATAAAACTTTAATGTGGTCAATCCATTTATTAAACATCTTTATTCCATTATATTTTTTACAATTATTATTATAAATGAATACATATATTTTCTAGACTATTGCCCTTAGGCCTTTACTTAACTGTCTTAAAACAAAAAATAAATAGATAGACATTGAAGCTAGACTTAAATGGAACTGTTGAGATGGTTCTTTTTAATGAATTGGCGAGGAGCATTTTGAGGGGATATTAGGATTACAAAAAAGCAAAAACTGTGTTTATCAAGAAGGCTTAGTAGCATTTTATTACCGGTGGCTAATGCACGTTGGGCGATGGGAGTTATTTGGGTGGATTCATATAGTAATTCATTGGATGGGTTGTGATTTCTAAATGTTAGTGCTTGGAAATTCGATGCTCATGTTTTAGCTTTTTCTTTAATGGATTGGGTATGTTGTTTGAAGAATAGTTGAACTAGGATTTGCAGGTGAGAGAAGGTGGGATTTCGGTTTGAATGATTTTATTTTCTGAAAAGATGAGGAAATTTTGTGGAGGGAATAAAAAAGTTTAGGTTTTGTAGGGTTTATTTCAATGTGCCATTTCCAAAATTAATTTTAGAAAGTGTAGTGGAATTTAGGGAATTAAAGCCAAATTGGTAGTCTGAAATGGATATTTTAAAGGATTCTAAGAATTTTTTAGGATGGATTTGTACGGTAAACCTATTACAGGAAGGAGTGTAATCGCACGGTATCTTCTGAGATTCGATGGATTATAGTCGAGTTTAAAGATGTAAATGATTATATCTTTCTCCATTTCATTGACACTGGTAACAATGGTTGAGGTTTTTTCAGGATTGATCAAGGAATATTGCCATGGCCAGTGGAGGTAAAAATGCCGTTGACATGTAGTTCCCTCTTTGAAGAGACAGCACACAGTAGGTGCTCTGCTGTTTCTTGTGCCTCATTGCAGAATCTGCAGTAGGCATCTGTTGTCTGAATCATCTTAGTAAGGTGGTATTTCAGAGAACAGTATCCGGTTAGCATGCCGGTTATGAGCCTTAGGTTGCCCTTGCTTAATCTGAGAAAATGGATCTTACGGCAAAGAGAATGAAAAACCTTTTCGCCTGTCGCAAGCCAGGCGTGTTCCCCAGGTGAGAACTTTTGGCAGTATTTTCCCATTCCTGGATAATCCCCTTAATGCAGACTTTAGTTATTCCACTGTACGATTCCAGTTCAACAAATGGAGTTTTGGAGCCCTCTTTGGCGAGGCTGTCGGCGCTTTCATTGCCTTTGATCACAGCGTGACCTGGAACCTACAGCATTCAACTCTGTTATTCCTGTCCAGCTATTTTAGAGATAGTTTGCACTCTCAGACAGATTTAGGCTTGAGTATAGGTGATTTTATTGGCTTTAATGCAGCCTGACTGGCCGAGCATATACATATACTCTTTTTGTTGTAGCCCCTTTCTAAAAATACGTGGGCGCATGTGTTCAAGGCCTCGATTTCTGCCTGAAATATCGATGGGGATCAGCCATTCGATTCTGATTCCATTATCAGTTTTAGATCCGTGAGTGAACTAAACTATTGAGGAGCATTGTAACTGCCCGACTTTTACTTCAACCTCATGGCGACCAGGGATGGCCACTAAAATTTATGGTGAGTGGATGTCCACTAATGCACCCTTAAATCACGTTTAAGTATTTTACTTAAAGTATTCTTTATTCGTAGATGGTTTTGATAATATTTACTGCACTATACTCTAATAGTACAACACCATTTCCGTCCACTTATTTTTATTTTTAATTTAATACAATGAAATTGTGTAAAAGAGGATGCTTATTTAACTAATATAATGTATATCTTCTAATAATCAAATGTAAATTTAGCAAAATATTCGTCTATTAAGCATATTGGAGGGTGGAATTGAGGTTATTGGTTAATTGTAACAGTTCGGCAAGTTTTAATGGTTTTGAAAATAACCGATTGGCAGCGTTTCGGCCAAGTCGCATTGAGTTTCTTCAGGCGGGGCGGTCGTTTAAAAACTGCGATCAGACTTTGCTGGAGTGCTCTAATTATAACTGCGGTGTTGGCGGTTGGCGTGTGCGACTTCTCGTAATTGGACTGGACAGATTAACAGGGATTTCATTGGTGTTACCTGTAATGATAAAATGGTGTGTTGTGGATAATGAATATGCTTGTTGAATATATTGGATTTCCGTTGGGTGTCGTCGGGGTTGTTGAGATTATCGATGTTTCTCTATTTCGATTGCCTCGGTTTCGAGGGTGGAGAGTTCGTTATTTGGCGATTTGTCTGTTAATCGGAGGAGGCTAGTTAAATAAGTTATTGGCACAGAACAAAATTGGGAAAAATGCTGGTGATAAACGGCATTTAAGTTTATTTAATGGCAATCGGTTTTTATGTTCTAATTCCAATATAATTTTTATTTTAGGATGAATATTGTTGAAGTTCTCGAGGAAATTATTAAGTTTGTTCCACTGCACAGTGTGGGATTTTACAAATCTAGCTGGAAAAAATTATAAATTATCATAAAACATCTTTTTGAATTATATTAGTTCATTTAGAACGTAAAATAAGTTTGAAAAATATAATCCACGCATATTTCTACAGAAATGTATATACATTTTTACATAGTTTTTTATTTTGTCGTAGGATTGATATATTTTTAGCTGCTTATCTAATGCCGATTTTCTAATAACTTCATATTTTCTGTACGTTAATTTTGTTGTACTTATCAATGCCAATGCTTCTTCTGCAAACTACTGAGGTGTTTGTTGGCCTGTGGTATGAAAAGCTTTCTTCCCTTTAGTTCGTCTTTTTGGACTTGAAAGCAATTGCTGCAACATAGAAGCAGCATTTCTTTTGCCAGATTTCCTCAACTTAACATTGAACTAAAGTCTTTTTTTGGCAGCCCACTTTTTTTGCACTCTTGATTGCACTTGTACTGGGTGCATCCAAATTAGTTATTGTAACGGTAGTATTTAATCAATTATTGAACTTGTTTAAAAAGATATTTTTATTGCGATGATACGCCTTCCATCTTTGATTGAATCTGATCGTGAACGAATGAACAGTCCAGTTTAATTCGTCTTACGTTATTTGAAAACAATGATGTATGTTAAATTTACTTTTAAGGTAGTCCACAAGTCATTTTCAGTCGCAGAAGAAGTTGATCGTGGGTTATTATCGTCAATTTTTAACACTTGGATATCTTTGAAATACGCAATTTATCGCACTCAAAATTTTATTGTATATATTCTAGATGGACCAAAAATTATAAAAAATATAAAATCATGGCGTACAAAGGTGTACAAAAATTTTGGCAATCTAATGAAATCACCACTTTTAAGTCATTTCTAATTTTTTATCGAATATTCTTTGCTAAAATTTTATTAAAAATACATAATTGAGGAATCTTTATTAGGGTACAATATAAACTACAGACCTTGATGTAAATTATCCATGGCAAAAATGTTGTCACAAATAAATACTTTATATAATACGACCTTCACAATTTACGCGTAAGGAATGACTGCGAAGCGGTTTTGAAGTGACAAATATTTAACCTCTTTTGTCGAACGATTGACAATAAAGCCGGGCATCTGCACATTATATATTTTGCTAATGGCATATTTAGTACCTCAGCTAAGCATTTAGTGGGTTATAAGTAAATATTTTGTATGTTGTTTTTAGCACTTTTTTCCTCCTGGATTCGCAAAATCCCACACTGTGCACTGGGTCAAATTGCAAAGGTGTCATCACGGAGTGATTTTAGTTTTTCTGAAATCCAAAAAACTATTCCATTAGTGCTCCTGCAATTTGTTTATAACGGTTTTCTAATAATAACTTCATGTTCAATTTAAAGTGTTATAAACAAATAAAGAAGCACATACAGGATGCCCTCTCACACACATGGCCTCTCACACAGGCGTGATACAATCGCTAATTTGTTAATGTATTAGATTAGATTAGATTTGACAGGGTCGTTTGGCTACAGAGAGCCTTACAGCTCTGCGACCTGCTCAGATCTCTTGTACTAATACCCTACTACAAGTATGTTCCCAGGAATTCAGTTCTACATGAAACATAGGACATGCTCGGCCGTTTCATCTGCCAATCCACATAGTCTCTAACTAATATTGTTCACTTTACCAAACTTGTCAAGATAGTACTTCACTGGGTATGATCCTGTAAGAAGACCCGTGACAAGTTCAATCTCGCTTTTAGTGAGAGAGCTGCTTAGTACCTCCTAACGAGAGGTAAATAAATATTTTGGATTACCTTGACATGGTGTGTTTATCCTGTTTTGCATTTTTTTCCTAATCTTTAATAATGCCCTAGCTTTGTGCTTTTGGTAGCCCACATGTAGGCCATATTTCGATAATGCTAGGTGTAAGTCCTTCCCTGGCAAGTACATCGGCATGTTCGTTGCCTATTATACTTGCGTGAGTTGGTACCATCATTAGAATGAGCTTATTGCCCTTGACCAATTAGTTAAGGGCTTGTTTAAAGTTTCAAGTAATTTTAAAATTGAAGCTGTATGCTTTGAGTTTGACTGTTTGAGATGAGATAGTTGTATGCCCCTTTGTAGCTCTTATTTGTACACACCTGAGCACAACTTTGCAAGACTGTTGTTTCAGCCTGTAAGACTGATAAATCTTGACCAAGAGGAACTGATTCCCTATATTTAGGCCCATATATGTCCATGCTGGAGCCCCCTTCATATTTGATAAATTTGTATACCAAATTATAGTTATATTTTATTTTTTTTATTTGATTCAGGCTGTCTTGGCGACTGTCAATATTCACTTCAAAGTGTGATACAAAATTTATTCGGCCGACGGTGTTCTTTCTGGCCTTATTAGGTTCAGAATATATGTCCTGTACCATGCCAGTCTTATCGTACTGATTAGACTTTCTTTTTTAATTTATTCGTGCAGGTCGAGTAAAGCTTCCATTGCTAAAGAGGGGGTGATATAAATATCTCCCGTGATGTCAAAAGAGGCAAGTCTCTTGTGCTTGTTTATTTAGTCTTGACCAACTATACTAGTGACTTACCATACTACCATAATGTACAGCCAATGTATCATTTTGGGTTTTAGTTCCTTTGATCTGCCAATGAGCTGCCGTATATACAAAGTGCCGCTGTAGCCTTCAGATTATTTTTCTAGGTGCGCGCTCAAATTTAGTTTTCTATGCTATGTTAAATCTAAATATTTTACTTGATCAAACAGCGAAATTCCTTGTCATTTCACTTTGGAAATTTTGATATTCAGCTTCCTACGATTAGTGAAAGGTAGCACCACATGTTTATCAGAATGGTCATTAAAACCTTTCCTCATACATCAATTAACTCTGGTATTGAGGACGCCTTGGGACGATATGGTGTTTTTATGTTTAAATGTTAATAACACTTATCGACCAAGCTCATCAGGAGGGCATTAACTACTCTACACCATAGCAGGGGTGATAGATTTTGCTGTGATTACTATTTATAATTTACTTCCCGTACCTGCGATTATCTTACAGTTTTTCAGTATGAGCTTGATCCATTTTATTTTACGTATGTCGATACCTTCTTATGGCCTCTATTTTCACGGTTTTAACTACAATATCCACGAAAATACTCAATGCAATCTCCTTGTGTTTTAGTGAAGCTTCTATGCCTGTTGTGAGGCTATGAAGTACATCAATAGTAATTTTATCTTGTTGCTATGTACACTGCTGCCTATGGAGCGGATATGCCTCCAGGATACTGCTTCTTATATCATTGTCTGTAATTTTCTCCATTACTTCTAGAAGAAATGAGAGTAGGCTAATTGTTTGGTAGGATTTGGATTTCTTTCCGTTCCACTAGAATATTGCTTAGCGTAAGATTTGCTTTATAAACTAATAATTTTTGCTTTGGTAATGAGATTTACAACCTTCTTTAGTAAGTAGCAATATGATTTCTTCTGTAGATTAAGCGGTGTTTTCTTAGGTACCGGACACCTAAAAAAACACTGCTGAGACTGTTGAGACTGAGCTCAGCACACTGAGACTTTCTTTAAGCCCATAAACATAATTCGAATCAGGTTAACCTGATACTCTTGGAGTGGTCTTTGGATAGGACTTTGTGGGACCTGGTTGTTGGGTTTCTATGAGTAACACCCTCGGAGAACATTCATTTTCAATTTCCTCAGCTCCTTATTATATTTCGATGGTGCCTGTCTGTAGGCATTCTAATTCTCTGTTTTCTTTGCACTGTTAAAAGTTTTTTTTGCATCTTAAGTGCACGTTTCCGAGAGAAGATCTCCTCTTTAGTAGACATCTGAATTCATATGCAATTAGAAAGCTATTTCGGAACAGAGCTGCTGTTGTTCATAGGCTTTCTGTAGTTCGCCTCTGTCTGTTACTTTGATTTCTACACTCCATTGCGTCTTTCTTTTCCACTATATGTTAATTGTGAATTGTACTTGCTGTGAAGGCATCAACTAGATTGATCTTCAACAGCTCTTGCCTGATTGAGCTTATTACCTCTATTGTTAATAATTACCTATAGAAGTGGTTTATTTTCATTTATGGTAAGAAGATTAATATTATTCACTTATAATTGCCTTTAAAATCGTTAAGGATTATTACTAAGTTTGCTAACTGTTACATATTTTATATTTTTAATATAGATGATAACAAACATTTGTAATGAAATTGTACGAACGAAATTAATTTACTCGCATAACGGTGGTATTGTATTCTCTTTTCCTCGTATTCCCTATGTTGTATATCAAGCGGAATATTCATAAACTGGGATTTATCATTTTAATATGATAGTGGCGCCTCGAGCCCTTTAATCCAATGTTTTAGGTGTATGTAATTAATTACTACCTAGCAGTTATCGATGCATAACGGCTTAGATAGAATCGAATTAGCTGAGTTGATACGGTAAATTTCGCTCCCCTAGAAATCCACTTTATTAGAATTTGTGCAGAAATTACATCCAAGATTGTACCAATAAACAACATTAAGCGTCTTCTGCTAACGTAGTATATACTCAATTAATAATAGTAATTACTTTAAAATAAAATATTAAATTATCAGAATCTTATCCTGATTAATAAAATTATTGCTTTTTTATTGAGTCATTATTTAAATATTTAAAATTGTATTTAGTTTTTTTTTCTATTAATATACAAATTATAAACATATATAAGTTTTATTTGTATGTGTAGGAGTTTTTTGTTGTTGCAGTTGCTACTGCAATGATTGTATTTCTTATTAATATTTTTTAAGGGTACTTGATTAACATAATGTTTCACCAAGTGATAAATGAGAAACAAATACAAGTTCATTTTTTATGGGTTCTGCCTGTATTAATATTTAATGATTTTAAGATAATATGTTTATATTTTTTATAAAAGGTAAACTGAATATTTCTTTCGTGTCAAGTATATATGTATTTACGTAATATATAAGTTGTAACAAAACTTTATAACATCTGAGATGAGAGAAATTAAATCACCACTTAATTTTTAAATAATATCTACATAATTTATTTGAATGTACTGTAAAATGTTTTTCGCAATGTTTTGTATATCTATAAAATAAATTGGCTTACTGATCATTGTACAAATAGTTTTAGTGGCGCACTAACATTTATTATATACCATTAAAGTTTCTTCCCTTAACTTTATAAGATTGCCAGAGGCTAGATAGCGTTTAAATCCAAGATCGAATAATTATGGTTATCAACTGTAATTACTTAAAGTGTAATGCCTTGTAATTCTGATCTTCATCGCCGAACCGCCAAAGCCGGAAATCGTAATTGATTGATGGTGATATAAGTTTGGAAATTTCTATTAATTACAATGATGTCAAGTCGGTGAAAATATTGTTTTAAAATAGTAATAATATTTTTATTCGTCCATTTTATATTTGTTACATAATCTTAAGATTTATGTGAAACCTTTAATAATAAAAAATAATACTTTTTCTAAGCTAAATTTATAATGAATGCAATTTTATCTTCTTTGCGGTGATGCATTATTTTTAATCCTCTTTTTCAGATAGCGCACATACTTATTTTTATATTAAAGCTCCTTTTTCCAGTAAATTTAATATATTGACCTATTTATCATCCATTCTAACGCCAGGAATGTAATGATCCGCATTACTAGAAATGCATTTTTGAAAGTATATTGCGTAATTGTATGTATTTATTTATTTATTTATTTATAGATCTTTGTGCCTCTATCATAAAAAAGTATGTATACAACTAATCAATTAAAAACAACGTACTTCAAATTTTTAGAACGAGTCAAATAAAAGTTAATTGAAATATTTTCATAACCAGAATGTAATGTTTTTTTTAGTACTAGTTCAAGAAGTTATCGATACTCATATTAAGAAAATGCATTTTTCGCTAGGATGCGTTAAGTTAAACTATGATCGACTTAAACTAGAGTAAAATAATTTTAATTTATCTTAATTAATTAAGGCATTTGTTTTTTGTTTCCCTGTTTTTATTTTCTTCTATCTCGAAGAGATATGTACAAAAATACAAATATTTATGCAAAATTATTAGAACTAAATATTACTTGAATTTAAGGAGTCATCGATATGGGTGAATTCCAGTTTTTCTCGATATTATTAAGCGTGATATTGTCCGTTTGACTGCTTTGTTCATTTCGAAGATTCAAGTCACGTTTCTTATTACCTGAATACAAAATTCTAAAATCATTGTCACTAGACAATTGGTTACGTTCAACACAGTGTTGTCTCTTGGATTTATTATTTAATATTGATTTCTTATTAAACTTTGTATTAATTTTACTACTTCCTAGTTGTCCCATATATTACCTGCGTATATTAAAGTAAATAATCTAGGCCAATATAGTATAAATACTTGTTATAATGTAAGTAATTAGGAGTGATTGTTATTTTCTTAATTATTAAATTAAATTATAAGCGACCAGGTATTAGAGTTTATTTCTGCAAAACTAGTACATAAATAAATGGAACAAGCCAGATAAGTTCATTATTTTTACGCCTAGTAGACTGCGTCCTCTATAAGCCGAAAATAAGTCGAGTATAGGAATGTTGAATTCTTTGCATTCGTGATTGAGAACGTAAATCATTACAGGTATCATACACAGAGTCGCAGATGGTAAAATTAGATAGAACCAAGGCTTCATAAAGAATAGTTTTACTTTCTCTACTTAAAATGTCTTCATGAAAATAGATTTTAATGCAATAAAGGCGCGCCTTGTTATTTTCCCAATATGTTCTCTAAAACGGAGTTCATAATCCAGTAGTAGCCCTAGATTTTTAACAAAAGAGGGATTCCACTAAGGAAAATATCAATAGATTGTAATGCAGCTCTTCTTTTTTGTCCAGGGCCAAAAATTATAGCTGTTGCTTTTACTAGATTAATTATTAAGAAGTGCAAAGTAGAAAATTCTGATATTTTTGCCAGATCCTGATTATTTTTTGTTTCAGCATTAGACATATCGCCTATGTCAAATGACAAATATAATTGCGTGCCATCTGCATATTGGTGGTACTGACAATGATCTATGTAGTTACGCAAGCAAAAAGTATATATTAAAAATAAAAGTGGCCCCAGGAACGAACCTCGGGGAACACCTGATACATTATTAGCCGAATCAGAAAAGGTTGGACCACATTTAACTTTTTGTTGTCTATTTATTAAATATGACCTGATAAGTGCACATCCTGATATACTCAATCCTATAGATTTAAGAATAGCCAAAATTAATTCAAAATTAACATTATAGAAACCTTGCTATAATCTTACAACATTAAAACAGTTACTTCATTGTGATCGGTTGCCTTAATAATGTCATAAATTATTTTTAACAATACTGAAGAACAGCCGTATGAAAACGAAATCCCGATTGAAAATCTGACAAAACATTGTGCAATTTTATATGTTTTTGAATTTGTTGCTCATAAAGTTTACAGTTTCAAAAACTTTATAGGGAGCATAATTATTAAACAGATGTATAATATTATTATTAAGGAAATATAACTTTTACATTATTAATATCATATATGTAATACCACGGAATTGCATAGAAATCTGCAATAAAATCATCATAATTGAAATCTTTGAAATTGCGTGCATACATGTTTTTGAGAATTGAAAGGAATTGTGGTTTTGATTAGGGCATAGTCTATATCAATCGTAAACAAATTTTCATTTAAAATGATTAAGTCTATCAGCGTTCCACTTGAATAAGTGACTCGGGTTCAATAATAAAATCTCTTATACAAATTAAACCTTAAGAACGTAGTCAATCAAAATATTTTCAAAATAATTTAAACACATATCAAATTAACCATATACAGATTATTATGAACCATAACGAGTACAAAAATTGCTATGAAAACCACGTCTCTATTAAGGCTATTATATCAAAATTCTTAGGTAATATGTCTTCTCTAAATACATCATAATTATTTAAGATAGATTTAATATTAATATAACAAAAATTCAATTGGTTTAGGCGCATAATATTTGATAATAACCAAAATATAAAAAATAAAATTTATTTATTATTATTTTGTATATTAAATAACTAAGATTTTCAAAATGTGTGTTTATTTTCACTACAATTGTTTAGTAAATTTATTGCTTCTTCAGGTGACTGAAAGTTTACAATTTCTTATTAGTTAGTTATACACTTTATGTTTTCCTAAATTACTAAATTACTATTGCGGCTAAATTACATTATTTAAATCATTATTAGTGTTAATTTTAACTTTTTGGTTTTTGTGTTTTATAATAACAGAACCATTAGAAGTTCAAACATTCTGTTTACCAAACTTATCATGGCACTTTTTAATAAATAAGTCCATTCTAGTTCATCGCGTATTAAGACTCCACTTCCTTTTAAAACTCGTTTATTGTTGGATATTTTGTCGCGTTCCTTAGTAACGATAGAGAAGAAAAAAGTTAATTTAATCATAGTACGTAGCTTTATTGTCTTTTAGATAATTCTCCATGAAGGTCAATACATATTTGTATGTAATGAGAACAAATTTTTGAAGCAAAATTGCTTCAAAAATTTGCTTAACGCTTGACCGCTTCTTGAGGCGAACAACCTTGACTTCATAATTTATTTTTGATATGCGGGAATAGGAAAGAAGATATTGAGTGTCCAATGAGGGCTTTACGGCGGATAACCCATCAAATTGACTGTTTAGTTCTCAAAACGTCTCTGAATTGAGTTGATATGTGAAAACTTGCTTTTTCCAAGGACTTCTAACAAACAATGGTCTATCATAAACAGATATTGTACTCATCTTGAAAGGCCCATAGATGACTTATGTTTATTTACGGGCTCATGTGCATATATTAATGATTTGTCAGCTGTTATGATATCATAGAGACGTTTTGAAGCACTATAATTGTATTTCTTTCTAGTTGGTTGAATTCGTCTATTTTTAAGCGATTGTTACATTATGTGAGAACCAATGCGAATTTTAACAGCAACATTAATAAGCTGGTCCAACTAATGCCCAAGAATGCCACAATATTACATGATGACCTTGTAATATCAGGTTAGGCACAGTATGAAAGTTTTGTGAAACAACAGAGTTTTTACGACCATAATTAAGATAATAAATAAAAACGTATGTATGCATTCCTCTTGTTAAGTCTACCGGGTGTTTCTAAATTAATGTTGTGGTTTTAATGTTTTCTAATATTTATTCCTTATTAATACATGAAATGAAAAATCAACTCAAAACAGTTATACGTACAAGCTTACAAGGGTTCAATGTGAGCACCTTTTGTCACACATCAACTTTGTTTTTTGTGATGTTATTGTTGCAAGAGCTGCCTCAATCCTGTGACTTACCTAAGCGTAAATTTTTGGGCTATGCGTGATAGGCTATCTCACTAGCTCAACACTCTCTTCAGAAACATTTGGTCTTCACGTACTCTTCTCTCTGCAAAGGCAACCGGTATTTTCAAACTGATAATACTATCTATTTCTGCAATAATGAGGGAAAGGACAGAGCCTATGGGGTCCCTGTTTTTTGTAAATAAAATTGATTTTGAAAAACAAAATAGGTGTTATTAAAAATAAAAGTAACTAGTCGCAGGAATATGTCTTTTGGGATGGTGGTGTTGGGTTCAATGAGTGCCCAGTTGTTTCAGATTATATCTAATACAAGTTCTAATTACATGTTTGTGAACAATGAGGTTACGTCTAATGATACTAACACATAAGCAGGGGGAGAGAGGTGCTTTTTATTTTTTCTGCTTTAATTCTAAATTTGTTATAGTCGTTGAAAGACAGTTCTAAAATTTGTTTAATGAATAATGAAAGGTTTAAAGAGGAGCAATTTATACTTGAAATGATGGGTCTTTGGGGGAGTCGTTTTTTGTGAATTTTGGGAAGTCTATAAAATTTGGGGGGTACAGAGTTATATAGTTTAATGGATTTAGTAAGTGGCAGTGTCATTTAATAGCTCGAGAGATTTATCGAAGTAGTCTCCTTTATTCATTGCCACTGTGACGTTCCCCTTATCTGATTTTTTGATAATTAAATCAGGTTTACCTTTCAAAAATTTTTTGGTGGTTATATGTATGTCATGAAATTCTGTATGAGAAATTTTTGAAATTAATATGGTTAGTTATTCGTTATTTGAGCATGGACTGAGTTTCTAGAATCGGCTAGGAAGGATTGGATGGCATTTTCGCCCTCTGATGGTAATTTGTACATTGAAATATCTTGGTTCGTAACTGGTAAACTGAATTTAGGATTTAGAATTTTTTTAATGTACAAATTACTAACAGAGTGCGAAAATGCCATCCAATCCAACCCAGCCGATTCTAGAATCTCAGTCCGTGCTCAAATAATGTACCTCGTAACTAACCATATTAATTTCAATAAATCTCATACCTTAGAATTTCATCTCTCCCCGTTAAGGATACACGGATGTCATCCACATACCTAACCCAAAACATGGATTTATTAAAAAGAGGGTGCTTTCTAATTACTGATTCTAAATCTAAATAAATATTTCGGCGAGTAAAGGGCTTAATGGGTTACCCATCGCTAAACCATTAGGCTGATTAAAGAAGGAATTATTAAATTGGAAATAATTTTGTATTAAGAACACTTCTAGAAGATTTCGGACGTAATTACTGTTTTTTTCCTTTTGACATAAGCCGCTCGCTGATAATTCTTATTACCTCCTTAGGTGGTACGCTGGTAAATAGGCTGGAGACATGAAAGGACACGAACAAGCAATTACTATGGATTGTAATGTTGGAGATTTTTTGGATTAATTCTGAGGAATTTCTGATGAAATACTTTGGTATGAATTCGGTGTGTTCTTTGATTAAACTAATTAGGTGTTTGGATAAGTTTTTACAAGCGGCGTTTATGAATGATACTACTGGTCTAATTGATTGTTCGGGTTTATGTAATTTGATAAGGCCATATAATTTAGGGGCACTAGGATTTATTGGGATAAGTAGTCTTTTTTGTTTTTCGGAAATTAGAGCTTGACAATTATCAAGAGCGGTTTTTATTTCTTTTATACTTTTTTTGGTGGCATCAGAATTGAGTTTTTCAAATTTGTTTTCAGAAATGAAGTTGAAGACTTTAGTTTTATAATCAGTTTCTGGCATAGCGTTGACGGTATTGCCTTCATCTGCTTTAGTGAATATATTTTCAATGGATTTCTTTTTTATGGATTTCGAATTCGGGAACACAGGAAAAGTTACATCCAAGAAAAAACAACATCAACATACGCCAACCACCTCCTAGAAGAACATCATGAATCCAATACGAACTTTAAAATTCTACACACGTACCAAAAAGAGAAAAAACTAAATTTGTTGCAACAGCTGGAAATCAATAAATTTCAAAATGAAACATATTATTGAATGAGTAAACAGATGTAAATAACTCGCCATTACTTAATTTATAATTGTAACACCCCCACCTATCCAAACAAGTATTTACGTCGCTACTGTATTAAAATAAAACCATTACTCATCTGCCTGATGAAGCCACAGTGTGGTGGAACAATTGTAGCAGTGTATCTAGAAATAAAACTCAAAACAGTGTTTTTATTTAATTATTTCTCATTAGTTTATAATGCAACAATTTCATCTGCAAATGCACATGTCTTTATTTGTACCACCTATATCTTTCTGTATCCCAATATGAGAGATTTCGTTGATTTTTCCGCTTCCCTTATTATTTCGGCCATAAATATAATAAACAGAAATGATCTTAAACCTCCTCCTTGTCTTAGTGATATGTTTGTCTGGTAGCTTTCTGACACCTCATTATTTTTGACTACTTCATTTTTTGTGTCTTTGTTCACATGCTTAATTGCTTACATCAATTTTTTGTCTATCTTTCTCTTTTTTAGTATTCTCCAAACTTCTTCCCTTTGTACCCTATGGAATTCTTTTTCAAAATCTATGAACTCACAATATACTTTTCTCCCTTTATTTAACAATTACTCATTATTTCTTTTAATGTGAAAACGTGATCTTGTGTACTTTTTCCCTTAGTATATCCACGCTGTGCTTTACGTAGCTTCATTTCTACTGTTGTATTCTTTCTTGTGTATTGGTACTGTAAGTCCAACTTTTAGATCTTACGTTATTGTCTCTCCCTTCCACATTTATTTATTATTTGATGTAATCAATCTAATCTCGTATGATCAATGTTTCTAATCATTTCTGTTGTAATCTTGTCTTCTCCGGTTATATTCACTCATTCTTCAAGATTATATTGCCTTGTTTAGTTCTTCTAAGCTTATTTCGAATGTTTCCTCTTCCTCCTCTTTCTTCGTTTCTCTGTTTGTGTCCACTTCCCTTGCTGTTTCTTTTTTGTGTCTTCTCTATCTTCAGTAGTTTTTCAAAATATTCTTTCCGTCTTTGAATTACTTTTTTCTCATTTTTCACTATTTTTCCGTCATCCTCTTATTCTAATTACTCTCTCACTTTTTGTTTTTGTCAGATTTTTTACTCTATTGTAAAAGAATTCCTTATTGCCTCTACTGTTTCTTTCAAGTTTTTCTCCAAACTCTTCCCATGTTTTGTGTTCTGTCCTTATAATTTTTCTCTTAGTCTTTGTCCTTGTTTTTTATATCCTTTATAGCTTGTTACAGTTTTGTTTTCCAAGTATTCTTGCCGTAGTTTCTTCTCTATTTTTATTTCCTTTTTTATTTTTTCATTACACCAAACTGTTTGTCTTTTTTTAAACTTTTTTATCGCCTTAGTTATTCCGCATACCGTTTTAACGATTTTGATTATAGTTTTCTTAAATTTCTTCGATATGCCTTCATATTTCGGCAATTTTAGTAAATTGAAAAGCGGTATAAATGCAATTTTCGGCAAATACATCTTAGCCCTTTAACTGATGATGATAGTACTTCTTTTAAAATCTCTTTTATAATTTGACCTACAAATATCTTGATTAGAAACTAAAAACACTTGGTTAGTTTCACAGATATTTTTTTGAAATATCTTGATTAGAAATTAAAAACACCTGGTCATCAAGATATTTCAAAAATGTTTCACCACGGGTTAAGTGAGCAATTAATTAAATATTGACTTATACAGTCAAAATATATGTATTTTCTTATCTTTAGAATTTAGTTTTAAAATGTTCCCAGGATGTACGAACACCTCCGATGAAGGTTGGTCAGAACCCACACCCTCAAACCCCTCCAAGGAGGATTGGGAGGTGGCAGATCACCTCACGGAAGAGACACGTATAACCTGGGCAATCAAAAGCTTCTCACCATTTAAAGCGCGTTTAATTGCGTTCAGATACATCCCTCTAGCTTGGAGAGAAGTAAAAGTTATCTTCATACCGAAACCTGGTCGTATAGATTATACACTAGCCAAATCACACCGCCCAATTAGTCTAACGTCACTTCTCCTGAAAACGTTAGAGAAATTGTGCGAAAGATTAATTCGCGAGACGGCTTTGATTACGAATCCGATCCACGCTAACCAACATGAATACACTCAGGGGAAATCAACGGAGTCGGCTCTGCACACTGTTGTAGACCGAATCGAAAGATCGCTGGACAACAAAATGTCCACCTTGGGCGTGTTCATTGACATAGAAGGAGCTTTCGATAAAACGACCTTCAGAAAAATGGAAACTGCTCTCTCCACGCATGGTGTGAACCCCACAGTTAGTGGATGGATCAAAAGCATGCTGGAGAATAGGGCAGTCACAGTAAATGTAGGAAATACCACTGTCAGAAAGATCGTTGCAAAAGGCTGCCCACAGGGTGGAGTACTCTCACCACTCCTGTGGAACATAGTTGTTGACAGCCTACTGCGGCGACTTAACGATAATGGCTTCCACACCATAGGATATGCAGATGACATAACCATCCTGCTAACAGGCAGATTTGAGACGGTGCTATGCAGCTTGATGCAGGAAGCCCTCAAAATAATTGAATACTGGTGTAACGACCAGTCTCTGACTATAAACCCGTCAAAGACTGAAATGGTCCTCTTCACAAAAAAAAAGGAAACTAGGTAAGCTAAAGCTTCCTATGCTCCTCAACACCCAGTTGACATTGTCGTCAGAGGTCAAATACCTGGGAGTGATCCTCGACGGCAAGCTGACGTGAGAACCACATCTCAAAATGAAATGTAAAAAAGCATGCGTCTTCCTCTGGCAATGCCGGAGGGCTGTGGGGCAGACATGGGGGCTATCTCCCAAGATAGCACTTTGGCTGTACACAGCGGTAGTAAGACCAATGCTAATCTATGGAGCACTGGTTTGGTGGCCCAGAGCCAGACAGAAAACCTCAGCAAAGCAGCTTACTCAGTTGCAAAGGATAGCATGCCTCAGCACGACCGGAGCAATGCGAACAACACCCACTGCAGCAATGGAAGCAATGCTCTGCCTTCCACCTCTCGACTTATACGTAGAGGAGATGGCCACGGCGGCAGCACTGCGCCTAAACTCAGTTGGACTTTGGTACAAAGGAGGCAGGGCTGGCAGACAATGTCACCTTTTAGAGGAGGCTGTCAAAAAGACACCCCTCCTTGGAAGGAAGACAGACAATTTGCCACCCTGCTACGTCTTCAATAGACCCTATAATGTATCGATAAAAAGAGGAACCGGGAGTGTAGAGGGTGGGGAAACCCTCCGAATTTACACCGATGGTTCTAAAACCAAAAGAGGATCCGGGGCGGGAATTTACTCGCAACAAATGGACCTCTCATTAGCTATACCCCTAGAGAAGCACACAACTACTCTGCAAGCAGAGATCGTTGGCATCATCCAAGGGGCGAAAGAAATCCTACACCGAGACATCCGTGATAGGAACATCCAAATCCTTACAGACAGTAGGGCGGCAATACTAGCAGTGAGTAGTCACAAGATCACCTCAACACTAGTAAAAGAATGTCACAACACCCTTAAACAAGCAGCACAATCAAACAGTATTGAGCTGCGCTGGGTCAAGGGACACAATAATGAAGAAGGCAACAGCAAGGCAGACGAGCTGGCGCGAGCTGGATCGGTTCTCAGTGATACCACGGACGGGCCTCCGATCGCGCCAACACCGAAATGCCTCACTGATATCCTCAAACAAAATACTCCCAAGATGCTAAAACAACGTTGAGACAACACCTCAGGCTGCAGACAGGCCAAGGAAGCAATACGCTCACCCAATCTGAAAACAGCTGAATATTATTTGCGACTATCCCGGGGGAATCTGCGTCTTATCACAGGTATCCTTACGGGTCACTGTCAGCTAAGGAAACACTTGTTTACTATGGGACTGGTGGAAACCCCCATATGTAGAGCATGTGAAGAAGAGGACGAGACAGTGGAACATGTGTTAACCACCTGCCCGGCTCTCGCCCACCTTAGAGAGTCCATGCTAGGGGAGCTCTGGCCGAACATGGCCAACATAAGGGATAACCCTCCAAGCGTTGTGCTGTCCTTTGCTCGCCACCTTGGGTGGCTAAATGAGTGATAGAACAACGCAGGGCTGTCCCAGTCAGGGGGGCACAATGGGCCTAGTGAGGCCTAAGTGCTCTGGTCAATGATTTGATCACCCTTGGCAAACTCAATCCAGATCCAGAATCCAGATAGTTTTAAAATGATTTCTTCAAATCGTAATTATAAATATTTCTTTTACAAATTTAACACTGGCGAACTTCTTCCAAGAATAATAAACATGAACATCGGCTTGTTTGTGTAATTGGACCAATTAGAGTAATTATTACATGAAGTCATTACTTAATTGCACTAATGAACTTCTGCGGTTATATTTCTTTTGTCGCTTACTTATTTTCTCTCTATGTTTTGTATCAGCTGACCTTTTAACAAACGAATAAATAGAGCTGACTAGAAATGACTGAGTTGGTAATGACTATTTTATTATTTTTTAAATATGTAACACACTGTAATTACTGACTCATAATAAAATTCTGAATGTTTATTTGAGTTGTGTAAATTAATTCTTTATTTCAGGGTTTAAAAATAAACCTATTAAATTCAAAAATAATATATTTTATTTAAGTTAAAACTATTAAAATTTAATGTATATTTACGCAAATGACACATATTTAACTCTAGTTGTACGTTTTTATTCGATTATGCTAAACAATTTTAACTTTCGTGAAACGATGCGAAATAGTTTTAGAGTTGTTATAAACTATGCTCCCTAGTTAGCTCAAAACTTAACCTTTCCACTATAGACAGTACACCGATTTATTTTCGATTATTTTAACTTGCAACATTAAAAAAAAAGAGTTTGCATAAAATTTTCAATATATTGTTTCTTCAATATTATTAAACTTGGAGAGATATTAATAATACTAATAACAAACATTCTTAATAATTTTTGTATGTAAGAAATCGCTTTAAATACTAATACTGTAGTGGAAAGCTTAGTATTTTCAACCTTTAGACCAGCATTGTAAAATTCTGATTGATTACAATTTAAAATTATTTGTGGTTGTAGATTTTTGTTTTAAGATCTGACATGGTTGCTATTTGTCACAATAAAGATAAGGTAAATTTATTTGAGATAAATGTAAATTAATAAATTGGCATTGTTTTCTATTAAAAAGTTAACATTAGATATAATTTATTATTATTATTAATCATTAATAACTCTTTTACTACACCAAATAAAAATTACTAATTGTATTTAATTCAAATATTACTAGGGTTAATGACGTTTCGAATTCAAGAATAGCGAATGAAATGTGAGCTAGAAAAAAGAAATGATGAAGGATGTTAAAAATTATCTCTAGCTGCCCTACATTTATTAAACAATATATATTGCCCTACATTATTTCTGCTTCTCAGTACTTGTCTTTATTACATTCAACCAAATTAACTAGAATTTGAAAATTAAATAAATGAATGTTTTTTTTATATATTTTATTTAGATAAAACAAATTTCTAATAATGTTATTAATGCTTGAAGCCATTATTCTGTGATATATTTTGAAGGTATATTAATAATAAAGTATATTTATTAGGCTACAAATACTTAATTATTATTTTTTTCATAAATTTGAAGTATATTTTTCTTTTGATTGATTTGTTGTATTTGTAATTTTTAAGAAATGAATTAAAAGATAAATAAACTAGACTAGTTTATAAAAAGTAAACCTTTATGTTTTTAAATGTTTCTTTTATGCTCTTAGTAATATATCGTTGTTTATGTATAAGTAATAGGAAATTCAATTAATATATTGATGTTAATCAGCACTTATAATATATTCAAAGAAACCGTGATAATTGCTAATAACAACTTTTAAAATCACTCCGTTCCTAGACGATTAGCATAATTTGCAATATATTAAGTAACGAAAACAAATGAGGCAATTTAGTGCACGTATATTAAAAAAGAAAACATTTTCTATTACACTTTTTGGAGACAATGGTTTGATGTTTCACGCGGGCCATCTTTTGTTGCGTCAATTGAACATTATTGCTGCACCGCTGTGAGAATTTTGTGCTCTCAATTATTTCGCCATTATTTCTTTTATTATTATTTACAAAACAATTGAATGCTTCAGTGCATTCATCAATTAGAAACAGTCTGTTTTAATTAACCTCGCGAAATGTAATAATTACTTCATTATTGTAGTTTGGAAATTATAGGCAATTATAAAGGAATGAAAATTAAAATTTCAAATCAACTTCCTTAATTTTTACAAAATAGTAGTTGCACTAAGCAGATTTCTTTAAAAATCTACAAATTTAAGAAAATAATAAATTTATGGGATTGTATGGTTTATTAAATATAATGTTCAAACTGTTATTATTAATTGTAAGAGCTAAATTGTAATTTAATTTTAAATGAATATGACTATATATAAAAGCCAAACGAGGTTAATTTTGATCGTAAATTGAAAAAAAAGTTAAATTAAATATAGTCTAAATTGTATTTTTTCTCGTATTTTTTGCAACACTTTTTTGATGAACATATAGTAAGTATTCTTCAGAACTTTGTAGTAAAGATTATTCTTTAAACATAAAACAAATTGTACGATTTAAAAAAATATAAATAAACATAATTATGAATTTTCTTACTGGCCAGGTTATTTTAAAGGAAATGTACGAAGAATAAAAATTATTAGGCCTTATAAAATATTTCTTTTCGTTAACTTCACTTGAAAGTACTAATATAATTAAAGAACATAATTCAAATATCTTCTCTTGAATAAATTATATAGCAAAAATTTGTTCAGTAATAATGAGTACGAAGCCTTAATTTTTTATTTGGGAAATTAATTCCTTGTGACGTAATAATTAATTGTTGAAAACTTTAGCACCATAAAACATAAATCAAATATCTAAACTATATCAACTATACAAATCTGATTTTATCATATTTTGCACCTCACGTTTTATTCGAAGTGCCCATGCATTCACGACCTTTTATATAAAATAGTGAAAGTCAAGATGTTCTGACACACCAGACAAATTGTATTTAAAACCATGGATCCATTTTATTTCGATCCTAATTTTGGCTATGAACATTTTGCTCATCCATCATTTAGTGATACGTAATTTAACGATAAAGTAATCACTAATTTTTTACTTGCTGTACAATTTATTTCTACACGTTTATGCAACTTAACTTATTAAGTTCATGTATCTTATCGCTACATAATTTGGTTTTAAACATTGATATATAGCCATAAAGATATTTTTTATTGCCAAGGAAATTGCAGATATTACTTAATAAAATGCTGACAGAGTATATAGTTTCAAAAACGTTTTTATTATTTTACAACAATGAAACCATGTACTGTGTCGGTATTTTATTAAGTGATATGGAGTGTCAACAAGTAACATAATAGACTCATCAATCCAGCACTTGCAGATATAATTGTATTTTTTGGTATTGACTTATTTCATTAACATTAATACAAAACTAAGAAAGCTTAGTGTTTATATTCTAAATAATATTAAAGTCTCATCAATAGGGAACTTAATTACACAACTTTTATTTCGATCAAAATATCTGATTTCATCTTTATTTGAAGTTTTTATGAATGACGCTCTTCTGAAGTAATGTCTAGTTGATATAATTAATATGTTAGAATGCCCCAAATTTTCTTAATAATGTATTATTTAAGTATGAACAATTCACGTCCTCTGGTTGCCTAATATTTATCAGAAGAGTTTGATAAGTTTATTTTGAATACTAAAATTTATTGATTGTGTTAATTAACTTTTTAGTTGCAAATAAAATAGTATATAATAAAATTATTCTTTACGTGTCATTGCAGCGCAGTTAAATAAATATGTATAAGTAGGGTGGCGGGTGTTCCCTATCCCACCCTCCAGTCAGTAAAACATTATCAAAAATTATTTGAAATATTTGTATGAAAACATCAATTAAAAATGCAATTATTTGGTGTTTGCTTACATTTTACAACTTCTAACTAAAACCCTCGATTATGTTTTACTGATTGAAGGATGGGATAGAGGCCACCCACCCACCCTACATATATATGATAATTTTAATTGCTAATCGTTGATGATTTTGCTGCTAAAACAGCCAAGTCCTTTATGTAACAAAAAATAAAACAAAATCAAAATTTTAGCTTAAATATAAATGACGTTCTATAGGTAATATTATCTAATTTAGATTTGAAGTCTGCCCACCCATCATGCATCAAATTTTTACTAATTGACACACTCAAAAATTTTACCTTTTTAATTCCTTTTTTATTCGAAAAATTTTGTAATTAATTTCATTGGATACAGCGAAACAATAAAAAATTAAAGTGTATATGTATATGTAGGATGGGTGGGTGGCCTCCATTCCACCCTCCAATCACTAAAACATGATCAAAAATTATTTGAAACATTTGTTTGAATTATTAAATTTTGCAATAATGTTATGTTTATTTACGTTTTACAACTAAAGTTATTATATATACGTAGGGTGAGTGGATGGCCTCTAACCCACCCTCCAATCAGTAAAACACAAGCGAAGGTTTTAATTTAAAGTTTTAAAACATAAATGTTTGCAAAATTTAATAGATAAATTCAAACAATTTTTTTAATTTAAGAAATATTGAAAAATAAGACATAACTTTTAAAACAAAAGTCAAAGAGAATGAGAAGCTGAACAAGTTTGATTAAAACACGCTTTTCATAAAGTTCTTAATTTAATAATTTTGACATGTTTTGCCTATTGCTAATAAACTACAGCAGTTAAATGAAATTTATATAACAATTCATTGTAAAGAATTTAAAATTGCTCAAATTATTAAGAGTAGCCTCTTTTCCTAAACCTCATAGTTTTTGAGAAAAATGTAGGGAAAGTATTATGATGGCCACATCACCATTTTTTTATAAGAACAGAGAAAATTCATCATGGGTGAATGGAGAAGCGTTACCGATCGATTATGGTGGCTCTAGGCTTTGAGGAACTTGAGAAGTACATGAATATTTTTTGATAATTTGGCTGCGAGTTCGTCACTATGTTTGTTCCAGGTTAAATTTGAATCAACATATATACCTAAGAACTTGGCGAAATAGTTTGGAAACGGATGCGACGTTTTCAATGAAAATAATTGTATTCATGTTTAGTGTTAAAATATTAGATGTTAACCATTCGCGAGTTAAAATAAGGTTGAAAATTTTGAGACGAAGATAGAAAGGTAGTATCATCTGCATATAGGATAGCCAATTAATATTTTTAAATATTGGGGAGGTCTTTTTCATATATTAAAAACAATAAAGGACCAAGAATAGATCCTTGTGTAAACATGATGAAAATTGATCTTCAACTCGTTCCATTTGATTTCGACCCGTAAGATAAGTCTACAACTTGAAGGCAGGATCTTGTAACAGTAAAGTTCTCGCAAGAGAACGCCATGCATACGTAGTCAAAGGCCTTACTGAGGTCTAGAAAGGTAGAAATTGAGTACATTCCATTCTCAAAAGCTTTTAAAACATCCTCAATAAAACCAGTAACTGTGCCACACGTTGCTCTTCCCTTACGAAAACCATGCTGCATTTTAGAAAACCGTTTTTGTTTACTTCAAAGAACTCACAAATTTAGTTTGATAAGACTTTTTCCAAAATATTTGAGATGGCAGGTAGAAGCGATATAGGATGATAGTTGTGCATATCAGAAATATCGTCTTTTTTGTGAATAGGAATAATGCAGGCCTGCTTAAGTGCATCAGGAAAAATGCCAGATCTAATGCATTCATTGATAAGCTTACTGAGAGGCTTAATAATCACGTTTAAAACACTTAAGCAGAACAACGTTCATTCCGTAAATGGCTTTCGCAGTGTTGTTTTTTAATGACTTTATTATATCTCTAATTGCAAAGCAGCTTACCTCTCTAAATGAGAAATAAGGTGGAACTTTATTGAATTAATAGAGTGATGGGATCAATTTCCGTTTTAGGCAAGTTAGTAATAAGTGTTTCGGCTATCTTACTAAAATTAGGTGTAAAATTTGACAGTTTTACAATATGATGGTTGGCATTTATTCTAGCTTATTTGAGTGCTAAATGATAAGTTTTTTGGATTGGATATAATTACTTTTATCTTGCGGCACTCTATCAGCGGCATTTCGCATTAAACATAAGGTTTCCCTCATTTGCTTTAGGTCATTGTTAAACCACCTAATATTTATTTTATTTTCCTTACCAGAAATTTGTTTATTTGCATATATGCTGTTGCAGAATTTTAATATAGTGTAGATTTCAAGCTGCCATTGAGTTGCCCATTTCTTGTAGGTATCGAGAGAAGTTTGGTGAGTAGATGAACTGTAGTGCCTCTTCTACCAAGTATAGCTAAGTAGTCTGTATATTATGCGTTCATTGCCAGGTTCGAAATATCGCTTGTGCAGATATTATAAAGTGTCAGGAACAGAGTAGAGCCTTACATAGATCTTACGTTCGCTTGATAGCAAGTTGTTTATTTTGTGGTTTGAGGATATGTGGTTGGAAACCGGTGAATGAGGAATGATTTGTGGGTCTTGAAGAACTTGAAGAAAAACTGAAAAACGACTTATTAGAATCATTTCAACCAGTTTTTTCAACGCGCTGTGCAAGCTAATGGGGCCATAACTCGATGGAAGGAAAATGACTTATCTCCCTTGAGTATGCTGACCAAGGCGACTAACTTCCGTGTGGAGAGAACACATCCTATTCGAATTGCGGCGTTCGCTATGTTAAAGAACGCGCATCTATCCTTGCAAGTAGGGTTTTGAACCTCCGAAGTAAAGATACTATCGATACTGGAGTTTTCGGATTTTGAGCTGTTTAACGAGCCCGTTTAGTTCTTCGAAAGTAGCCGGTTGACCGGTACATCTCCGGCTGTTCGAATTTAGTAGGTATTTCGCGACAGTTGTTGTTAAGTGGGAGTTGAAGTCTGAGTTCTCGCTGTAAATATGAGTAACGGTATGTACTATGGAGTTTATAAAACTCCAGTTCTCCGTTAAGACGTCTGTAAGATGACATCTATTGTCTAAACGTTGCACATATTGTTCCCTAGTTTAAGGCAGGGAAACGGAATGTTATTATGGAAATTATGCTGTCACCTTAATGGCGTCTCTATTCTTAATATAAATTTTATTTTCTAAATATTAGTTAACAATTAATATATTTAATGAGAAACCCTTCATCAGTCACCATTAACTACGTTGAAATTAAGTGAAGTACGAAATTTCTAAAATACGATTTAGTATTAAAATATATAATAAACGTAATAATAATCAAATATCTAGATATTATTTTCAATTACTTACATATATCTCACAATTTTGAGTTAATTTAGTTCAATTAAAATTTAATAATAAACCGTTCATACTTTGAAGATTTACATTAATTATGGTTTTTAATTAAGGTCCGCCAGAAGTCATAAAAAGTTAGCCGCCGTAATTGCTTTTGCATAATCTATATTAATAATTGGTGAAATAAAAACTTCTTCACTGCCCTTGATGTCTGAAAATATTTTTAATTTATATACTCGAGGGGGTTAAGTTCTGACAGGGATTAATTTTAATTAAAAACTCTCGGTGCCATAAAAAGTTAAGTACTGTATAAATCATTAATTTTTTTGCTATATATCGATAATTTATAAATAGTATTCTTAGAGTAAAGAATTCCTTTTACTGAATTATATTTTGGTGAAGTGTTATTATTAATGTACGCTTTATTGCAGTAAATATTTTATCATTAAATTAAACTAAACGACATTTACATGTATATATTAGGTAGATTTGATCTAGAATGGTGTGTTGCTTCATTGTTTTTTGATAATTTTTTATATATTGTTCACTTTTCCACTATGTTGCCAAATGTATATATATATATATATTTAAGGTAAATCCGTTAATATATCGTCAAAGTCGAAAAAAAGGTGAATACTACACGTTAAACTTTGATAGGATTCTAATAATGTAAAAAGTTTGAGGAATTTGGTGGTCATGAATTAACTATAATGGCTACGCGGCCTGTTTATAAATTGCCTTTTTCATACTCTATTATAATAGAAATATTATATGAAACATTTATAATTCCTTAACTCGGCTGTAGTTTACAAAATACTGAATCAAATAAAGTTTAAGGTCAGTTTACAGCCTACACTGATATTTTCTGATTCCACTCAAGCAAAACAAAACTCATTTACATGAATCCAAAAATCATCTGCTTTTTAAAATACAGAATTTTAGCATATGCACAGTTGTATAGTGTCTGATAATCCATTGCTTCATCTGTGTGTGTGGATAATTTCAATCTAAAAGAGGCTATACTTTAGAAACGAGTAAAAGTAGTATCTATATTTTATAACATTTTTATCTTAGATTTTCAATAGTTATCATTTGATGAAAATTGTTATAGAAACAAATAACTTTTATCTACGATCGTACAGAAAGTAGACGCTTTTTGCATCATTTTTCATTGTAAAAGTGGCTTTTTAAAGCACTAGTGCTTTTTTAGGTTTTTATTGCACGGTAATGTTAAACTCTTTTTATTGCACAGAATGTCAAAATTGACAGATGAATATATTATAGCACAAATTTTCAACGAAAAACTTAATTTTTTATTAATTGATCCAAATAACTAATAAACTATAATTAAAATATATAATACAAACCAAATGGCAGTTTTAAGAAGTTTGAAGATTTCATTTAATGCAAGTCGAAGCGATTACAATAAAGCGAACATTTTTTCCATAAGTAATAATGGCGGCCGACATTTGGGCAACTTGTTTGCTGGTTGCTAGGTAACGCTTTCATTAGTGCACTGCGGGTAAAATATGTTTTCATTAATTGAATTATTGAAATGACATTAAAATATTACTCATAAGAATATATTCTTTGAAATCCTTTACGATCGAAGATAAAGTTTTGTAAGGCACACGTGAAAAAAGTTTCTTTATTGCACTCCTGGCTTTAAAAAAACTCGCTCGTTCCTCGCTCGTGTTTTTAAACGCCAGTTCGTGCAATAAAGCATCACTTTTTACACTTGTACCTTAAATAACTATTATTTATAGATGCTACATAATACAAATACCTCGTAAAGTTAAAAATTTATTGTTAAATGTTTCTGCTGATATCCCAGATTTTGACTTGTTGAATACATGCAAGTGAATATTTAGGATAAGGCGCGTTACTAAAACAATTGTGATTAATTAAATTAAAAAAGAAAGCTCATATCCAATACAAATATAGTGGTAATTATTTAGATTATGAACAATTAAACCCTTTGCAATCGTAATTATTCTTTAGACAGTTAGCAAATAACTCCGATGTTCGATCAAGATGAATTTTTTGATGGAAATGTGTTCAAATTTAACTAGGTTCACCATCCTTAAATAAAAAAATTTAAAATATAACCCCTGAATACACCCCTTGACCTAGGATGGGGATGTGGTCACATAATATTTTATTTTTTAACGTGTTAAAATATTTTATTGAAACTACAAAGAATACTTAACTATAGTACACTACACCACATTAAATCAAATCAAATCAAATCAATATTTATTTATATACAGTTTATACATAGAAATTAATACAAAATATATTCAATGAATAAACTAATATAAAAACGTCAATAAAAACTAAACAATATATGGAAATAAATAAAATACAGTACATAAGTGAAATCAAATACACCATAACACGTACGTGGAAATCTACAAATCACCTAAGCTGTATAATTCGTTCTCAATGAGATATTCCTTCAATTTAATTTTAAATTGGCGCAACATCCGTATTTATTTTAATTGTTGTGGTAGTTTATTAAAAAAATATAATTGCACTATGTTTGGGAGATTGTTCAGTCAACTTTAATCTGTGTTGAGATATATAAAAGTCACTTACATGCCTTGTTTTATATGGATGTTCTTTAATATGTGCTTCAAATTTATTTTTATTTTCAAAATTAAAAATTAACAACTTGTAGATGTATAAAATACGTTAGAATTCCTTCCCTCTTAAACACACCCCTACACGATTCGTTATAATTTAAATTAAAAATGATTATAATAATTTTTTTCTGAATTAAAAACACATTAAATGCTGCTGGACTGCCTCCGTAAAAAATTTCTTAATTGAGATTCGAAGTTCGTATGATATAAGAGCAATAACTGTTTTGTTTCAAAAGTATTTTTAAGCAATCTTACTGAATATACTGCAGAGTTTAATTTTTTTTTATAAATTTTGAGTAATGTTCGCTCTAACGTAATTAGTAATCAATACCAAGAGATTTTATATAACAGGCTGAGTTTATGGTAGTATTTCCCATTTGTATTTTAATTTTAGTTAATATATTTCGTGAATTTTTGGTTTGAAACGCTATTAAACTACTTTTTCACGATTTAGGACAAGCTTGTTTTCGTTTAACCAATTTTCAATTTTACTAATCGTGACCTCCGTTCTCGCTTTAAGTTCATCGGAATTTTTACCTGTCGCTAATACACTTATATCATCCGCATATTTTACTAATGTAGCCTCTCTTGGTGAGATACATTTCGGTAGATCATTTACATATATTATGAATATAATTGGTCCCAATATGCTCCCCTGCGGTGCGCCCCTATTTGACAGTTGGATTTCTGATTCGATATTTTGATTTTATTTCTACGATTTTCTAAAAAAAGAATTTATAAGGCTGAGACCTTTTCCTCGTATACCATAGATTACACTCATTAAAAAAATCCATTATTCTTACTGCAATAATTTTTTCTGCAATTTCTGAAAAAATATTCAGGTGAGTGATCGGTTTATAATTTGAAAACATTTTGCTATCACCACTTTTAAAGTTTGGTTTTATTATCCCCAATTTCAAAACTTCAGGAAATATTCCTTGTTCAAACATACTATTTGTTAGGTGTGTTAGTATAGGCACAAATTCCTTTATAGCGGATTTTAGGATTTTAGAGGTAATTTCATCAAATTCTGATGATGATTTATTTTTTAGGCTTGTTATCACATTATATACCTGTTCAATTGCTGGTTTAGGAAAACGTGTTTTTGTATTTGTTTGACAGTTTTGTGTGTAGCTAGTTTGGGATAGTTGCTGAATTAAATGGGAAGCCTATGTTAGCAAAATATTTATTCATTTCATTAAAGTTATTTAGTATGTATTCATCATAATTTTGATTATTTACCGACTTCCCTTAATGTTTGTTTATAATGTTCCACGTCGTTTTTATTTTACTGTCACTAATCGAGATTGAGTTGAACATGTCCGTTCGTTCCGCATTTTGAATGAGGTTGACATATTCTTTATTTAAAGTCGCATAGATAGCCTTTGCTTCGACATTATATGCTTTTATTACACCTAAACAATCCAATAAGTGTTTACAGCGGATAATTTCTGGATAACGGTAGCACGCTAAAGATTTGCTTTTTGTTTTGTATTGTGTTTTAGATATTTTCGGGCAGTATTTGTTTAACAATGAAATTAGTAAGTTCATAAAATTATTCCATTTATTAATACAATCAATATTTGATTCTCGCGTATTTGCACTGAGATCTATATTGAAATCACCAATAATTATAAATGATTTATTCCTATCCATTAAAATAGTAAGTAGGGATTCATCTAAAAAAACTCAGTAATATTTGGCGATCTATATATAACCATAATAATTAGTGATTGGTCCATTTCGCGTAGTTCAACTGCAGCACACTCAAATGAACTTGTTTTCGCCAATGAGTTAATGTCACTTCTTTCACTGCACTTTATACCTTCGCAGACATAATCGCAGCTCCACCGTACGCAGTTTCCCTCGTCGAGTTCTTCGTTCTTGAATAATTTGCTCGTAGTTCAAAATTCACTATGTTATATTTTCTTATGTTCTCTTCGGATTGCCAGTGTTTCGTTAAAGTTAATATATCGCAATCTGGATGACAGCATTGCATTTATTTTTGCGTTGTTTTTAAATATTTAACGGATATTTATGTGTATTATTGCCTTTTTAGTTACGTGATCACTTGGGATTTTTTGTGTTCGGCGAAAAATGAAAACTTTTCTAATTTTATGTCCGCTGGCCAGAGTTGCGGATCTTTGAAGTTGTTTTCGAATTTCCGAAGAATACCAATTTTAAAAGCCTTTTCATTTTCCCGTTTTAAATTTACAGTAGTTACACCTAAGTATCCGTCTGAACAGATATTTTCTCTAATGCACGCTTCCTCATTCTTAGGAGTTGTTTCCGGACTTGCTCGCCCTAAAAAATACCAAGCCAATCATGGAACTGCCGAAAGGTTGATATTTTCGCTTGCTGTTCCCATGATCGAAGATTTATTTCTGCGCGATCTCACTTTTATCCATGCATTATTACTGTTTTTATTTTTAGGTTTGTTTACATTTTGTTTCTTCGTTATTGCTTTCATTATCTGGTTTATTTACATTCTGTTTCTTATCCTTCGAGTGATTCATATTTGATGCTGCTATCGTTTCTATTGTCTATTTCTTTTCCGGGTTTATTTATTAAGACTTCTTTGTATAACTTTTTTTGGAATCATTCGAATTATTTTCAACAAGTGTATTTGATTCTGGAATTTTTGTGGGTATGAGCTCCATCTGTTGATTGCTAGATTTAAAATTTTCATTTGTATCTACAGATTTCTGTTCACAAATTTGTTTATTTTGTTCAACAAACTGGAGCCTACTAAGTAGGTAATTATTTGTTTTTATGAATGCTTGATTGTTTATTTTAAGCATTGTCCAGTGACTGGACTAGTTTTGTGAGAGTTTCTATTTGATATAATATTGAATTGTTATTCTCACTTTGGAGGTTAGATACTCCACATGTATGGTTGGGCATTGCGTCCTGTTTTCCCTTTGCAAAACAGCCCGGGTGAAACGCTGCTGGACATTCACTACACTCAACTCTATCCCTCACTATCGATTTTTTACAATGTTTATATGCACATATTTTGTTATCGTTGCTTTTCTATCATTAACACCATCTTCACTCGGCGCCATATTTACTCATGAAAATAAAAATCTAGGAAATATAATTATATAAAGATTATTTAGGAGCGGAACGTAATACTGGCACCTCCACCATAGCAAATTAACTTAGAAATACTCTGAACAGAAATGTTTTGGTTAAATCATCACAGGTTGGCCAAAGAATATTTGTTTTCTATAAATAATAAAAAGCAAGTAACTGTAACAAAACAAAACTAACTAAAATTTCTTCCACGTATTTTCTGTTTATTGGCTGAGTACCCGAAACATCCCAACTACTAACTGCAGTGACAACCCCTTTATCTTTCCAGGCCAATATATTATTATTATAGTATTATCCTCGGAAAACTTCGGTCTTTTTACATACGAATTTTAGGTTAATTTGTATAGTTCCAGTTAAGTACACGTTTATTTTCAGACGTTGTCATGCACGTGGTAGGCTTGTATAATACCGGTCAGTAAATATATGGTATCCTTCAGTACCTGAACTTAAAGGAAGGACTAAATTATCTGATGTCAAGCTTTCGTATTAAGGCAAAATGGAATATTCCAGTATCAGCATCTGCAAAACACATATCCCAATTCCACACTTTGTTGGTTTATTTGGTTTATAAGGCAAAAAACTTATTCTGTATTTGAAACCATCTACAGACTCATCCATTGAAATTTCCCTTGACGGAACAAATTGTCCCTTGAACTTTTTCTCCAAAAAATCTAAATAATGACCTTTTGCACCCGACTCCAAAGACTTTGATCGTTTGGATCTGTCTCATGTAAATGAAACATCTAAAAGATTTGCATGAATCAGTCTCTTCTAAATATGTTAAGAAAGGAATTTTAGCATTGGTGCTCTCCTATTTACTACTACTACTACTGGAATCACTGAATAGGCAGGGCTTCTATACAGTAGGTTACGCCGACTATATCACGATCCTAATTAACGGCAACTCGGAAAGTATATTAACGAAACGTATGTCGGATGCTCTTGATATAGTAAACAAAGGGTGCATTGACCAAGGACTAAATTTAGCAAAAACGGAACTGGTACTGTTTACAAGAAGGAGGAAAGTCAAGGATTTCAAGCTACCAAGTAAGTCAAATATTTGGGCATACGTCTAGATAACAAACTGCACTTTAATGTTAGGCGGAGAGATCCAAGAAAGTATGCATAGCACTCTGGCAATGCAAACGAGCTGTAGGGAAAAACATGGGACTTTCAGACGGACATCGTGCGGCATCAGTAATATGGTGGCTTAGAGCGACTATAAAAACAGCCGTAAGGCTTCTAGATCACGTCTAACGCAACGCATTCCTGAGCGCGACAAGAGAACAACACCCAAAGTGAAGCTCTGCTGCAGCTCCCATCCTTGGACATATATATCAGTGAACAGGCAGCAGCGACTAAGGCTATGACTAAGGCTACGAGTAACAAAAGGATGACTTGTAAGCAACGGAGGAGGTAAACACCACAAAATCAGCCAGATGCTGTAGGCAAATACTCTAGTTTACGTTATTTTATGATCTTTTTCTGAAGAACAAATTCATTCGTAACTCTTTGTACCTAGCTAATCCTCAGAACTCCTCTATACATCTACATTTTGAATGCGTTTAACTAGCTAGGCCTCTGTCCGGTATAATAGAACTGGGAAGATGTAGCATTTTACCATTCTCATGCGCAATTCTAGATTTAAGTTGTGGCTGCACAGAACGTTTCCGAGTTTCAAGAAATTTGTTCTTGCTTGTGCGATTCTGGCTTGTGTCCTATTAATTCGTTAATAATCGCGCCTAGGTATTGTTGAAGAACACATAAGTTGCTATATGAAGAAAACAACAAATTTAACGTTTAATTTCAGAGTTCGTTATGTTTAAAAGAAACATTACAAATTAGGGCATATTATTTTAAATTTAATAAATAAACATAAGTTTATCAATTTTGCCCTTTCCATGATAATGTAACCCACTACTCAAGAGTTTACAGGCATACATGTATATTTGATAACTTTTTGGGTAAACTTTTGGTATTAGTTTGTAACTTTCCACAGATTATTCTAGTCATTCCTATAGAAGAGTAACAATATAAAATTGTTGCCATAGAATGTTATTCCATAGAATCATCATAAGATGACAAATCTATTAGTCAAAATGAAATCAAAAGACCATGATTATTTATACTCGATTGAATTGCATGATCCGAATGAACTGACAATTAAAGTTATACTAACAAGTAAACAATAAGCTTGCATTAATATATACAAGAAATTAGTTGATCTGTTATCTACATTTATTAAAGTCAGTTTCAATTTAAATAACACCTTTGTAACTGAGTTCATTAATATTATTAAATACAATAAGAACAACATTCCCTGTATTTTTTTTATTATCAAAATCTATTATGACTTGAAAGCCTCCACAATTAGTGTAAATTATTAACGAAGGTGTTCAACCTGCCCATTGTTGACACTACTAAGGTCAAGGTGAACGTACATTCTTTCCAATGTCGGTCGAATTGTCTTTGTCTTGACATTTTAAATTCTTTCACGGATCTTAGCTAGTTTAATTGTTTGAGTAAACCTTGAATTTAATATGGTATACTAAAAGAACCTAAAACTACTCCCTTTTGTGTAATCCATCTTCCGGGGATATATCTCCAAAAGTGCTGCCCAAAATATGGAGAAGCTCCATCTTGTTGGAATAATAATAGTGCAGATAAAATATTTAATCTATAAATACTTCATCTAGATTCTTTTGGTATATCATATTAAATTCAAGGTTTACTCAAACATTTAAACTAGCTAAGATCCGTGAAGGAATTTAAAATTCAAATTGAATATAATCTTAATAAAGTACACGATTATTTAGTCAAACAAACATATGCACTACATACGTGTATATATTTTACAGTATATCCAATTTCAGAGTGAATACATTTCAACAGCGAGTAATTAATTCCGGATGTTAATTGCGTCATCTGGATGAAACAATCACGACGAGGGGCGGTGGGAAAGGGGCTGGCGGGACTGACAGGTCCAAAAGGGGACCACAAAATGTGGAACAAAACGAGCGTTGGATTAGTTTGCTTTCGTTGCTGTAATTCACGTCCGCGGTGCGTGAGCTGCGAGCTAAAAAAGGGAAAAATCACGACCCATTGAAATTTCAAAACTGTGCACACAACACGACAGGCATTTATAAAATACAACAGAGAAAAAAGTATCCTTATTATGCTTTTGAGTTTTTTAATTCAGTATGTACATTTTCAAATTAATAAATATTGGTTTTGACTATAAATGGAATTTACGTGTATGTTTGATTTATAGTAATCAATTCCATTGACTTCCACGTACTCATTTGATTGTGTAATCTGAACTTCTACGTGATAATACATGTTTATTATTTGCCAATAGTACTACTCTATTTAATGATTAATAGGTGTCTTTAAGAGGTTAATAGATGAATAATTGACTTATAAGTTACAATTAGTAACTTCTTATGTATGATGCATAATGTCTTTAGGGTATAATTAAAGATCCATCAGATTATTAGGCCGGTTATAATGAAATTGAAATGAAATTATTAAAAATACATTAAAAACTAAATTTTATTTATATACAGCTAACACCGAGAATATAATGAAACGATGCTTTAACATCCTAGTAAATTATTGCCTAAGAACAGTTTTTTTTTTAATTTTAATCCATACGAAAGAAAGAAGTTAAAGGCTAGTCACCATAAAATTTGAGGTGACATATATTTTAATTCATATAAAAATATGAGTCAGTTAGCTTTAGAGATAAATAACTCAAATCTGCGCATATATAATAAATATTCAGCAAACTATGAAGTGTGATAAATTTATAGGGAGGCATGATAAATGTATGTTTTACTATTCACACTTTTCAGTTCGTAAATGAGATATAGCTTTCCTGACATTGTTTTCAATTTAATCAGACAATATTTCATCACCTCCTATATATAAAATTAATCTTCTAAACAACCCTAACCTAATAAAAACTTAAATTATTTTAGTTCGTAATTCCTCAAGTAAATTATAATCATCCTTAAACTTTCTCAACGTCTTTTTTTACGAAAACTTCAATTTTCCATTAGTACTTATGAATTATAAATTAATTAACAACTTTAAGTGTTGTAAACAAACACGTCTAATCTGCGACCGATAATTACACCACAACACAATACCATTCTGAACTCAATTAAGGCTCTGGGGGCTGAGTAGAGTGTAAATTACTATCATGTGCACTGTGACTTACTGCGCCAAAGTAATTTATCTTCGTACGTCGAGGGGTTGAAGTTTAATGCACGACTGCACTTATAATTAAACCCCATTCAGATTAATTGCCACTCAGCTTTAGGATGCTATAGTGCTTGCAAGTAATAATCTAGAATGGTTATGTATAGCAATATCATATTACAAAATGCAATATTATATAATGGCATCATTTATTTTTTTTGTGACCCACAAGAAAGTTAATGGAGAGCGATAGATCAGAGGTCATATGCCATTTTTGATTATTATTTATATATTCAGACATATGTTTCGACATAATTATTTTCAACGACGATTGATTAGTTTTTATATATATACAGTTGTTAAAGGAAATTTCTTGTAGATTAAATTTCTAAAATGTAAAGTAGGCTAGAATAATGTTAATTGATGAGTTACGTGAAGATGATGCAATATAACATAACTTGTAATTAAGTTATTTTATATAGGCTGGAATAGTTGATTGTGGAGTTATAAATTTGACGAAGAAAAACACTTGTACTTTTCCATGATTTGATTATCAGTTCTCAAGTCATTTTTAAAGGTTAAAGTAATTGTTCGAGTGTAATCATAGAGGTTGTGTTATTAGAACGACGTCTCGATGGTCTCTCTGCCACCTTCATCTGATTTAACTTGCGTACTGCAATAATTCAATGAGTTGTTCGTTGTTGAGTGTTGTTTTTCTTGTCAAAAAATTATTTTAGTTTTTATTCGATTTATGTTTTTACTACTGATCTTTTTAGAGATAGGTAGTAGTTTAACTCTGTATGCAATTATCTATTTTTGTGGTTGGTTTTTGAAATACGGTGTTCGAGAAATCCACCTAGTTTTCTGATTAGGAGGATGTCTAGGAATGAGATTTGTTTGTTGTTTTTTATTTGCGTTATGAATTTGATTTTCATTCAGTCATTATTTGCTATTTGCCCAGATTAGGAATGTATCGTCCACGTAACGTAATTTATATTGCGCTGAGTCAAGTCTTCCATAAACATGTTGACAAGGATAGGCAATAGTCTTAAACCAATTGGTGCTTCTTATATTTATATCTTGGTTGTCATACATACAATATTTGTTTGATATGCAGTGCTTAATTAAGTTCGGTTATGGAATATTTTGATTTTGAGGATGATAGCGTCGCTTCCATTAGTACTTTTGTGAACAGTGACACCAAGTCAAAATTTACGAGGATGTCGTTTTGGTTCAGTTTATGAGGTTTCATAAGTTCTAGGAAATGTTGTGAGCTTTTTACGTATGAAGCAGCAGTTTCGACATATGGTTGTAATATGGTGTTTTGCCAAAAGAAATCTCTTAAATTTGTACTCTGTCAAATAGAACACCTTTTATGTAATTTTTTTCGGTAATTTGTTTAATTTGGGGCATTTGGATAATTTTTATCGGGGGACAATCGCTTCCTTTGACTTTGAATCTAGTGGGGAGACATTAAATTTGGCCTCTGATGTTTTTATAGGTAATTAGTCGGATCGGTAGTAATTAGGTCATAAGTTGAGTCATCAAGGATGGACAGCATTTTGGTACGGTAATCAGCTTTGTTAAAAACTATGGTCGCAATTCCTTTATCTGCAGGTAGAATTATAATTTGCTTATTTTGGTAAAGTAATTTTAATGTCTGGAATTCTTTTCGTTTGATACTGAGTGTTCCAACAGAAAGTTTACATTTAGTGGACCAATTAAAAAAAGTAAGCCATCTATCGAAAAATGTGTTTTTTTAATTTATTTAACTATACAATTTGGTAATATATTTAAAATAATATCGTCCAAATGTAATATTTCCGGCCACGGTACTCATTTATTTCAATACTAAACTGAAACTCTTATGACGGCTCGGTAGGTAAACTCTGTGATGGCTGCTATTTTCTGATGAATATTTTTTTAATGCGCCAAAGAAGTCGGTTTATTTAGATTTGAGATAACCCCTCAGGAAAAAGTCCTTAGGAATTATATCAGGACTGCGTCAAATTATATTACCTTTTCTGAAGATCAATTTACCAGGACCGCCATCTTAGGGCTTTAATTCTTGTACCAATTGAATTTTATTATTTATGTTTTTGTACATACCATAATGTAATGAGAATCTAAGCACATTTAAAGTGATTGAGCCCTTTCGAATTCAATAGTTCTGATTTTCACGAACAAACTACACTATCCACATGCTCTGCCGTTCTTGATTATCTTGGTCAACCCTTTATTGGTTGTATTGGTCTCTTTAAACTTTTTCATTCATTTTTAAGTGAGAAATATGCTTGGTGCCTCATTTAGGTGACGAATTTTGCAGAATCTTCTACGCGCTGCAGTTGCCGAATCACAATTTTTGCTGACATAAACAGCCTAAAAGTTCCTCCCAAAAACTGGTCAAAAATACCATATAAACGAAAATATAAACGTTTCCGGACGTGGAAGAGTCTTTAATGTTGGATTGATTGATTTCTTGTTGTATGGAAGATGAGAAAGGGCGAAGACAGAGAACTCTTTTACTAAACACTTGTATGTTCAATACTCACACTTTAGATAGAACAGGGATAACAGTTTGCGAGAGTTACGTTATTGTTTACGGTCGGTGTTAATGCCTCGCTTTTCCCTTTTATTTTCTCGCCGATCAGGGTGGAAGCGAGTGAGCAGGGTGGCATGTAGCTAGCCTCCTTTTACGAAGTAATAGGGGTGAACCACATTCTCCAAAATGTTCGCAAGTCCGAACAATGAGTATACCTGCCTTTGTAACATCATGGTACGAAAAGGGTTTTAGTGAATAAACATAGTTCGTAATTGTGAACTCCGCCCGTGCTCCTTTTGTTCAAAATTTGACGCATGTTTTTTGTAATTAAATTGTTTTTATATATTTTTTTAAAAAGGAAGACCAAATATCTAAATAAATAAATAAACACAGGAGCGGACCGTGCGGCTCCTGGATAACGCTTCATGGCGACTAAATTCCCAAAAGACAGACTTTCGATCTGGCATTCTTATTCTGATATTTTATGAAGAAAGCTGAAGAAATATTAACTTTATTTTGATAGATCCTGAGGATTTATGTTGTCTCTTGTCGAATTATTTTAGCGTCTACTTGGTATTTCTACAAAGCCAATATATCTTTATTCAGAATTGTTGCATCATTTTTTCAAAACAGATAATTATACGGCGTCTAGTATGAAATTGTATAAGTTGTATACAGTCTTTGTTGAGATTGGTTTTTCATATTTCCTGGAGGTGATAAAATTATGAAATCTGTTATTTTGATGTTTAGTTTCTGTTCCATAAAGATGGATGTATTAAGTCACTGAGAATTAAGTGTGTGTTAATTAAATCTTGGCTGATTTGGTTTGGTTAGTTTTCTTGGATTTCACAAACTCTTGGAGTAGGGTTGAGTTTGTATTATTGAGAATTCGGTTTATTCTTGGCGTGTTGGTAAGAAAATTCAGCTGGCCGCAACATGTTAAGATGATAAGTCAGTGAGCAGTTCACCTTTTTCCCCTGAATTAGTTCGAATTTCTTAGTTAACTATAAGAAAGTTCCGAAGTTATGATGTTATCTTGGGATTATATTTTTGTCGCGGTATCTTCGTAGGAAGTCAAAGTCAGCGAGCAGTTCGCATTTTTCCCCGAATTAGTTCGAAATTCATAGTTAATTATAAGAAAGTCCCGAATGTCTGGTGTTATCGGCGTAGATACGCTCCTAGTTTCGGAAATAAGCCACATTATTAAAGATTTACTAAAAGATAATCCTCCACAAGAACGTGTAAATAATGGATATCTGCCTATCCCAAAACTACTACTTCATACATTTTAGGCTTAAGAATTATTTTGGGAACTCCAACATCACCACTTTTTCAAGAATCGTTTGAGGAACACAAGTCTGCGATACCATTTTTGTATGTGGTGTTTAATTGTCGA
Source organism: Ontholestes murinus (assembly GCA_963969525.1). Taxonomy (NCBI): domain Eukaryota; kingdom Metazoa; phylum Arthropoda; class Insecta; order Coleoptera; family Staphylinidae; genus Ontholestes; species Ontholestes murinus. The sequence goes on along the minus strand of OZ018394.1, from coordinate 51,618,234 downwards.
TTACAACGTCAATTAGACACATTTCTGAAAGAACTTAACAATCAGAAAGCACAATTCTCGATAAAAAAGGCTTATAATGGCCTGGACGTAACAGTAGAGATAAAAAGTAATAAATGACAATAGTCCTTAAAAAAATACCAGGTCTCTTATACCATCATACCGAACGACTCTTTCCAATCAATAGAAATAAAACATTTAGAAAAATTATATCAAACAAAGAAAAAATTAATTGCATATCTTATAATTTGCAAAGAATTTTGACCCTAAATGTGTATGTTTACTTAAAAAGAAAATTAGCAAGTCTTATGTTTATTATAGACGTATTCTGAAATTAAGAGAAATTTTACAAATATATACCTAATAAATAAATTAATAAATGTATTTTTTAGTAAATACAACTAGAACTAGAATCGATATTTTTTTGGAATTTGTCATTATTTTTTAAATTGTGCATATGACGAGCAGTTTTAAATTTGTATTATGCTAAAGACGAATTAAATAGTAAATATCACCGAATCTATTTAAAAAACCTGATAATAAAAAGTTGAATTTTATAAATGTTAGGACTTCCGGCCAATTATTAAAAAGATCGAATCAAAATAAAATATCTCTGCAAGTGTGATAAACTAACAAAGCCCACTCAATATTTCTTCTATGTTTTTAGCACTAACAACAGAAAGTAAAATCAGTAGTTATATCAGAAAATTGAAAAATAAGTTCTCTGCGAGTTCAGATGAAATTCCAGACTTAATTTTAAAACTAATATCAAACTATATTATAGCCCCATCATCACATTTAGTCAATTTATCTATTAGGATATTTTCCTCGCAATCTAAAACAATATATAGTCACTAATAATTAGAAAAAACACGAAAATATTTCGTAAAATCTACAACAAATTAGTCTTATTAAGACTACAAGAAAGAAATCACTTTTGAAACAACTACTTCTCTAGCTAATACTTCGACAGACATTGAATGATACAAAAGTAATTTGCGTGTTACAAAATAGCAAGGCTTCATTCAATGTCTGTCGAAATATTAGCTAGAGAAGTAGTTGTTTCAAAAGTGATTTGTTTCTTGTAGTCTTAATAAGACTCATTTGTTATAGATTTTACGAAATATTTTCGTGTTTTTTTTTAATTATTAGTGAATTTTCTACAACGTAAGGACTTATATATTTTATTAATATATAGTCACTCCAATATTTAAGAAGACCAAGAAGAGGCATAATTTATTATAGGTTGGTAACGAAAATAATAGCAATTATAAAAATATTTGAATATTGTATGCTTATAAGAATTGTTACATTCATTGATAAACATATTTTTTTAACAGATAATCAACATGATGACAAATTAACAAAAACTGCTATAAACAAGTTCTATAAATTTATTACAGAATATTTTGAAGGGAGAGAGTATCCAGTAGCAATATTTTTTGATTTGAGTCGTGCGTTAGATTTTGTCAACATTAATTATTTAATGGACAAATTATATAGCTATGGAATCCGTGGTGTGGCGTATAGTTGGCTCTTAACTTATCTCAAAGGACGCAAGCAAAGAGTAAACCAATTACGGGGCAACTTCAGGAATATGTTTATCTATCTAATGAATTAATATTAGACGTTAGTGTCTCACAAGGATCTATTTTAGGTCCTTTTCTATTCATATTATACATAAATGACTTGCATAATATTTATGGAATCAAAATTTTTAATAAATTCCAGCAAATATCAAGAAGAGTAAAAATAAACATAAGTTCAAAAGTAAACAAAAATGTCACTTGAATCAGAAATTATGCTATTCTGTAAATTAATATTTGGCATAATATAGACTTAATTATTATTATTTTTAAACTGATAGGAATATATTTGTGTTGTGTGACTTATCCTATGTACATACTGTGTATAGCTTGTACCAATAAAAGTTTATTATTATTATTATTATTATTATTATTATGAAATATAAAGTGGGCTTTTGATTTAAAAAATTTTGCCGATTTTAATGTAGAAAATAGACTACAACGTCTTCTTACTCGAATTTAACTAGCTTAGATATTTCAGAAGTATTAATTCCGACATCAATAACGTAACTGTGATAATGGATTTTACCTGTCAGAAACCTAATGTCAGTAGTAAATTTCGTGATAAAAGTGATTTTATGTTATACAGTAGAGTTTGGTTTCAAAATATTTAAAGTTTGTGGTAAAATATTACATCCGTAAAGATTCGGTTAAAATTATTTTAATTTCCAAATAAACCATTAATAATATCAAGGATTTATACAAGAATACTACAATTTTTCTTATATTGACCAGCAATATGAAATTCGTCTAAGGTCGCATTATAGTTTCTATCACAAAAATGCTTAAAATGGATATTGTGAAAAGGCCAGGATTCTTGCTTAAAGTTAGTTGAGCTGCGCAAGTAAATTTGAGCATGATTTGATAAATCTGTGTCCAGAAAATATTTAAAGATTTTCTGGTCAATAGATAGTGAAAAATTTGAATCAACTTTAGATCACAATTGTTTGATACTTTAATTTTATTCCGTTGAAAATACATATGTTAACCATTATTCTAACAAAAGACAAATTGTCGAAAATTGGATATATTCGATAAACCATTGAACTGTTTTGGTGACTTTCCAAAAACCAAAATTTATTCTCTTATACTGAAACAAACCAAATATTGCTGTGGCTGTATCATTATTATGAATTTTAATTTATAAACTCTTAACAAAACTACTAAAAATCATATAATATTTGTATATATTGTAACGGTAAACTTTCAATATGGTCTAGGGATAGCGATATCAAGTACGTTTGCGTACCTATGAGCTTGATGAAAAACAAACCAGCTCAGTGTGTTTGTTCTATTATTTGAAGAAGAACAAATTTGTTTCTTATTCTTTAATGTGGACAAGGCTTCTAAAAAATGGGCGTTCGTATTGCCAAAAGCTACCAGCTAATAGTAATTCTAAAAGTTGCAAGTTTGTCTGGTTCAATTGGATGGTCCTTTCTACCAATTCAAACAGTACTCTTTTTAATTTTAATTTAAAAACCTGTAACATAGCGGACCAATTAGGAATTGTGTTAATTTTAATCATTATTATGATCTCGATAAAATGAAGACAGCAACTCTTTCGTTTAGCTTTTTGGAGCAGTGGTGCTGGTTTTGTAATTTCTGTCTTCATATGGCTGATCTGGTAGGTCTATCGAAAATCCTTCGATTTACTAATAATATTCTAATTTGAAGCAGCCAATGGATATTTTCATATTCAGCTTCGATTTTCAAAAGACAATCGAAAAATCTAGTGTAATATTTAGTATAATCGATACTTGTTCTGCTACTCTCTTGGTGGAATCAAATTTTCAAATTGGGAAACAAGAGTTTTAGTTCTCCCAATTTGAAATATTTAGTATTAATTGCATTAATTAATTAACAAAACATACTAAAAATAAATGAATTGATATCGGTGTTTCTACTTCTGTTAATTCACTTCTAGTTTGATAATGAAAGATCATGATCGAAACTGAAGTCACTAAAATAAATCGTTGTGATATTAGCAAAACTAAATATGAAGAGAATAGTGGCGACCGTTACTACGTGGATAATCCACACTTACACTGAATTATAAAATTCACTATGTTTTAACCACAAATAATTATTGTCAAAATATTATATAAAAAGAAGGCACAATTATATAAATTGTACTGAGTGTATATAATATTTTTACAATAATTATTTGTGGTTAAAACATAGTGAATTTTTCAATTCAGTGTATAACTAAATATTTTATTTCATTTATAATATAAAAATGTATCACGATGTAAACGCCTCCAGTGTCAAATAATAAAAATATTCTTTAATTTATTTGTAGGCCTCCTCCGTAATAAAAAAATAAATATGTTATAAAATAATCTTAATTAATTTAATTAACTATATACGGAATATCGTGTAATTAGTCAAATTACTCAATTTACTGGATCATAAAATTTACCTAGCTACAGCAATAAGTGCGACAACTGTAAATAATATACCTTGTTAATCAGGGTAATAATCGTTAATGACAAACTAGTTGCTGATGGTAGCATTCAACTTTTCGTTCAAAGGCAAAATTCTGCAAATACTAAAATACGCAAAAACACATTTCTAATTAGGTATTTGGAATACCCTTTTTTAATTTCAATGTTTTTGCTATATTACAAAATGAAAAAATAAAGTATAAAAATGAAATTCTTCGAAAATCAGGGCAGCTGACTATTACATATTTGATCCTTCAAATTGAAGTTATGTATCGATTAAATATCTTGATGCAATTTCCTAATTGTAAATTTGAGGGCTAATTAATAGTACAATAATTTGATGTTGAATTTAACATATTATTTCGCACAAAATTTATTTCAAACACAAGTAGTTAGTGACTAATGTGGGTTTTAGCAATCTATTTATTTTTATTTATTATTTAATACGCCTACAACTGATATAATACCTGAAATATATCAATGTATTTTTTAGTTAATTTAGTTTAGCTTAGTCTATTCGCCAGCGCAAATACATACTACTTTCCTACCATCCCTCGTATATATTCAAATGCATTCTTAAAATTGTAACATTGAAAAAATAATGATGATTAATTATAAATATATACTCTTATTAATTATCTAGAAAAGAGGAATGCGGAATTTATAGAAGTGAATTATGTGTGTATTATGGAGAAATATTTATTCGTTTGTTGACCGAAGAATAATTGAGATCTTTTGTTTTGCAGATAATTAGTCTCGTGTATTATTTATCTTTACTTTTTATTTGCTATTTGATTGAGTATTTCCAGTTAATCACACTCGCTCATAAATAATTCATATCTTCCTTCTAATTAATAATTAGATTTAATGCTGGAGGCGTTCATAATTCATAATTAGCGGCATCTGTAGCATATTAAATATAAAATTGGTGCATTTCTTGAATAATATCCAGTTGAATATTTATTTAAAAAAGGTTATAATTAAGTCGTTAAAAAAAAGCAAAATAATTATCTCTCCATCCCAAAATATATCTCTGCAGTATTCCGCTAGGAAATTGCGTAAACTTCAATGAAGATAATACTCTCCCTTTCAAATTATTACATTGCGTTTGTTGTTTGTGAATTAAGAGCGAAAGTGTTTCGTAAATTAGTATGTGGATATCCTTGACTTTTCCCATGTTTCCACGTCGGTCATTTAACGGTCGCGGTGGCGATGGTGATGGTGATTTTGTGAGCCATCCATCATGGAAGCCATCACCGGGTGTAATTAAAATGCGGCATAAGTCTCCTGGAGAGCGGCGTGCGAACTGGTTTTGAATTTCGGTGAATGGTGAACGTTGAAAATTATTAGAGAACGTCGTGAAATTTTCCATACCTAAACCAATTTAACATGAGAAAGTGGGTGGTTGAGTAATTTTGGATTTTATGTTTACCTTCCACATACAAAAAAATATGTACATCGATATAAATTTGAAATATTGTATATGTTAGTTTAGTTTATTACTTTTCAAGATCTATTTAAAAAATACATAAAATACATACATTAATACACTAAATCACTAAAACTTAGAACACAGGCAATAAATTAAAAATAGTAAACGCTGAATAGTGAAATGACTTATTCGTGGGTTTTTCTTTTGTGTCCTTGTGGCTCAAATATATAACTAATAATACTTTGAATATATGAATATAAAAATGATCAGTCCAGAGCTTTACTCTCAGTATTTTACTTGTTCGACTAAGTTTTCTATCTACAGAATATGACATGAATATATAGGTTAAATGAAATGCGATCCAAGGGAATATTACGAGTATATATAAAATAAATATTTACTACTTTTTATATATTATATGCTAAACGCTAAAAACACTAATTCTAGCATTTAGAATTTGTCCCTCAATAGAGATGCTGTAGGAAGTTTATTGAAAGATTCTAATCTAATCGTGTTGTTTTGAACATTTTCTAATAAACAATAATTAATAATAAGCAAGCAAAGCCCTACCAGATATCAAATACATTTGCATAAATGAAACGTTCTAAATAACTCTACTGACAAAAAATCAAACTATTCAAACATTGGAGAGAACCCTCTTAGAATGTGTACACTACAGTAACGGAATGCACCTCTAACACATATCCAATCTAAATTACTGGATATATTTATCTTTCAAAATATAAGAAGTTTTTATAAAATAAATCATATATAGTAATAAACATAATTTGTGTATTTTGATATAATTAATAAAGGTAGACTAATTGAGTTCAACGTTATTCAATTATATTTCTAAAATTAAAAATTTTACGATATCAATCTAATGGTATAATACCGAACGCTGAAATTCGAAAATAAAATAAAATATGATGCATATACTGCAGTAATTAAATTTTCAATATACAGCAAATTCGCTATTATTAAAATGGTGCAAACCACATGTTTATTAAATTGAGTTAACATATTTTCCAGCATTTATTCATGGTATTGAAAGGTTTACAGATTGCCCGTGTTATATATTCGTTATATTTAATTTATACCGTTCATTAGTATTCAATAAATTTGCTATAGCTTTAATAATTTCTATTCTATTTACGTATTCCTCTACGACGTCGTAAATTATAAAGTACATAATTAAATTAGTTAGTATGTTTTATTAACATAGTTGAGTAGTATTTATTTGAGTAAACTTGTATACAAATAATTATTTACCCAACATGTAGATAAATATTCCTATACAGTATTCACTAAGTGATTATAGTAAATGGAGTGCTTTGATGTAGTTTGATGTAAGAAGGCTGATTAATCAAAGCTTGAGAATACTTAAAGGCTATAAACGCTATTTATCATGAAACTATTTGCCATATTTCCCTTCATACTGTCGAAATATTAAATTATAAAACGGTATGTATGAAATTAATCATTCCATTTTCAGAGTATTTATATATTATGGAATTTAGGAAAAACAAATATATAATTGTATATAAATTCTGTTTATAGTTTAAGGAAGTATTACAATTTTTAGCCCAAGCAACTTTCACCCACCTGATTTGTCTAATCAAATGAACAAACTTAATTAGCACTATCAGTATATACAATTAGAAACATGCAAATTGAAACAACTACCACAAACAATGAAATACAACTGAGAATGTCTCATTAGTTTAAATTAGTATTTTAAGCCGTTTTACACAACACACGTATTTTTATATTTTATAATTTCTATGATAACATTTAAGGATAGAATTTAGGAGTTTACAATATTAGTTATTAACATTATTTAGTAATTATATAAATTTGAGACTAAATAAAGAAATACAAATATTTTTTTAATGTTTTCGACGTTTTTTTTGTGGTAGATTAAGTAAGGATTTGAATTTTTTTATAAAGTTTCGTAATGACTAGCCTATGGTCTAAACTGTAATCACAGATATACAAATGCACAGTGATAAAACAACGTTCATAAAGTATTTTTTTCAAATCCCTAAATAATAATAATTTTTGCCTTTCTTAAATAATGTGAAATATGGTTTACTAAAGGTAAATAAATAGAAAAGTTTTTCTCAGTAAACAAATACTTATCAAGTAGAATTGTTGTTATTAGTATAAGTTCATCATATTTTAAAAAGACTAGCTTCAGACGACCAAATATTTTCTCTAATTCAGTCTTTAAAACGATACATTGTTCAAGGTGATACTTTTATATTAGGTTGGTATTGACATCCAAATGTTGTTGGTACTTTAATGAAGTACTTTTCTCTGTCACTGGAACTATTTATCTCATTCGCCATCAATATTAGTTTTCGATATTAAATTTCGGATACTTATGTAGGGATAATAGTATGATATATATATATGTGTTATAAACTCCCTCAAGAATCTCATAAATTCTAAACAAAGGGCTTTATTTGTAGACATTATTACTGACCTACAACATTGACAATTATTACCTCTTTGGATTGAATGACCGCAAGCCTATAGATTTAAATTGTGTACTAGGATAGAAGAGTAAGTAAAGAATTGATAAACACTGGGTTTGTTTCACTACAAAACAAATTAATTTGTTTTGTAGTCTTAGTAAGACTCATTGTTATAGATTCACGAAATGTTTTCGTATATTTAAATTATTATTTAATTTTATACAACGAACTAAAGGATTTTAATACATTTTATTGACTTTAGCATTTACATTTTGGTATCTCACCTAAGTGAGAAACACTCACAAATTTTATTTATAAAATATATTCTAATATGATTGAGAGAATTCCATAAAAACACATAATACACAAAAATTAAATTTTCATGTTTTGATCTTCTTCCAACAAAACTTAGTTAAAGCTCTAACCTTACTTATCTATTTATTTACTCTTTTGTTTCTTTCCAACGACTACTTGTGTAGTCCTTCACTCTCCTCCAAGCATTTTTACTCTCTTTTAACCTTTTTTTAATGGACTTAATCCAACTTAAGGGAGCACGACCTCCAGTGTTGCCACTGTGGTCTATTCACCGTCCCCGCTTTATTTATTTGCGCGGGGGGCTCTGATGTTTGCGATTTTCTGTCGCCATCATTGTGGGATCCGTCCATGATGGTCGATCGATGGACTGGTCTATAAAACAGGGACACCAGTGGCATCGTTGCACACTTCACCTGGTGCCCCCCATCACCTCTTCTTCGCCTCCGCCCCTTACTATCCACTTACATCCAACTATTCCGACTGCCCCAACTGGCCCAACCGCGCCAATTAACTCTGAAGTCTGTATTCTTTCGCTTCCAGAATTTCCCTTATCGTCCGGTCCGCCGCGGCCAATTTCTCCTCGCTCTCCAGCATGTGAAGAATGAGGGTGCCTGGTTCGACAGGCCCGCCCAGTTCTCTGCTCAGCTCTTCTCGTTTCTGTTCACATTGCATGCATGTGAAGATAGTGTGGCGCGCGCCGCTGCACCAAGGGCACTTCTCACTGGGGGCTTTTCTAATTTTATGGAGGTACTTGCCGAAGCACCAGTGTCCTGACAAAATCTGGTTAAGGTGGTACGACAACTCACCGTGCCTTCTGTTCATCTATGTGCTTCGTCTATACGCCTTTCTCCCGGTTGGCGTCCCAACGCTCCTGCCACTGGTCCACCAGCCTACAGGTCCGGAGGGAATTACGAAGCCAGTACTTCGGCGACCTCGGTGGAGATCGTGCAGTACCCTCGGGCCACCCGGATTGCGCCAGCTTTTAGGGCTCCGCGTAGCCTGTCCCTGTTTCTTTGCGCTTCAACGCATTTCACCCATGTTTGTGCAGTCTCCCAACAGTAGCCTCTCTTTTGACCTACACCTAGTTACTGTTAAGACAACCTTGTCCTCTCTATTTAGTATACTGCAAATAAAAAATATTGGAAAATTCCCGTGCATTTTCTATCTCCTATCATTTATTCACTTTTTGCAGTATTTCTCGAATTCAACTCGTTATAGAATTTTAATTAATAGTGAGAAAATTAAATTTTCTGTATGAGCATTGTGTTATGCACTTTTCGAGGAGCGGTTAAAAAATGATAACACCACAAAAAAAAAATTGTTACATCGTGCTGAATATTATTTCAGACATGTAACGACAGCTAACAGTTATGTCATTCAATGCCTGGCGGTGCTTTAGTACGGGGAGTAATTGTTTTAACTGTTAGCTGGAGTTTTTACAGTAAACTGTAAAACATAAGTGCAGAAATGCTAATACAGAAAATTTAATTTTCTCACTATTAATTAATATTATTAAAACTGCACTAATATTTCAATATTTACGTTATAGAATTGTTTTGCTCTTTCCTTCACATAGTTTCCTTTATACCCACATAACTTATTTCTGCAGATTTATTGTTTACTTCCTGAAATAGTTAGTATCCGGAAGTCGATTTTTCATCCTAAGTATATGTTTCATCCCATAAATTACAAATAATTCAAAAAAATTTATCAACAACTTTGACTACTTTTCTTGCAATTTCTATCTACTTTATAAATTCTACGTAAATTTCCGCTCTAAATGAATCGCAACTACTTAAACAAGTATTTTCTTCCTTTCTTTCTTTCTAAATCTAATCCACGTTTTTCTGTACTTTCTTATCCATATGCCTTTATTCTTTCAAAATATCATTTATTTGTTTCCAAACTATCTTCAATAACATCATACATTAACATTCATTAACAACTACACGTTACCTCTGCTATTTCCTCTCCATTATTTATCTTATTGTTTTCCCTTTCTTAAAATCCATTATTTTTTCGCGTTTTTTCTCCTCCTTTGGTACCAGGTACATAACTTCTACTCGTCATGAAGTCGTTATATTAATGTTCTCTATTCACATTTGATTTAGCAGTTTGCTAAATCTCTATTTTTTTCCGTTTTCTATATTCTTTAACATCCGTCCATTTCTGCTATATTCCGCGTTTTACTTCCTTAAATATTTTTTCTATTTTCTCCTTCTTAAACTACTTCATCTTTATCTTTAGCATTCACCCTCCTATCGTACATGATGCTCAACTGCTATTTTCATTTGTTTATTATGGTAACAAGACTCCTATTATTTTTTTTTAATTTCTTTCTCTGTCTGTAATATCTCACATTTCGGGTTTGGTAATACACTTTCTGAATATTTTATTGTTATTTCCAGAACCTGAATATTATTATACTGCATCCTATTTTCCGTCATCTGCTTCTCTTTCCGCGTCATTAGAATGCATTCTCTCCTTCCTTGCTTCTATCTTCCTTAATCCACGTACATGCTTTTCCATTTTCCCCTTAATTTTTTTGCTTTTCACAATGTCATTCTCCAACTCCTCGATCAACATTTTCAATTTTTCAGATCTCTTATAGCATTTTCCGGGTTTTCCCTATATCTGAATATTTGCTTTTAGTATTATAAGTTAGATTTCTCTTTCTTCACTGTGAAGTGAAAGTTGTTGATAAACAATTTCTGAATTATTTGTAAATTATGGGAAATATGATTATGATTATGGTTTCTGAAACATATACTTAGAATGAAAAGGTCGATACCCGGATAGTAATTATTTCAGTAAGTTTGCAGAAATAAGGTATGTTATGTTTAATGCTTGAAGCCATCAATTTGTGATACATCTTGAATCAGGAACTTTAAATGAAAATACACTTCGTTGATATCACACACAGGATGTGATGTGTGTGATATCAACGAAGTGTATTTTCATTTAAAGTTCCTAATAAGGTATGTGATTATAAAGGAAACTATGTGGAGGAAACAATTATATAAAGAGTTGAGTTAGGGGTTCGAGTGTTTCAAAGTATGTGGTAAAGAAAATGTGTGACGGTATGAGTAAAAGGGAACTCTAATAAAGCCAAGGCAGAAATATTCTGCAAAAAGTGGATAAATGATAGGGGGTAGAGGATGCACTTGAGTTTGCCAAAGTTTTTTATTTGCAGTATTCTAAGTAGAAAGGATAAGGTCGTCTTAAAATTGGAAATGTATGAGTGGAAAAGATACTTGGGGTACAAACTTAAAGTAAGTTATGTTGGGAGAAGATCAGAAAGAAATTTGATTTGTAGTATATTATGTGTTATTCTCCCCTTCCTCGCTTCTATCTTTTCCAAACCACATACATGCTTTTCATTCTCCAACTCCTCTCTTAACATTTTCAATTTTTCAGATCTCTTATAGTATTTCCTGAGTTTTCCATATATCTGAAAATTTACTTTTGGTAAGTTCAAAGTGAAGAAAGAGATATTTTTTTACATTACATTTTAACATATTTATTTTTTAATTTAATTTTTTATGTAAAAATATTAATATCTAGGGAAAGTCAGAAAACTATGTATTTATTAGTTACAAAAATTAAATGAGTCAGCGCTCTATTTCTAGTTGAATGCTCTGAATTTGAGGATTGAGTTTGGAACCCTCATAACCCTCAACAGGCGATAATGGAGTCACGCCGCAGGCTCTTTCAAGGACGTGCTTGGTACGGACGAAGGAACGTTTTTATCTTCACACAAAAGCGGTAAATGCAACAAAATCTTCAGGGGTTCGACGTCGGTTGCCATAATAATGAATTCAGCAATTGCCTCTGTTGAGAGTTTTGGTGACTTTGTTGGTACCCTTGCGCAGCTGTTTGTAGTTCATGGCCTGCCGAACGAGGTTAAGGATCTTCGTCGTCAAGACTGCCTTGGCGAGTGGATAAGCCATTTTTAACTTTATAACAAGGTAGTTCTTCAGTAAAGTACACTAATGCAGCCACTCGGCTAATATATCGTTTCACTGAGAAGCAATTTATGAAAGTTATGAAACGAACACTAACGCACGTGTGTCGAGGTTAGGAAAATCAAACTTATAATATTAAGTTTTATTATTTCAAACATACTAACAGAAATCTATTTTTAGTAATCAGTTTTTAAACTTTTATTATCTCCACTTTTTCCTACTCAATTGCTGACCATCCCCGTGGATGAGTTCTTTTCTCCTCAGTCCCTTTCTATACATCGATTTTAATGACTTAATAAAACACTGGTATAGCGTGAGGTTTTAAACATAATTTATTTTACTATGACAATTGTTTCGCCACACTGTGGCATCATAAGGTAGACGTACGATTGTAACAAAATACAAATTGGGTTTATATACTAACGGAGTAGGATTTTATGAGGGTGGGAATTCGGAATTCGGTGGGAATTTGTGGTGGTTAACAAAAATATTTTTTACAACTAAAAAATATAATTTTTGAAACCTCACGCTATACTAGTGTTTTATTAAGTCATTATAATGGAGTTTCAACAAGTATCGGCCTCGACTATTCAATACATCTATTTATTATCTTTCAGCTCCTTTCATTACCTATTCCTTTACTCTCCTACCCTAGTAGTCTAAATAATCATGTTAAGAACTTTTAATCATGAACTTCTAATCACTAATCTTTCATCACAACTCTCTTAATTTTGCATTAAATAAATCGGATTCATGTATATTTCCTTCCATTATCAGTCCTCTTCTGTATATCCATTTAACCTCTTACATCCCCTTCCATTGTCTACTTCTTTTTGTCTTAGCATAGTACTTTATATAGTTATCTTAAGAATTTCTTTCAATCATAGAATCGTAATCGCGAATCTCTCATCCTAACTGTCCCAATTTTGCATTAGTTTGAATTTTCAACATAAACCTTCTTACTTCACAAGTTATTTAGTCTAATTCCTTGATTATTTCTCCTCATTTTGTCTTGACATAAACTACTTTCATGTTAATTGAATATAAATCTTACAGATCTTCAACACAAGCTAGCCTTTCCTCACCTTGCCCTTTTTTCATTGTTTCTCTCAAATAATCCAATCTTTCTTTGGCTGTAGATTATCTTACTTGTTTTCATTGATCATCTAAATCTTTCCAGGAGCTGCCTATTATTCCCTTCTACTCTTCTTTTATAATTCATTTATAATTCACGTTTTCACTAATCCACTCCTCGAAATATCTTTGCCATAGATTTTTTGAATACGAGCTATATCCGAAACCACATCAGTATGAACAATTCATTGGTTAATAATTATATTAAAAAGAGTTTAAATATCATAAAATAAGGTGGTATTCAGAAGATTATAACAAGAACAGAGAAACAATCTTAACTCAAACAAATTTAAATTACTCATCTGTATGGTGAAGCTACGATGTTCCATGTTTGTTTTTCTTTGGGTTTCGTGAAGAATATATTAATGTACATACATCTTTTATATCATTTCTTTACATTTTGTTTTCTATGCTTAGAAATGAAAGTGCGAAGAGAGGATACAAAGCTACAATGTGGTAAAAAAATCGTAGCAATGTCTCTACATAATAAAACAAAACTCTAAAAACGTCCATGTTTTATTAATTTAAATTTATATATATTTTTTGAATATTCTAAGAAAGAAATTTAAAATACAACTCACAGATATATTATTTTTTCGTTATTTGTATTTATCAGCCATTTGTTCTCCCCACATCTAACCTACTAAGAGCAGAATTGTGAAAACACGTATTGTATATAATCCAAATTGTTTTATTCCCTGTATATATTATGTCTCCTTTTAGAAGTAATTAAATCTGCATCCTCAGATCAATAAAGAAGTTAATTTTGTAATTCATTGGATATTACTTTACGTTCTTAATATTTTTTGTTTCAGTCAAGAATACCGAGTTGTGTTTTCTTTAAAATTATCACCTTATCTGCCCAAAAGTAAATAAAGTCCCTGATCAAATTTTCTATTACATTTCTCATGATAGAATTATTAGAATAACTAAATATTTTCATCATAGTTTCCATCTATTTTTTAAGTATTTTGTACTTCTAGATTTTAGATAATTGCGGAATTCATTTCTTTATAATACTTTTTGAACTGTTCCAAAATGTGTCGATTCGATTTATGTGTTTTTAAAATTGTGCGTTGAAGGTATAGTTATTTGTTATTTTCTGGCCACACCAGATACTTTGACATAATATATATTAAATATATTTTCATTATCTTTTTTATATATTTAAAAGCTGTAATTAAATTTATACAGATAATTATATCAAATCCAATTTTGTAATTATATAATAATGATGATAATGATGATGAATGATGATATTTATTGTAAAAGTGACTCAGGAATCTTTCATAACTAATAACCCAAAATATCTCTCTTTCTTCGCCTGAAGAAGTCAGAATATGGCGAAACAATTGTTCAGCATTTAAAGCAATAAAAAGTGTTTTGAAAATTTAATTGTTGTTTTTTACTTTAATAAATTAAACAAGTGAATATGAATTTTCAACGTGTAACAACCTCATTACTTATTATATCTATCTTTCTTTTGGTTTTTTTTGGTTGACCACCACTATAAACGAATAGTGCGTTAGAATTGGAAATAGTCTTGATATTTCATATACAATTCGTTTATATTAGTCATATTCTGTAGATTTTTGGAGAAGGTGTTATGTATTGTATTAAAATCAAAGATTATAAGCGATACCGTAATAAATTCAGTTTATTTATTGTAGGCTTAGAAACTTTTTCAAGCTGTTGCCACATTTTAGGTCAAAAAGTTGCTTTCATTATAATCATCTTTAATGTGTGTGAGTTTTAACTAACTATATTTACATTATTACAGTGAAGAAAATTAAAAAAAATTGAATTAATTGTGTAGTATTATAGGTGAAAGTTTTTACCCTAATTACCACACTTTGTATATGCTAGTACTAAATAATGTGTGTGAAAAGAGTGGCTGCAATTATAACTTCAGTTGTTCATGTTTATTTATTCTATTTATATATTTTTAATAGATTGATTTTTTTAAATGAATTTAGTATCACATAAAATGTGCAAGTAAATTATCTCCAGTTTTAATGGTATAATAATATTTATAATCTATATACAATAATCTTTATTTGGACAAAATAAATATACATAATAACATTTAACATAAATATAAATAAATGGTGTTAGTCCGTCTGGGTTATAGACCTGCGGTCTTTCTGCCCTGTCTTGAATTTAATGATGTAAGAAAAAAGTATCTATGTTAGCTTATTTATAATCCTTTTTTAAGATTTTGTTAATAATTTGATTACTGAATAGCCTTATTAGTAAAACTCAAAAAATCTAGCATATCAAAAGAATCAATGAGCATATTAGCAAACATAATGACACAACAATTTAATTGTACAATTTTGGTTGCTTCATTAACATTATTTTACAATTTTAGCGTACATTCCTTTTATAGTTATTTTCAAGTAAAATATTAACTACTTAGAAATAACCATAAGAAACTTACCATTATAGTTGACATTGTGTATTTTATAAATTTCTTATTTATTTTTTAATATATACCTTCTAATTTTATTAATACTTAAATGCTATAATATTTATTTAATTAATATATTACTAAATAATATAGATATTGGTATAAAGTAAAATTAATTAATGTCACTTAAATAATTATATTAAATTACCTAATTACTATATACATGAACAAATTCGGTATCGCATTTTATATACTACTTCTCATAAATTTTATAAGTTATCCTGTCATCTATATTACTTTGCCGTGGTCTACTTGTTGTTTTATCGAAGCGAAATAATTTAATTGGATCTGTTAAAACATCAACCGCCCGTGGAAAACATATTACTGCTTGTTTATCATCTTCTGTGTTGTCGTAGATTTTCTTAGAGATATTACATTTATGATGGTATTTATTTACTAATGCAGTATCATTTAAAAACATATTTTAATTGTCTCCTTTTTATAATAGACATTTAAATGCATAGAAGTTGGAGTAATGTGAAAAAAAGCATACTTAATAACTAAATATAATAATAATAATAATAATAACTAAACTTTATTTCAAAATAATGTTAACAAAACATAAATGTGATTATTAACTTAAATGAAATAAGGTTAAGGAGTAATAATGAAATAAACTAAACTTTACTTGACAAACGACATACTAAAATAATCATTTATAGAATATAGTTCTGCATCCACCAATAAACGAAAAACGGCTTTCTTATACTTGCAAAATGTTTGTATTTCTTGAATTTGTGTCGGTAATTTATTATAAAACTTAATACATCTGTAAAACGCATTTCGTTCGGAGATTGTCAATTTATGTTGTGGATAGATTATGTCTTTAGTTCTTGTGTCATAAATATGCTGATTATTGGTCATAAATTCATTTTTATTTTTAAATATATATTTAAGGCATTCGTAAACAAATAGCGAGTATACAGTAAGAATACTATTTCTTCTAAATATACCTCTACACGACTCTTTATACGTTAAGTTAAACATGGCACGGACAAAACGTTTTTGAATTATGAAAATTTTTTCAATATGATTACTGTTCCCCCAAAATAGTATCCCAAATCTAAGCACTGACTCAAAACTTGCAAAGTATATTATTTTCAAGGAGTCTGTACATAGATACTTTTTTATATTATTAAGTAAATAACAGGTTTTCCCCAATTTCAGTGATAAATACTCTACGTGTGACCGCCAATCTAACGACTCATCAATATATACCCCTAGAAATTTAAAATGATGTGATAATTTTACACATGTATTTGATAGTACTATTTCATCAGGAGTTGCTATTTGTGACTGTTTTGTTTTGAATAAAACCGCGCCTGTTTTATCCTTGTTAAGTTTTAACGTATTATTTGTAAACCACTTATCGATTTTTGCAAATACGTCATTACTCATTCTGGCAAGATCGGGATAAAATTGAGCTCTTATGAGAAAATTTGTATCATCAGCATAGTTTGTGATGCGACAATTTAACTCTGACCTTAAGTAATGTAAATCATTGATATAAATGATGAACAATATTGGGCCCAAAATACTTCCTTGCGGTATTCCAACATTACCGCATTTCTTGATATCAGATTTAAATTGTTGTCCACCCTCCTCTATCACTACTCTTTGTTGTCTATTTATTAGATACGACTGAAATAGTTTTAAAGCATTACCTCGTACGCCATACCTTTCTAACTTAGTCAAGAGTATTTTATGATCTACTGTATCATATGCTTTTGATAAATCAAGAAAAATGCCTAGTACAAGATCTCTATTTTCTAAGCCTTGAGTTATATTTCTGGTAAATTCGAATATGGCATTTTCGATCGTTCTACCTTTGATATAAGCAAATTGATTCTGACTAAAAATTCCAGACTGTGATAAAAATTTTACAAGTCTGTCGCACATTAATAGTTCAAATATTTTTGAAAGTGATGGTAAAAGACTTATAGGCCTGTAATTATCCATAAGTTGTGGATCACCTTTTTTGAACAGAGGCATTATAAGTGCTAATTTCATTTGATCTGGAAAAATTCCATATTTCAAAGAGTTGTTTATAATATGCACCAGCACTTGCGCTATAGAGTTTATACACGTTTTCACTATATGATTTGATACATCATCATCTCCACTACTAGACTTATTTTTTAATTTTTTTGAAATATGAATTATTTCCGATTCTGTTACTGGATATAACAATATAGATTTATTATTATATTCAATGTGGTTATAAGAGTCATTTGTTCTGGATTTATTTTGTAGCCCAAGTAGTCTTATAGTATCTAAAAGAAATTTATTGTATTCTTCTGCCACGACTTTTGGGTTACCTTTTATTGTTTTATTCTTGGTTGATGTGTTTGAAATTTCTTTAAAAATTCCCCACATACATTTTATTTTATTATCTGAATTTTTAATTTTTTTATCATATATCTCATAACGTGAAATTCGTATTAGCCTATCATATTCTTGTTTTTTTACCTTATATAGCTCTTTACAATGATTATTATACTGTGACAATACAAACAAAATATCTAATTCACCCTTACAGTCCCTGATTTGGGAATTTGTATACAAAATCCCATTTTTCCGATTGCTATTCTTGATGCATTTTTTGGAAATTTTTTATTGAATATTTCAATAAATTCACTATTGAACATTTCCCACTGTTTATTTACATCAGAAGATTTAATGTTATATACAAATCCCCAATCACATTGACCTAACGCAAACAAAAATCTTTCCTTGTTTACTTCACCAAAAACTCGACGATATTGGCACTCGCGTGTAGTGCAATATTGCAAGGTTTTAAGTACAAATTTCTGACCTAAATGGTCAGAAACATGTATATTTATTACTTTTGATATATACTCGCCTTTGTAATTAGTGATTATATAGTCGAGACTACTTTTGCAGTTTTGAACAACTCTCGTATAATCGTTTATTGTTGCATGCAAACCAAAACATTCTAAAATGGAAAACAATTTATTCCTATTTTCATTTTCGTTCTTAAATTCTATGTTAAAATCGCCACATAAAAATGTCAGTTTTTGTTCTTGAGATATACTCTCCAGCAGACCTTCGATTTGTTTAAAAAAAAACCTCTTTGTTATTATTCGGAGGGCGATAAATCGAACATACAATAACCGGGCGCCTATCGATATAAAATTCACCGGCCGCGCACTCGAAGTCTTTACTAATTGAAAATTTATTTAATTTAGTTCGTTGTGTACACGATATTTCTTCGCGGCAATAGATTGCGGAGCCCCCGTGTTCACCACTTAATCTGCAATGCGCGGAAACTAATTTAAAACCTTTAATATGAAATGTTTCTAATTCTTGACTCGATTTCCAGTGTTCCGTAATACACAATATTTTACAGTCCTGATTTTCCTCAATAGCAATATTAATACTGTCGATACAGTTGCCTATCTATCGTACGTTTTGATGTATTATGCTGCATTCTAGTCATTTTTCGTTTGGTTTATTGTTTTGTTTTGTGTCAAATTTTAGTTTGGAAAAATTAAAACGTCTTACTTCTATTCCCGTAGGCCACGAAGTTGGTTTCATTAACGTATCGAGGTGCTTAAATTCAGCTCCTATTTTGAATGATTTGTTTCGTCCTTTTGTTTCCAATCTTTCGATATATTTCACTTCTATTGAGGGCTGTTTTCCTTCCAGAAATTCAGTAATCGCTTCCGCTGTCACGGATTCCGCACATTTACCAACATGTATCCATGCATATTTCTCGCGCGCTTTGAACCCGTCGCCGTTTTCTTTAGAGGTGCCAATTAACGTTTTTCTAGGTTTTGCATTTCTATGGTTGACCGTCTTCCATTCGGATTCGCACAGTTCACTTTCATTGATAACATCTTTATTTATATGGATTATTTCGTCTAGTTTTTCCTTAGTACATTTATCTTGTTCTTCCGCATTTTCAAAATTTGATTTGTTTTTAACTTTGTCGGAATAGTATGCACTAGTATTTTTATTAGTATTTTTATTCTGCTGCCTTATTGTTTGAATTTTTTCTTCATTTAGTGGCTTACTCTTTACATTATTTTCCGTTTTATAACTCGATTTTTTTTGGTTATTTTCCAAGTGTTGTATATTCTTCCTGAGTTCATTTATTAATTCATCCTTTGTCTCCAGTAACTCGTCCTTCACCGCAATAATTGTCTTTAGTCCTTTAATTATTTCCAGTAGTTGGAATCTATCTTTGTTTACTTCAGCCGTCGCAGAGTTAACCTCACTTTCACATTCACTTATATTTTTAACCAGAACGCATTGATGGTTGGGTAGACATTTCGGATGACACAACCTTTTACAATTTTCACACATTGTGTCTCTTCTAACAGACTTTCCACATCTTCCCGCACATATAATACCACTATTAATTGCAAGATCAGAATTTTCGTCTTCATTATCTGACGCCATCTTGACTTTCAATAGATTATGATATGTAATGAAAATTAAATTGAAGACACATTCCATCATGAGACAATTAAAGCCAGTTTTAATTATCCGCTTTTTCAGATGATATATCAGTACGCAAGAATATAATCGTTATTTTTTGCCAACTCATCTATTTCAAATAATTTAATTACTTCGTTTTACGATTCCTTGCTTCCATCCCTAACTTTGAACTCTTTTCATTGTCTTCTCGCATTTATTTAACTTATAGGTTATAGGTTAACATAGGGTACTAATGAGGCTAACACACTCTCTCTTGATCTACGACCTAAAAGATCTATTGTTCTACCCTTAACCAATCACTTCCCAATCAGTCCCACGTCCTCCATGAACCTGGCAACTTTCTTGGGGGTGATATTGCTCACTTCTTCGTGGGATAATCGGTCCCTACCGAAGTAGCATTCGCTTGTAAGCAATCGCGACACAAGTGCATAGTATGTGCTCGGTCGTTTCATCTGCCGAATCAAATAATCTGCAGTTTCCACTTTCCTCTTTTCCCATTTTCCACAAAAGGTACCGGAGAGCACAATGCCCTGTCATGAGTCCGGTGAAAGTTCTTAGCTAACATAGGTCCTTGTGAGTTCAAGCACCTTGTGGCTGTGATCGAGTTTCATGAGTCATTTTGATTGACGTAGATCTGGTACAGTGTTCCAATGCTTTCGTCTTCTCTCCTCTTCCCATTTTTGCACCAACTCTCTTCTGTGTGCCATGGGGAGTCCACAAAACGGCTCTGGTCCCATAGGAGCGGTATTTGCACCTCTTTTTGAGAGTTCATTGGCCACTTCGTTGCCTTTAATATCCCTGGGACCTACATGAGGGTCAACGAGTTGTTCTTCGCCAGTTGCGAGAGGGTTCTTCGACATTCTCAGACAGTCCGTGAGCCGTGACTATAGGCTCGAACGGCCTTTAATGCTGCTTGGCTCTCTGAGCAGATGTATATATGCGCGTCATTTAAGTGCCTATCCAGGCATTCTTTGATGCACATATCAATTGCAATCGCTTCCGCTTGCAATATCGTGGGCTCGTACCCAGAGCCACGTGGCTCCTGTGGTTTTGGTTAGGGCCATAAATACCTATTCCAATACCTCTGGTATTCTTGGCACCATCCGTGTACCAGACTGATATTCCTCGTCCTTGACTCTCATCAAGCCGTTTTTGACACCTTAAATGGTAATTAGAATTCGAGATTTATTTAACTTATTCTATTACTTCTTTGTTCTTTTCACATATTATACACATTTTTGGTTCTTCGTATATTTTGGGCATATTAATAATTTAATTTTTTATTGTAACTGGATTCACAGATTTTTATTATCTTTTGTTTCTTTATACTTATTTTACGAACGTATCTGGATCTGGTTTGAGTTTGCCAAGGGTGATCAAATCATTCACCAGAGCACTTAGGTCTCACTAGGCCCGTTGTGCCCCCCCTGACTGGGACAGCCCTGCGTTGCTCTATCACTCATTTAAATAAGTAATTGTGGAGGCTTTCACTTCGTGATACATTTTGATAATTCAAAATAAATAAACAATTAACTTTGTTGGTATCACTTTTTATTTACACTTATAACTATAGTTTCGACAACTTCAGCTTGTCATTATCAAACAATATTATACTATTGTGTGTATGAAGCATATCCGTTCTGGAGTTCCTAGAAACCATTATAAGAATTTTAAAAAAATGTGTCTGTGTCATGTCAGTAGCAGTTTGATTTTGTGCTAAAATTTTAAATTTAAGGTTTTAATTAATTTATTTTTCAGATTTACCTTATGTTTCACATTTACGAAAATTATACAGTTTTTCAAACAATAAATAAATATAATTAAGAACTGCATAAATGCAAACCAAATTATAATACACTTCTGTTTACGAGAAAAAAATTGGTATAAAAATGTTTAAGGATTTTGTTTAAAAATACTTTTATAAAAATGTAAGTGATCGCAAGGATTAGTTTCATTAATTTTATTGATAATTAACAGACGGAATCACGCAATCTATGGATGTATGAATATTTAAAAATAATATGCTTATATAAAATACTTTTTTGACTTTAATTGGTATTATATAAATTATTTATATATCTTCCATGCTGATATTAACAGCTCAAAAATCTCTCATAAAAAGTAACAAAGAAGTAAATGAAGGCATTTTTAAATAAAACCGGACGTCCAAGAGGATATTTGCACCCTCAGCATCATGGAAAAGGATGGGTTTGTGAACTCCGCTCGTGATTCTTTTGCCCAAAATTTGGAGTATATATTTTTTTAAATTGTTGTATATATATTTTTTAAAGTCCAAATATAAATAAATATTATATATTTATCATGCTGATATAAACAGCCTAAATATTATCTCCGCAAAAGGGACAAAATAACTTAATAAACAGTATTTATATATAGTGCATATTTATAGGTTTAAGTGGAAGATCCTTCGAAGAAGCGAACTTCGCCAGTCCCCGACTAATAATTTCAAATTTTGTAATATATTTTTTGTGATAAAAGGAGTGAAAGATAAAAGTAATAAATAAATAAAACGTAAAAATATTCTGTATTTTACGAATTCTAAATTTTAACACTTTGTATATTTCTAAATAATTAAAGATATAAAATGAGAATTAAAACAAATTATATTTCTTCCTAAAAGTACACAGAAAGCACTATGAATACCACATTCCCGTTTTTTCTATCAACTCTTAAAGATCCCTCAGGTAGTAAAACAGTTTCTATTGTAATAGAGTCCCTAGATACTAACAATTTTTATAAGACTTTTTTGTGCTTGTTTTCCCAAAAACCGCTACAAATTTTGAGCTCGAACTTAAGGTTTTGTTTTATTGGTTTTATTGTAAGATCAAAAAGCCTTTGGAATAATTTTGCTTACCGGAAATGAGTGATTTTTCGAAACGCTATTTTATTTTTTTGAACATTCCTTTAGAGGTATAAAAAAATTATAAAACTTTCATACACTTCTTTGTTTTTGAGAAAAAAATTAAAATAAAACACGTTAAGTTTTCTGTATCGTATTGAAACACTATAATTCATGAAAACAATAGAAGATTTACATGTAGAGAATAATAAAATTAGTACTTATGTGAAATAGTTAATTTATAGATTCCATTACGTCAAAATTCTGGATTCACCTAATAGGCCTCAAAACAAGATGAATGTTGGCAAGCTAATATATGTTTCTTTTACGCAGCGGTTTACTTTACTTGGTAGAAGATCGTGATTTTATTCGAATTATAACCTTTAACACTTTGAAATATTGAACTGATGAGGCGGATATGTGATGAAACTCCATAACACATTGAAATAAAACAACACAGTTGGGAGGGTTCACATTTATTGTTGAACACTGCCTGAAGAAGCCACTGTGTCAAAGTGTTTAACAATAAATGTGAAACCCTCCCAACTGTGTTGTTTTATTTCAATCTTTAACACTTGGTATAGCTGGATACAATTATTAAGGATATAAAATAAGATTTTTTACAAAATAAACGTTCTGCTGAAAAATACAAGGAAAATACTATGAAGGCCACTGCGCCATTTTTTTCAATTATTATGTTGCAAAAAATGTCTTATGTTTCTCAAATAATAAAACCGCCCCTATTATTATAGAGTCAATAGAGACAGTTTTCACAATTAAAAAAAATGTGTTTGTGTGTATGTCTAGAACTTAAGGTTTTATGCTTTCTTGAAGATCTCAAAAGCTCTTGGAATAATTTTTCCTACCGGAACAGAGTTTATTCGAAATACTTATATTTTTTTGGATTTCATAAACGAAAAACTTTTCATTTTCTCACTTGGTGAAACAGTTTTGTATTAATTCGATTGTTGATTATTGTTGATAGAAACTTTTCACATTTTAAGATTTCATTTCTTGTATCTTATTCAAAAACTATAATAGTTTTTTGAAACTATAGATAAAAACTTACAGAGAATAATAAAATGAGTAACTTGTAAAGAATAGTCTTTTACGCAAACTCCAGGAATTGCGAAAATATCATATTGCTTACCTCTCTTTTTATTATTATTCAGTGTATCTATTATCTTCTGTTTTCTATCTTTTCCAAAATTTCATTTATCTTCTATATGGTAATTTGAGTCTTTTTGAGATTTCTCTATACCTGCTTATTTGCCCAGTGTTTCTTATTCATGCTTAAATCGCATTCATGTTTATTTATCTGGCTCGGCGTTCAGCTACTAAGCTTAAGTTTTTAGATAACATTGTTTTATGCATTTAATACAAATAATATTAAGCTTATTATCTAAGTAGGACTTGATTTGTAATTTATGTTAAATCCGTGCTATGAAAATTTTATAATTAACTATCATTATAAACATAATGTAGTGATACGTTAAAGGGACCTTTAAAACCTGTTTTACTAAAAAATTTAAAAAAAAACTAAACCGAAAAAATGGCCTGACAATCTCTAAAGGATGTTACTCATTTTGGGTATAAAAACAACTTGCGCTGAGAGATAGATGTTAGCCAGGTCAATTATACTAAATTATATTATACTAAACTGTAAAAGTTTCTGCTTGATTAAGAATGATATAGGCAATCCTTAAGTAGGCTATGATACCATAAAAGCTTAATACTAAACATGGTATTAAGCTTTTATAATTCAATCAATTAACAAATTGATTACGTATAAACTTCGTTCATTCTTTGTTTTTCTATATTCACGATTAAATTAAGAAAAAAGACCTCCGATGGCAAAATCAGAATTTTTGACCCAATTTTTAACATACGTTCATACGTTTGCTCCATCTGTGACGAGTTTGGACAAAAATTGATAATACGTAAATATTGTCAAAACTATATTCGATTACCTTTTATAAAATTAGTCTACTTTTATAGGACGTTGAAGTTCCTTCAAAGCCAGAATCTTATGCAAAAAGGAACAAAAAAAAAAAGATGTGTGATGGATTCAGTCAAATCAAAAACATGTACGTTTTGTCGAAACTATATTTGATTATATGTGATGTGCATGAGAATATCCGTTGTTGAAGCGATTGATTTTTAAATAATTTTACAAGCCTGTTTAAATATAATAAAATGTTTAATATTAATAGCTTTGATCTTCTTCGAAGATTCATTCCATAAGCAATAAATTTAATTTGGTGACTTTCATTTAAATTATTTGAATACTTTTCTAATATATCATTAACGAGGCTGTTAACTGGCGAAATAAATTCGATTATGCACTTAAATTAAACATCCGTGTTTTATTAATTTAAGCGAATACTTTTCTATCCTGATAAATTGTGGTTCACTATATCTTCGGTTTAGTTATCATCACTGGATCTTAAGCTTTTTTCTAATATAAATATTCATTATTACTTAATTAAGTATTTTTCCAATTAATCAATAACAATTTTTCATTTATATAATTATCTTTTACTAATTTTTTTTTGGTTCAAAATGAAACCAAATATTGCTTTCAATTAACCACACGTTAGCATTATTGTTACAGGTTTCAAGGCAATAATACATGTCCTAATTATAAGTTTTTATACTTATAGAGTAACTTGTTTCTTTAATTCTATTTAGAAAGCTCTATTCAAATTGGCTGGTGAAGTTTTTAGTAAATATATTATTTTTAGCAATGAATTTTAAACCAATTATTTATGGTGTATTTTAAATATAATAATTATTTAAGATTTAAGTATAAAATGTGATTCTTTATATCACGAACTGGCGTTTAAAAACGCTAGTAAGGAACGAACGATTGAGCCAGGAGTGCAATAAAGTAACTTTTAACACGTATGGCTTACATAATTTTTTCATGTAGCAATTTTCAAAAAAGTTGAATAACATGAGTAATATTTTGCAAATATCATTTTAATTACTGCTAATTATTCAAATAATAAAATTAAAAATATTTTTTCCAGAGTGTATTGACAAAAACATTACTTAGTAACCCGTGAATAATATGCACAAATTTGATTGAAATTGATATTTCTGTGGCATAAAAATTAAAAAAAAAACATTAGTGTTCTAAATATATTAAATTATTCGTGCAGTACAGTCTTAAATGTTATTACCGGAACTTACGAATATATATCAATAAGATCTGCTTTCTTTAACGTACCATTTTTTGTATGTAAATCGAGAAATCACATTAAAGATCCAGTGAAAGGTCAATAAAAACATGCCTCAATTCATGCCTCAAATATGCGTGAATTCCGATCCGAAATAACTTGCAAGTAAAAGAGAAAATCCGCGCTTATTTATTATTTTTGCATATGCTGATGGTAATTCAAATCAAACCAAGTAATAACAGTATATTTCCACAGGATCAGCTATAAATATTACGTAGTAATTGTACTTTCGCGATTATATTTTTCTCGATTGTATGCATAACGAATTTCTTATCGGAATTTAGATTGCAAATGGAGGAAATCGAACGTTCCAGATTATAATACTTTTTTATAGATTAAAAAATGTTTGTAAACCCACGCAAGTAATTTACAATTAAATCGATTAATAAAACAATTTTCTGCTTCTTATAAACTGATCCGATAATTTATGAACGGAATCAACAAAACAATACAACGTCATGGATTTTTGTTAATAAAAACAAAATAATCGACGGCATATCAAATGTACATACAAATAACAATGGGTATTGAAATTACGATTATTTTATATAGGGCAAATCATTTATTAAATAAAACAATTATTTAAAGATTATACTTATATGTGATTTATGCTATGAAGTAGTATTTAGAATTGATTTAAAGTAATATCGTGTTTTTAGGAAAATGATTTTTGGTTTGCGTAACGATTAATATTAATTAATAGTAATCGGCAAATGTGTGGAACTAAGAAAACATTTCTGGAAATATTAGTGATATCGAAATGAAATTTGTAGCCATTAGAGTAAACTACGTATTTTGATTTTTTTTTTTTAATTTTTTTAGCAATTTTGAACTTAATTTTAAAAATTTGTAATTTAAACATATATTATTTTAGTTTCGAATATCACATTTTATTATTGCGAATTAAAAAAATAGTTTATATTTCTATGTTAACCGAGGTATTGACAAAAACGTATCTCAATGAAGGAAAAGCTGATTTTTATAGACTACTAAATATTAGTAGTCTATAAAAACATTGTAGCAGTGACTGTAGTTATCAAAATAAGTATGTAGCATTTGAATTTGAAATTGGCACCGATGCATTAGAATATTATGTATAATGTACAATACCACTTATTTGCCGTATTAGATTCAGGGATAGTATGGTAAGGCCCAAAAAGACACAGTATGTTAAGTTACAGTGTGTTCAAACTTTACAATGCAGGTCATGGATGGTATAATACCATTGGTAACATTGATTCATCAAATATTACGACTTTCAGTTTCCTCTGCATACAGTAACATTCAATAAGTAATTATTTTAATTTATTTCATAGACAGTCTAGATTTATTAAATCTATGTTGTGTTCTCGAAGCACTGCTCAAAATATACACCATATAAATTGATACGAAGTTATTACAAAGGGGTTTAAGATTTTTATTTGTACATCATCAACTTTCGGAAGAGCCAACTGCTGTAATGATTTCATAAAAGAAACATGTTTCCAAATTGAATCCCAATTTTCTTATATTATCAAGAATTGTATGAAAATATTATTCCTCACTACTCTGATTCTTTATTACATTGTTTCCATATAGGATCGATTAAAGTTTCAAGCAAATGCCAAGACAATTATTAATCTTAATGTTCGATTATCATGCCAAGTAATATAATCTAAATATGAAGAGGATAGCCCAAATAAGTTACGTAAATATAGCTTTATTAATATTGTTCACTAAATTCTCTTAATTATAACTAATTAAATAATTTTATACAATTATAACATGATGGACATAATTGTACACTCACAGCATTACTTCAAACATAAATTAACTACAATATAATATTTTAGAAACAACAGAACTAAAATACTTTAATTCTAAAATATATACCGTTGAAAACCTAACATCTCAATTGTCTTTAAATTTACTCGCATCCAGCATAGTTTTACAATTTATAATAAGTTTTAACAATAGTTCAAATAATGTACACATAAAATCGCATTTTATAAGAGTCAAATGTTTACTTCTCGTGTAGCTCGATAGTATCTCAATCTAACTTCAAGTCTAATATTCCAAAAAGTTGAATACTCTGGGCGTAATATATCAAGAGTATAGGTAAACTAAAATACTAAAATAGTTAGTCAACGTAAAGTAAGGCACGCGTATTAAGTTAACATTTCAGCTATGAGCTACTCACAAAACAATTTCATATTTACTTGCATCCATCACAAATATACAGTTCTTCATAGGTTTAACCAAAAGTTTAGTAGAATTGATTATCAAAATTAAATTCTAACAAATGCGATGTTAACTTCTAAAATTTTAAATATACGAACTCAGGAGAGGTATAATTCATGATGGTTTAAAGCCAAAATACGAAAAATATTTTTGTCCAGAATCTTGCCATCTTCTCTTGTATTAACATATATAACACTTATTATTTACTTTATTGAAAATAATTTTCTTCAAAAAATGCTATAAAATACTAAGAGCAATAGGAAACATATTTTATATAAACTCTTTAATTTCATACAGCATCTCACTCTCTCCTTTCTAAATGCACAACGCTTAGAAAGTATTAAATCATTTATATATAATTCAACAATGCTATAATAGTACCTAAAAAGTGTTTAGAAAACGCTGCAAAGTGCCAGAACCCTTTTAATTGTGCTTGAATTTGATCAGAACTACTGAAACAATATTTTAGTTTAATTAAAAATCGGATAAGATCTTAGTGTTATTCAGTGGTATAACAATCACAAATTACATGACATTAAAACATTTTCGGCTAAGTTTAATCACTGGAACTATTGAGGAAATGTGATTTCGCTGTAGAACTCCAAGGATAATACCTTCCCCAGAGAAGTTTTTACAATTGTATAACTGTATATGTATATAACTGTATAAATAACTGCTGGATGCAAGTAAATATGAAAAGTATTTTTACTAGATGCCGATAGTTTAAGTGCTAACTGAACACACGTTTCTTACTTTGCGATGACAAACTAATTTAGGTATCGTTTTTTTTGGCCTGAATTGATATCTAATGGCCAGAATCTTGAACTCTTTAGAATATAACTCCAATTATCCTGGGTGAGCTCTATCGTAGGTTCTGTTATCCGGATATGGTGAGCGAACTGTTTTTTTGCTTTAAAGGTTAGTGCGTATTGTTGTACTACTTTCAACTGCTCTGCTGTAGCTTCTTGAAAGTTATGGTCCGGTTTTGGGGATGTATCATCATTTTCCTGGCTGCGTTGTCGAGTCCACCGTATTGTATGTCGCTGTCCCGACATGAATACCGCGTGATGTTTGATAAAAATCACCGAACAAAACATCTGGTTCTCGAGTCAGTGTAAGACCACGAAGTGTTTCCGAACTACGTATCTATCCGAACAAGTGTCAAAAACAGTTCCACTGAAAAAGATGTGAAGCCGTGAAGAGAACATGGTTAAAAGAAGATTTTAAGAAACTTCTGTTAAAAAGAGACGTCACATCTGCATACTTAAAGGTAACTAACTCCGAACTAACAAGTAGACTCCTCAATTTAGAATTCGATCTTCTTTACGAACATATTCATAACAAAATGAAACCAATATTTTACAAAAAGTACATTCCATAAAATTTAAAATTAAAAAAGCCTATTATTAAAATAAAAAACATTTTAAAACCCACTTTACCCCAGAATGTTCCTACAAAATTTTTTAACCGTTTTGTTAATTTAACTAACGTAGTTTTTATACCTTCAGAAACTTCTTTGTTGAATAAAGGATTTAAATATAATATTAAACCATAAATAAAAATATTGAAACATTAGCAATTGAAATAGAAATAGCGTTAAATAAAACAGGCAACAAATCAATTTGTAATAAAGTCATTGCCAAAAGAAAAATCATTAATTATATTTTTTTTATCAATAACAAGTCATCTGAAATTCGCATTGTCAAATCCATACAAAATAAATCAATAGAGAACAAAATTATATTTACCAAGGCCAACACGAGTAATATCATCATCGCTATTCCGATGGTTGACTATAAACATAAAGTAAATAATTAGTGCAGAAACGCTCATGGACATCATATTTGTATCATTATTAATTTTCATTATTAATAACTGCACTACAAATTTTAATATTTAATTTGCATAAAGTAAATAAATTTATTAATGATAATAAATTCAAATCTCTTCACACAGATCCGACAAAAAAATTGTTAAACAACTAAAAATAGCCCTTGATAACTGCCCTGCTACGATAACAACACAACAAAAACACTTTTTTACTCAAATGAATCCCTGTCCCTCTAAAATGTATGGACTCCTTAAGATCCATAAACAGGAAATGCCCATCAAGCCTGTTGTGTCATATATTAATGCGCCTTACAAAAAAGAAAGAAATTTCCCAAATAATAAATATCAAACACAAATTTTTCAATCAAGAATTCCTCAGAACTGATTAACAACATTTCCAAAATTAACATTTCCAGTAATTGTTAATTGGCATCCTTTGATGTAACAACCCAAACCTAAAATTTCTATCGCATACAAAACAAACAATTTATTACATAACTATATTAACAACGCTAAAGATAAGATCCAAAAAAAAAACAAAAGATCTGGTGTCTACTTGTTAAAGTGTGGTGATTGCCCAGTGTATGTAGGACAAACAGGCCGCAGCTTTGAAGAAAGAATATCAGAGCACAAAAGGAGCTTCATCAACAAAAATACATCATCAACATATGCCAACCATCTTAGAGCCTCAGGACATACATTCACCGAGAATTTCAAAATACTACATACATGCAACAAAGGCAAGAAGTTGAACCTACTCGAACAATTTGAAATAAAAAAAATTAAAAAAAACGCGGCACTCTACTCAACGACCAATTAGAAGTTAACATTTCCCCACTAGTCAACATATAATACAAATGCTCATAACTCCTCTCCTCACTTCAACACAATAGTATATAAGATAACATTGTAGTCTGTAACGGCCATTAATCATATGCCTGATGAAGCCACTGTATGGAGAATCATATGTCGCAGTTTCGACATTAAAATCAGTGAAATTACAAACCTAGTGTTTTATTTACCTTATATTTGATAAAGAATGCGATTTCTAGGACTGATTCGCATCGTAGTCCGGGCATAATAAAGAAATTTGTTGAAAAAATTTAATTTCCCAACATGAAGTGAAGATTACTTAAACTCGTAACTTCCGCAGTAAAATTTTCATCCGCTAACTTCGTTTTAACTTAAAATTATCGTGTGTGATGTGTTATTCCCGGACGAATAAAATTGTCTCTTTTGATTGGGCTTTATTGCGATCAGAACTAAAAATATTTTTAGTTTAGTTAGTTTAACAGTATAACACTTGTGATCGATTTTTAGACAAAAAAATTTTTCGGTCAGGTTTAATTGTTAGAACTATTAAGGAAATGTATTTTTGCTGTAGTACTCCATGAATTATACCTCCCCGAAGTTTAAATTATTGAATTAAGGTGATATGCTAAAAAGTTAGCATCTCATTAATTGCAATTTAATTTTGACACTTAATTCGCCAATACTATAGATAAAACCTAGCAAGTACTGTATAAATGTGATGGATGCAAGTTGTTTTACTGATAGTTGAAATGCTAACATATAAACGTATCTTACTTTGCTATCATAAACTATTCTAGGTATCTTTTTCTTCGCTTGAACTCTTCAAATCTCATGCCCAGAATCTTGAACTTTTTGGCATATAACTCTTATCACGGATGAGCCGTATTTTATGTTCTGATGAGTGAAATGGTTTTTTGCTTTAAAGGTTCGTGCGAATTATTGTACTAATTCCTTGAACTTCTCTGCTGTGGCTCAAAAATTATGATCCGGTCCTGGGGATGTAGCTTCATCTTCCTGGCTGCGTCATTGAGTCCACCGAATGTTTTGTCGCAAGTCAAGTTTTCGTCCGCTAACTTCATTTTAGCTTGGAAATATTGAGTGTGATGTGTCTGATTCGCTGACGATCATTGGAAGGAGAAGTGAGATATCTAGGTTGACTGTAGTTTCAAGCGGCGATGAAGTGGACATGGTGTTCTCTTAAGTGACAGTGGGTGGACGAGGATTCAACTTCCTGCTATGTTCCTTTTCAACTTGTGGTATCCTTCTGGCATCTTGATTAAGGTGGTAGGTCGTGTTGACATACTGGCGATTGTCGATTTTGGTGAAGGTGCTTATTGTTGTCTCAGTTTTGGTGGAGGTGCCTGGCTTTCCCGTCGTTGTGAAGGTGCCGAGAACTTTGTTTGTTAGTTCCCTGTTGATGATAGGTCGAAGTATATTTCTGGAATCGTTGACCTGGAGTCTTGCGGTGGGGGTTTGTAGTAGCGACAGGTGAGTAGGTTAAATTGTTTAGTTCTCCTCCTGTCGCTATTTGCCTTTTTGTTGAGGCATATTAATCAGTGTGTCAGTGGTTTCCTTTCTTGCATCTATCATAGAATAACAGTTGGTGCGGACGTTTCGGCTTTTTCTTCTGAGATGCATGAGGATCTTTCTGGTGCTAGCAAAAACCAAAGAAAAATGTTGTGCCTCCTCAACGCCTTCAAAAGTTGCTGGCTTGATAGTTCGACGTTTTCTTCTGTTTTTGTTGTGGTTTTTAATAATAATAATAAACTTTATTTCTTATTACTACAAAAACCAAAATTAAATATCATATAACACAATACTTATTGTTCTACCAATAGTAATGACTTATATAAAAGTTTAAATCTGGGGATAGTTGCATTTCTAAAATAAGACGACAGTTTATTATAAAACTTAGCAACTTGATATGAGCATTTAAAACTTTCCGTTTTGTATATTGGGATGCACAATAGCTAATTAAATCTTGTGTCCCATTGGTGCACATCACTCCGATATAAAATTTTAATATAAAGATTCGTCAGATACGACGGAGTTCCTGTTTATATTATTTTTACATAATATCGCATTATGTAGTTATTCGATTAAATATTTTCAACCAACCCATTTCGTTTAGTTTTAACGTATATGATATTCTTTTAAATTTAAGAATACCATGTATGAATTGTAAGCACGAATTTTTTATTCCACACAGTCGGTTTTGCTCCATCACATTTAAGCATGGTCTGATTGAAGAACTACAATAGCTCTGGTGTGATAAGACAAGTGCTTCACATAACATTTGAGAAATATCTTAATTCGTATACTATAAATATGTACAATAATTTACAGTGTATATGCATTGCTTCTTCTTTCCCCTGTCCTCTCCTCGGGAATTTTGGGAATTTAGTTCCATCTCGGGCTACCGGTATTGAGGGATCCAGGTTGTTTGGTTAGCTGAAAGTTTAATTATAGTTTATTGTTTATTAGGAGGCTTTAAATTTTTAATTTAAAAGCAAGTGTCCGTATGTATTCCTGCAGCTCGTTGTATTTTCTAATATTGTCTGTTGTTAGTGTTTGTGAGTATTTTTTAGTTGTGTCTTTCTTGTTTTGTAGTTGTTTTTGTTCCTTTATTTAGAAGATGTCTGTGAGGATAAAGGAGCTTTAAAGCGAAGTTGCTTTGTAATTCTCGCTATTTGTCACAAAACTTTAAATTCGAGGCTAAAAGAACTCCTAGATTTTCAACACATTCTTCAAAATAGATCCTATGGTCTTGTAGAAATATATCAATTTTATTACTAGTATTGTGAACCTGCTTAATAGATCCGAACAGTATGCCTTTAGTTTTAATTGGATTTATGATCAAAAGTGCAATTCAGATTGTTTACAAATTTATTTAATATCACATGTTTCCTTTTAAGTATTAGCTGGAACAGAAATATAAATCTGGGTATCATTCGCATATTACTAAAGCGTAGCCTAGTGATCTTCAAGTTTAACTTTTTGTAACCGATTGGTTATAAATACGATTTAATCAACGCACAGAAGGATAAGTACCGTTAGATTATTATTATCTCGTTCACGTCATCGGACAGATCTTAAAGTATAGTTTCACAAAAATCTTCTCGCCGAAATCCAGACTATTTTTCAGGCAGTATGTTATTCATGGTCAATAAGTTATTCATTTGTATCGACATAACTGTTTCCAGTATCCTCGAGCAAATAGGTAGAATACTTATCGTTCTTAAATCATTTACAGTCAATAGTTTATCCACTTTCCAATATGGTATTATATTTGCAATCTTCCAAGCATTTGGAAATACACATTCTGTTAGACATTAATTATATGTTTTTAAGTATGGTAAGATATGTGTGGAACATAATTTGATCATCTGACATGATTTTCTGTCCTAGTCCGAAGCATTAGTCTTTATAGATTTGAGTAAATACTCGCTTCATCAACCAATATTTTGGCATTATCTGTATCAGTTATAGGTATAGAATTTACGAAATGATTAATATCATATGAGCTCATCCAATTAGGTATTTCTCTTTACTTCTTTCTATACACATTTTAGCGATTCAATTTTGTTCACATGAGGTTCTTCTTACAATTGTTTATTATTTTATATTCTCTGAGCTCGTCCAAGTAGGTATTTCTTTTTTCTTCTAAAAATACGCATTTTAGCGATTCAATTTTGTTCACAGGAGGTTCTTCTTACAATTATTTATTATTACATATTCTAGAAGGTCTTCTTGTTTGCTTATTTGATGATGTGACATAATTCCTTAGCTGTTTGTATTCGGTGAAATGCGCTGGCATTTTTGTTCGTCTATATTTTTTTAGTGCCTTACTTAGTGATATCATAAGTATGATCCAAGAAGTGAAAGGTTCAATAAACATCTGTTGTTTTTTTCGTTGTAAAATGTAGCGTTTCCCTTTTGCTGTATCAAAATAAACAACGGACATTTTATCCAAGTGTAAAGTGGATAGAATGATTTCGGTGAGATGCTTTAAAGCCATACAAGAAGCTATCAACTCATTTCTGTTTGATACAATTGAAATCAAAGACTAACACTTTTGTTTTTAACTGAAAAACGGCCACTGTTATCAAAATTTTCAAAGAGTGATAAAAGTTTCTAAAATAAATTTTCCATTAAAATGTGAAAAAATAAATGTAGATTTACGAGCAAACAAAACAGTTCTGAGCAAAGAGAAAACCAAGGAACACCCTGTATAGTATGGTTCCCGCGATCCGATCGAAGTGACAAATTGTCTAAAGAATTTACTTGATGTTAGTTGTACCAAATTGCAGCACTATATCATGAACGTATTGAATATATTTAGAAAAATGTGTTAAAATTTCTTAACTTTGATGACCTGTATCTTGGTCATTTGAAGACTTTTATAATATTTTTTTACGAATCATCATCATTTTCACTCTTGTATATGTGGTTAATTTTATTCCCCGAGTCACAGAAACACCCTGTATAGTAGTGAGTAATAGTTGTATGTAAGTACACATGTAAGTTGTAGTATACATATATACAGGGTGGGCCACGAATAACGACCATTAAAAGTTTGCGGGGTTCCTGCAAGAGGAAAAATCTGAAAAAATTCAACAGTGTATGGTTGATTGCGATCTCCTCATGGAAAATATTTTTGACTTTCTACCACTTCCGGTTATACCGGAAACGGCTACCAACTTTGTTATTTTAAATGGAACATACTGTATATCATTTTATTTTTTAATTCCCTATTCGATTGCATACCTCTCCATATGGGTTTATGTCCACTTTACTTTTACAGTTTTTGATTTAAAAATTTGAATGTCAAATATTGATCTCAAATAGGCGTTTAGAAAAATGCCTATAACTTCTAGTAGGTACAAGATAGACACACGAGCGGCATCTTGTATTGTACCTAATCGATTCCTCTATAACGGAAAAAAAATTGGCATGTGTCAATTTTGACAGTTGGTATTTCAAAAACAGCAATATTTCAGCGCCCACTTTAAAACATCATATTTTTTCAGATGGAATGACCAATATTTTATCTCATAGTGTGATTCGCAAGACAATTTGCTACAAAAAAGTATTATACATCCCTATATCTAAAGCCAGTAGTTTATATATATATATATATATATATATATATAAAAAGTTTAAAATAAGTCGACGCAATCATTTCATACACCCCATCGAACTCACAAGAAACGTTATAATACTAATTATAATAATCGAATGTTTATTATATACAGTTCAAACATTTACAAAGATTGTTTACAATTATAAACATTAAAATTATACCCCATAATAAAGACAAAACATTTCCCCCAAGAGCAAATCGCATTATCACTTTATTATTATTAAAATTTTATGCGGGGATGGAATTTAAAACTGGAAATTTCCCTTTTTTTCTTTTCAAACCCACTCTAATTCGTGAAGTTCTCGAAGCTGTTCATTGGTGTGAGCTGATGTCGAATTAATTGGAATTCTTCATTTATTACATTCCTCCACCCCCGCGTACCGCCTCCCGAGGATCAATTAAAGTGCACCGAGATGAAATCAATTTGAAAATTCGTTCGTTCGACTTCAACCGTCGGTTCCCTCTTAATTGGGAATGGAAATTCTCGAGAATCTTACTCCTAATACCACCTTCTTTATACAAGGATTATTCAACCGTAATTCTTGTTTCAACTAAGAGGAGACGAGCTCGGAGAACAAATTAGTTATCGCGATTATTGGAACGCTGATGGGAAAAGAATCACTGGGGTGTTTTAACGACGTTGTTTAAACTGTTTTCGTTGTTAATGTTTATCACGAATTAAATTTTAGTAAGTTATTCTAAAAGTTTAGAAATTAATACAATTTCTTGGTAGTAATTAATTATTATTGAAATTTAATTTGAATTGTTACAATTATATTAACTTGTTTAGTTGTGGAAGTAAAACACTTAAATTTTCAAAACACTTTATTATTGCTTTTTTGAAAACGCAACAATTGTTTCGCCACACTGTGGCTTCTTCAGGCGAAGAAATGGTAACAGTAAAAGTTGGTGACAGGTTTATATGGTAATTGCTGTGGGGGGTTCTTTAATCACGGGGTATATTGAATTAAAGAAAAACAAAATAATTTTACTTCTATAACATATTTAGGACCAGCATCACTAAAAATAGTTAACTGTTTAAAAAAGAAAAATATACAAACATCATTTAAAACAAACAACAATTTAGGCAATTTTATAAAAAACAATAAAGATCCTAATATCAAAACAAAACGTAGTGGAGTATATATGTTGACCTGCGGAGACTGCCCCAAAACTTATGTCGGTCAAACAGGACGAGCTTTCATCGACAGAATTAAAGAACATCGCGCCGCATATATCAACAATAAAAGGACATCCACATATGCTAACCACCTGCTGGACGAAGGACATTCTTTCAATGAAGAATTCAAAATTTTACACCAAGAAAGAAAAAGCAAGAAACTAGACCTACTCGAGAATCTAGAAATTAATAAAAGAAAAAACACGGGCCTTCTGCTAAACGACCAAACGGACATCAAACGGTCACCACTACTTAACATAAATCAAATAAAGAATAATACCCCAACCCCCTTACCCCCCACAGCAATTACCATATAAACCTGTCACCAACTTTTACTGTTACCATTTCTTCGCCTGAAGAAGCCACAGTGTGGCGAAACAATTGTTGCGTTTTCAAAAAAGCAATAATAAAGTGTTTTGAAAATTTAAGTGTTTTACTTCCACAACTAAACAAGTGAATATGAATTTTCAACATATAACAGCCTCATCAGTTAATACAATTATATTAATTAAATAAACATGTATATATGATTATTATTATAGCTAGAAGATAGGTTTCTTCTGTTTGATTAGTAAAGCTGTAATTACTAAATACAAAATGTTAATCATATGTAATGGATACATGAGTACTTACTACGACTAATTTTTAATTGTACAACTGTAAATTCAGAAAATTTATGTCTACCGAACTTTCAACACAAAATAACTATGAACAAACATCCAGTTGATCATATTGGATTGATGAGGCTTTTACTTGGTGAAATTCCATTATAAAGGTGATAAATAAAACACTTGGGTTTTGAGAATTTTCACAATTTAATGTCGATGCACTGCGACAATTAAATAAAATATTTTATCATCTGCCTGATGAAGCCACTGTGTGGCGAAACAATTGTCGCTGTGCATCGACATTAAATTGTGTAAATTCTTAAAACCCAAGTGTTTTATTTATCACCTATCCAATTTTTCTATTTTGATCCTGCAAATATCTCAGAATAACATTTGATCTTAAATTAACAAACGGTACTTTGGAATTCTAACTAACCCAAAATCAAGGAATTTCTTCAAAAACAGTTATCTGCATCTATATGATGATCTGTTGCCACCTTTTTGATTATTCTGTTATCTTATTCCTATATATTTATATTACTTGCAATAATCTATATCTGGATATTTATGTTTGGCATATAAAATTATATATAGTCTTAATTAATGAACATTTTAAATTTGGAATTTCTTATAAGTTATCCAAACCTACAATCAGCATCTTAATGTCGACTCGTTTTATTTATACTTTGGTTATTAGACAAAATGTTTTTATTTTCTCGTCAGATTTTATGAGAGCATACCAAGTCGTCTGAGTAATTAATATGGTCGCTGTCATGAAAAGAAACTTCCAAATATCTATGTATAATTACATATATCCAGGCACTCTACCCACTAAACCACCAAGGCCCCCAAAATTGGATATGTAATATATTAAAAATATCAAATGATATTGTAGTTTCTATACGTAGACAAACATAGTACATCACTATGCTATAGATTCAACAAGACGGTACGTAATGTTGCATGGCGCTGCTTAAAATTTACTTTTTGCAAACGAAAGTTATACCATCAATTTCTCTTTGACATCCCAAGGCGTTTTCGTGGGGTGCTACGTGACAGAAAAAGACCATTCTTATACACAAAAAAAAACGATTCGGGGTGAAACGAATGACGGCCTGGTGGGAACAGCGAACTGGGAATTTGCTAGACATTAATTCAATAAATAATGACTATATTTCAGAATAAAGCAGTAGATATATTTTATTTGTGGATTTAAACTAATACTCCCTGTTAGTTTGTTTTTATAGTGAAACTTACCATTTAAATACAAATTAAGATCAAAGAAGCAATCTGTTACATCTTGCTTGGTAATAAAACGCGTGCTCTCATTTAATATTCCGCTACATAAATGATGAAGTGAACATTTTCAGAAGATATCCGTGTCTCCAAGGGGAAACTTTCTCATTGCAACATAAACAGTTGCCCTAGGACCGACTGTATCAAAAGACAAATGATGATTAGAAGAACAATATTTGTACAAGGAGTGGAGGAAACTTTGCGTTGACATTTGGCGCGTGTTTAAGTTATAAAACTCTCCGAATTAAAGTCAACGGATGCTCCATTCCAGACAGTACTCCTCCTCTTAATTAAATATACACCAACGACCTTCATTTAATTAACTGGATTGGGCTCGAAAATGTACAGAGTTAGAACGTACACTGGAAATATACACATGCACCACATTATGAATTCATAAATTTGAACATGAATTTGAGTTTACTAAAGCTCTATTAATGTCAAGTGGTCGAATATAATTAAGTAAGATGCACTGAGTGAATAAGTGAATAATCATTACATATAATTATTAATGTATATAACGGATGTGTTTTAAAATCATAAAATCATTTAATATAATCTATCAAATTTTATAGAAAATAATAGTTATTTTAATTATAAAATAAATATTATTTATTCTTATAATAATTATATTATAAAACATATTTTATTATTTATTTATTGTCTTTCGGTTATTTTAATAAATCGGAGTTTATTATAGATACTGATTTATATATTTATATATATTTATAGCATCACGAGGATGATGAACTGCAGAAAATAATGATATCGTAAATTAATATAAAGTTGTTAATTACAGAACTGTTGAATCCGTTGCTTCTTAATTATTGAATGTTGCAATATTATGAATTGTAATTTATTTATACTAGAGAGATATTTGTTAATTATTAAAAGTTAAAAAAATCATTTAATTTGTTTTTATTTTATTTGTCATAATGATAGTATTTAGAGTAAGTAAGGGCATTTATTATTATTATTATTATTATTATTATTATTATTAATATTATTATTATTATTATTATATACTTAAAGCAGCAGACAAAACATCATATTTGGTGCACAATTTCTTTCCACGAGTTGTGAACTTATCTAAGACCAACTTTAGCAACACTG
This sequence comes from Ontholestes murinus, assembly GCA_963969525.1. Classification (NCBI taxonomy): domain Eukaryota; kingdom Metazoa; phylum Arthropoda; class Insecta; order Coleoptera; family Staphylinidae; genus Ontholestes; species Ontholestes murinus. Next base: position 51,577,642 of record OZ018394.1, on the reverse strand, counting down.
AAATAGAACTTTTGAATAAGAGACTTAAATAATCTTCGGTCACCAGACACCCGAAGAAAAATATAGAACACTCAGCACTTAATTAACCCTAAACCGTAAAAATATACCATTCGATTTGGAAAAATCTTATTTACTACTAAGATTTCTGAAAATAAGTTCTTTTGTTTCCACGTAAAAGTAAGTCATTCTGGAATATAAATTCCAGTGATTGTTATTAACATATTTTTTTACAAATAAAGACCTACAAGATGTAGTGGTTTCAAAACCCAACATGGTCCGAATGACTCGTTTTTGGATAATAAAAGTGTATTCATTTGAGGAGAACTACCCTCAAAATTTGGCTCAAAATTTGCAAAATATGCCAGTTTGAATATGTCCAATGAAAGATGAGATTTTAAGGCATGCAAAATAAAACTTACTTTAGACAATTTTCATTGTAAACGCTTAATATGAAATTTCCATTTTAGCCTTTCATCGATATTAATTCCCAAAAATATGGTAATATTTAACATTTTCATTATTTCTAAATAAAAGACATTTAGATTTATTTTCATTTAGTAAGTTATTATTTTTGAACCATTGGGTGACTGTATTTATTGCGCCTTCTCCATTTAGAATCATATTATCAAATGAATTTCCTACGACACAAATACTGACAGTATTCCGTCAAACAAAATTCATCAATATTATAAGTTTGTAAGAATAGTTAAACCGCATTTATACCATTTCCAAGTGATTGTATATTGAGATTTAATAATTTTTGGCCTTCGTTTGATGGTTTACTTCTTATGGAACTGCTTTTTTCTTGATCCAGTGAAAGAAACAAGGATTAACCGTAATTCTGCTGGGCCATGTTGTCGGTTCCTTTAACTTAGGAATATCTTCCATTGAGACTCAAACTTTAATTAAAGAATACTCATTTGGATGTTTCGACAAAAAATTTTTAACACACCACTTTGGAAAATTGTTTATCCCTAAGATATGATTTAATATTTTCCGTTGTTCCATAGGATGAGGCGAGATTTCAGTTTCTTTCTATAAGACACCGTTTTAAAATTTGGAGTGTTTCTTTCGGTGACTGGTTTATAGTTGGTGTTTATATTGGTTTCTTCCGAAAAAGGTTTGTTTACATTTTTTTGTAGGTTTACCTTTGCAAGTTTCTCGGAAGGAATTATCGCCATCTGAATTTACATGGCTTGACTATAGGTTGCAGAATTCTTCTTTGTTGTTTTATTTACATTTCTGTACTCAGATTTTTTGTTATAATTTCTGTTTGCATATAAGAAGAGACCTGGAGTTCGATAGGCTGTGTGCGGCTGGGCATTTTTGTGAAGCAAAGTATACCTCTACTCAGCATGTCACGGCTTCTGTTTTGGATTCTTAATATCTCACAGTAATTTTCAAAATTCATTGTTTCACCAGAAGGTAAAAATTCGACTAGCAACACTGGTTTCTGACCCCATGATTTTCTTGGCTGTAATTGTTTGTTTGAATTTCACTTTTTGGGTAATGTTGAATGCCGCTATTCCATGGGTTACTGCTGTGATTTCGGCGTAAAGTATTTTATCAACAAACGTTTGGCTTTGTGCTCCTCTGTCAACTTTTTTGGTACCCATATTTAACACTGCTTCCGATAACGCACAGAACAGTTCTTGAAACTTGAAAGAATGTCTGAGATAACGAAGAGATGATGAAACGCCTGTTCTTTTTCGCCTTTTCGTCAACTTTTTTTTTATCAAATCGTCATTAATGCAGAAGGTCGCTCAGTTCGTTCCTCGCCATGAACGCAACAAGGTCTGTAAAAGCTCTGTAAAAGCTCTAATCCACTTCCTTGTCATTCCATTACCCATAATGTTTTCCTCATAAAATTCACAGATCTGACGATGAATTTCAGCTGCTTTTACACCTTTAACACTAAAAAAGCAGATAACAGCGCATACCTCACAGTCGGCAGGATATTCAATATGCAGAAAACAGTGTAAAAACTGTGTGCCTGTAGCTTGACAAGAGATGAAGGATTATAATTTTATGCGCAGACTGTCTATCGCAGGGCTGCAGCAGCTGAAATTCGAAGCATACCTACTAAACATGCTTCGTAAAAAGGAAATGTAACAATAATAATAATCCAAATTATTTTAATTAGTTAAGAAATAAATTTGAAATTCAATTGATTTTCTCGTTCTTCTACAGTTTTGTAGTGTTAACACTTAGTGATTAAAAATGACAGTTGATGTGCTGGAAAGCCTAACATAACCTTTAAAATTATTTAGTTCAGCACAGTCGCAAATGATAACATATAAGGTTAATATCTGACACTGCATTCTTTACGAAATCTAACAAGAAATAAACTCTGCAACATAACTTCCTTTTAGAAACTATGCGCCATTTAGTCGATTAATGTTGTAGCGGGGTGATAGTGGTCTCATTCGAGAGGAGGAACTATAAAGTTTTGTAGCGGAAATGTTTTGGAACAGCGAGGAGCGTGCATTTGCCGTTTTGGCTTACTTTTCGAGCGGATGTTCTGTGATCTCAATCCAGCGGGTCTTTCGGAATGGCTTTAATATAGCTCCGTTGGGCCCTGTCCCGGATTGGAAATTAATTGTTACCTGGATCACTACGTTCAGACAAACTGCATGTGTTACAAGAAGAAGAATTGTAGTCCTTCGGCCCATTAGAAGAACATTGAGGTAGTGAGAGCTTCCGTTTTGCGTCTGCCCTAGGTCTTTCCGATCGTTCTATAAGGAGAATTCTTCTTCATGACGATCTTCATTACCATTCTTATAAGATAGCAATTGTGCAGGATCTTTCTAAACATGACTTCAATTCTCGGAGAAATATTTTTTAATGATGAAGCCCATTTTCAGTAGTGTAGATCCGTCAATAAAGAAAACATGCGCTACTGGGCTGAAACCCAATCCTCGAGAATTGCATCAAAGATCTTTGCAATCAACTAACTTCACAGTGTAGTATGCAATTTCCTCAGCAGGAATTATTGGTCCTTGGTTCTACGAGAAAAATGAAGTCGCAATGACAGTGAATTCGGATCGGTATCTAAGCATGTTATAGGAATTGTTTCTTCCACGGCTAGATGAGTTAGACTTAGACTTAGATTTGGTTCGAACAAGACGGTTCAAAAGCTCACACTTCAAAAGCAACGATGGCTGTTTTGTTTTTGTTCTCAGAGCGCCTAATCTCAATTAGGGGTGATTTGGAATGGCCGGCCCGGTCTCCCGATTTGGCTCCTTGTGGTTTTTTCTATGGGGGTTTTTGAGATACCGTGTTTTTGTGAACCGTCCAAGGACCTTGCAGGATTCGAAGACCAACATTCAGGAACACATTGCTAACATAACCCCTGCTCTACTGGCAAGTCATTACAAACGCCAGAAATTAGTTTATTCAGTGCATTGAGAATTGAGGACGTTTAAAAATGTGTAAAAAAAACTTTATGAATGTATCTACCTTGTAAAAAACATATAAACATTTTCTGATTCCTGCAATAGGTTTTATTAAATTTTGAAAAAAGGTAGTTATGTTGCCGCACCCTGTACAAATATAAAATTATGAATCCTAGGGCACCCACACTATATGGCCTACTCAAAGTTCACAAACGAAATATCCCAATAAGATCAATTGTTTCCTATATTAATGCTCCTACATATAAAGTATCAACAAAATTATTTTAGAAATAATTCCCATATCCATATCCAACTATAGCATAAATAACTTCTTTGACTTCATGAAAAACTGTAAAACTAGTTGTCAACAATAACGAAATGTTGGCTTATACTGATATAAAAAACCTCCTCACATGCATTATCATAGTTGAAATATATCGTAAAAAAATGCCAGAGACAATCATCAATTTATAATACAACGGAAATCAAACACTCTCCAAATGACACCGTTTATATTCAAAACAAAGGATTGTCCACGGAACAGTTATTTCACCACTCTTCGTGGAAATATTCACGAGAGTTTTCGAGGAATATAAAAAATTTAAAATTCAACTCATAATAGAAAAACAAGCAAATGGTACCCTGAACCATTTAAATAAAACATTTCAGGAGAAAACAATTATTTAAAATATGCCATCAATAAAAAAAACCACAACCATAGATGCAATCATTCCATCAACGTTACTTCAATTATCTTTTAGTAAATATCCGCCCAGGGAAGACGGCTTTAACGGAGAACTGCACATTTATGAAATAGCCGAAGGCAACGGATTTAAGAAAGTAAAGTTAGAATGTTGAAACAAAAAAGAAGGAATACAGTCTAAAGATTATTCAATGGAAAGAAGAAAATCCGGTATTTACCAAACAATATATCAAAATTTGAACGGAAAATATATCTGGCAAACGGGGAAAAATTTTAAAATGAGTTAAAAGAAATATAAAGAAGAACGTGACATCAATTAACAGGCATACCTATCCATTAAATAGACTTAAAATTAAATCTCCTTGAAGGTTTGGTGGCGAAGAAAGCCATTCAGAATAGTTATCTCCTTCCTATCCGCGATTTAGAAATGTACTTGTTTTATTTTTTTAATTTTAATTTTTCATATAAAATTGAAAAAATAGTATTTTTAAATAGAGAATGAAAAGACATTTTAAACAATATGTCTCAAGCCTGTACTTACCATTTAAAAAAAATGGGGGTTGTAACTGTCCCCCGAAGAGAGTTGATGGTAGGGATCACATTTTTTACGTTGAATAACGTCAATTTATAATTTAAATTTGACGTGTTACGGGATTTTTTTATAAATATGTACATTAACCGAAATAATAAATTTATTCCATTTCGCTTTTCCACACTGTACATTCAAAATGTACACAAAATAGAATTATCAAGTATCAACAATATACCGGGTGTTTCTAAATTAATATCGGCGTTTAACGCTTTGTAGTACTTATTACGTAAAATTGGGGTTCATAAAGAATCGTGTGTTTGTGCATCTACTACCAGCTGACCTACCCAATCCAAGACACAGGATTGAGACAGTTGTTGCAATAATTATACCACAGACACTTAACAAAGTTTGTGAAGAACTGGCCGACTTGATATGTACCGTGTGATAAAAGGTGTTCATATTAAATACTTGTAAAAATGTACGTGAGTTGCTTTTTCATTGTATGTATTCATTATGATTTTAAGTTGTACGCAATAAAAATGACAAAGCGTTAACACCCAGATCTTCATTAATATTAATTAATTTTAATTATAACCTGATTATATAAACTTTTTTTTTTAAATTTAATAACATAATGTTTGACCAAGAGGCCAAGAGAAAAGCTAGAAAGTTATTTTACAAATATTAAATATATTGTTTTATTTACCATAAAATGGTAAATTTTAATTTGATTATATAGTATGAATGATAACGTCCAATTCAATTCACGAAACATCGTATTTATGAATATGTTATATAACACGAATCAATAATTTAATGTTGTTTCGCATTGATTGATTGACTGATTGATTTATTGCATTATGTAAAGTTTATATTACAGTAAATTGTTCCAATTTATATACACGTTGTCCCCTGAAATATGAGTAATGTGTTTGTATTGCATCTCGATTATTATTATTGGTTGCCATGGTTGTTGCTGCAAGTACATGTCAATTTGACTTATATAGCTTCAAAATGGGAATTTTATAATCGTCTGGGATATTGCTTGGCTCATCAAGGAGATGTTTTCGAACATTTAATAAGATGAACGTTGTAGTTATTTGTTATTCGTTACGTCAGAATTAGTAATATTAAAATATCATGTAAATTTGTTTCATTTTGGTTCCCTATTCTATTAAAAATTAGCTATGCCAAAACCGAGCGTGGTAACTAAGCAACAAGTAATGCATTCGAATGCCCGTATTCAAAATTTCAGGGGACAACGTGTATATATTATATCGTATAGTTATAATCAATGTCCTACTATATTCTTTTTGAATTATATATTTTTTTGAGTATGCATTGCATATTAAAAAGAGTCTTTGTTACAGGCGGAGAATAGAGCTTTGAGGTTAAAGGATGAACAAAAAGCAATCTACAGTGATGAATCTGCGGCTGGTCCGGGGGTGGCTCTCGCACTTCAAAGCATCGAAACAACAGACGGTCGCCTCACGTGGAATTACTTTGATGAGACGGCATACATAGCCGGTGGTGGTTTACGCGCTGGAGAAGATCCATACATTCGAAACAGATTCAACCAAGAGGCCAGCGACAGCCTACCAAGTAATAGAGAGATACCGGACACGAGAAACGCCATGTAAGTAAAAAATAATAACAAAGTTTTAAATGAAATAAATATCATGAAAATTAGTTAATTTATGTTTATTGGATGTTAATCTTTTAAATTTTAAAAGAATGATCTTATGAAGAAAAATGCTATTTCAACAATATATAATAAAGTAAATAGTAGAATAAAGTAATTTGTAATAATATAAAAAGGGCTTTTATTTTTTGATTTTGAGATGCAATAATCAAATATTAAGTGGCTAAAAGAATAAAACAGAAGGTGAACATAACAACAGAAATTTGAAAATATCTTTTAAATATGTGATGACAATACTTACTAAAATTATCTATTAAATAGTTATATTTTTAAATATATGATTTTAGATGCTTTGACTTTGTGATACATTTTATAAATAATTCTAATAAAATTAATAAATTACGCTGTAATTTTAGAGTAAATACAGAAATATATAATATAATGCTAAAAAAGGTAAAACTGTGCAAATCCTGAGGTCGGATTTAGCTCTGAGAAAATCCTTAATGCTTCTCTATGATCTCAATCTTCCGAAATGATGATAATATAACAAAAGAATTATACACCCAAAATATACAAAAAAAGATAAACTGTAATTGGTAACCAATTTCACTTAAAGACAAAACAACATCATGTAATATATCTTATGAATTACATTTTACATTTATTTGTTAGTTTTTGCGTCATATAATTTCTAAATTGATAGGAGAAAAACCATTCAATAATTTTGTAACATAAATAGACTGGAGATTTTGTATGAAATAACTTATGATTGAAACATTGGGCCTAAAATTATCTCCTCTTGGACATAGTCAACCACCCAGCTTGATAAAGCTTATATGAAATTCTATCAAATTTCATAATTTTGGACTTTTTGTAACCTGAGATGAGCACCATTATTAAGTATTATACAGTAAGTATAACGTGATAAAACAAATGCATTAAATACCACTTTAATAATGAGGCACGAATGATGGGGGTACATTTAAAAAAAAGTGGTTTCGTGGTGTTTATTGACGCTGGATATAAGGCAGTGGAGATTAAACAGGATAAGGGAGAAATTGTTGTCTCAGATTTTTAGACTTGTGAGAAACAAGTGACTCGATGCAAAGCAGTTTTGAATCTGGTTTATTTCTTATGGTTCTGGCATTTTATACATAATTTATATTTGCCTAATATTTTTATTATCAATATAAAATCTATTACTAATTATATGTACAGTGAATCTTAACGATCACCCAGGCATATGTGTGTAGATTTGCATGATGTAGAATTGTGTGCTAAGTAATCCTATGTTTCACTTGACCCGTGTATTTATTCTCCTAGAATAGAATGCCATGAAACGTATTACTAGACGAGTATACCTTCTCTTATTGGATCGGTTCTGAATCTCTTGGGATGTCTTCGGTTACCTGGATGGGTTGGATCGCTAATCCCTGAACCATGACATTTTTATCCTAAGTTGGCAACAAGGGATGCACTTTTTGGGTTGATAAGATAAATAACTCCTCCATTTCCCAGAATTCTGACAGGTTATTCTCATTCCCTGTTTTGGTAATCAAATCCAATTCTGGAGATCGTTCTGTCTTTTCGTTGGTATCGTGCAGGCTCTTAACACGTTGATCGCTTTGTCAGTCACAGGTGACTGACACTGACCATTGGGACCACGTCAGTCACCGATGACTGACAGTGAGTAACAACTTACTATTTAGCAAGGTCAGTCACGAGTTCCATGTAAATTATTACTAGGATTGATACGACCCTTCTGTACGTTATTACAACTTGGCCACCTAATATTCCTTCAAACAGCTGTAGGTATAATTTCGGAAAAAATGTACTATATTGAAATAAAACTCGTATATTTAATAATAATAATAATGTATCTTTATTTGCTAATTCAAAGTGATATAAATACAAAAGAAACGACAAAACTAGCAATGTAATATATACAATACATAAAAATTTAGTAATAAATTACAAATTTATTTTTGTAAATCAAAAACACGTTGATTTGTTAGACAGAATGTTTGTGAGAGTGAGACACGTGACTGACAAATTGCCTGACGGGGCGAAACGCATAATTTTTTGCCATTGAATCCGTAATTACGTCTAAAAATTGCATTACAATGAATTAAATAAGCGTATTCTTACTCATATTATGAAATAAAACTTAAAAACAAAGAAAACTTTTTTTGACATTTTACAAAAAAACTTGTTGGCAGCCAATGTGTTAAGTTATCCTGGAGAATCAGTTTTGCAGATTGGCTGATCCATAAACTTGTCCTCTAGCTGAGCAATGAGGAGCGGTTTGTTGTCGTACCGACGTGTAAAAGTTTCCCATGCAGTTGTAAATTTCGTACCTGTCATTGGAAGATGGTTTATGCTTCAGCTTCGTTTTTCTTGAAAACATAGTTTCGGACACCTCATGATTAAAAGGTTGTCCTGTTTCCAACAGTTTATGATAAGAATTGCAAATGGTTACTCATTCTTCATCAATAGTGTTAAGCCATCCCATAATTTTTGGTGTGTTTACTGTTTGAGTTTCCAATTCGTGCAGTGATGTCTCGAAGTCTTTTATTTTGAGTGCTAATATCATATGTGCAGGATTTTCTGGTGGTGGAGTTTCCGGTGTCACTGACAAGTTTGCTGAGTTTGGTCTTGCTTCAGTTGTAGCGAGTTGAAGTACTTGCATATATCGTTGTTCCCATTTTTGAAAATAATCTTGTGTATGATATGGATGTTCTGGTAGATTTAAATCATTGCATTTTGCGTCCTGTGCTAAGGATTTTGTTGGCATTTGCATCGTATAATCCCAGTAGCTGCTGTTCAAAGTTTCTTGTTGCTTTGCGAGGTAGTTCAGTTTGTCCATGTTTAAAGATGTTTTTTCTAGTAAGTGTCGTTCTGACGTGTTGTGGAAGTTGGTTCTAATTAAAACTTCTCGTGTGGGAGCTTCTGTTTTTACACGAGTCGTAAATCCGAATCGTGTCGTCGGACCAGGTAGAGGTCATCTTCGAAGTATTGTGGGTTGTTATAAGGCTTCTCGTGTGGGATCTGTTTTAACTCGGGTCATAAATCCGAACTAAATAGTTACCTCTCGTGTGGAGGTAGTAGGTAAGGAACGTCCTTCTCGGAGCATAGGTTCCGGTACTCGATCAGCAGAGTATGCACGAAAATTCGCTGGTGGCGGTGGCGATGTCTAAAACGGTTGTGAGTACGTCCTAGATTTTTCTTTGGATGGCTCGCAATTTGGCACCAAGTGGGCAGTGAACCAATGTGTACGAGATGTGCTCGTCTGCTCGATGGAGTACTGGTCCGTGCTTGGAAGGATGTGGATCTGTTGACACTGGGTGTACGGCAGCAGAGATCAAACATGGTGAGGGAGAAAATTGAAAAATATTTCATTAATATTTACAATATGTTGCCGAGGAAATGCTAAAAAAAGTAATTGTTAATAATGTCAACATTAACAACTGGATATGTATGCCCGCATGTTTTTTATTGTCCTAGAGAATCCAAATGCTTCCATATAAAATCCTTACTTTGACCACGTCAAATATATACGTAGTATGAATGTTTTTCATTTTTTTAGCAATACATTTGTAATTTCGAAGGAATTTATAGTAATTTCAAAGTGAGGGATTGCCTGACTTTTGTAATAAGCTTTATATAATTTGTTAACTATGGGCTAGCCATTTTCGAGAAGGTTGTAATTAAAAGTGCATGCTTTTCAAAGAAAATATATATTGTAAAATGGCATATCACTTAGTTCAGCCCTAAACTAAATCATACTTGCTTCCGATTCGTCGACGGACACTAAGGTTGCCAGTGAAGCAGATGCCAAGGATAAGACCACCAAGAAAGCCACCATTTTTTCACTGCACCAATAGGAAATTTTGCCGCCTTTGTGGCTGTAAGATAAGGTCATCAAGAAGTTTACAACCACGAAGGCGGCTAATAGTGCAGCGAAGAAATGGTGGCCGAAGCGGAGTCAAAAAGACCGACGCAGGAGAAATGAAATTCTTGACCAGAAAAGCAAAAAACCACTGCTGCTTCCATGAAGAAGGTAGTGAAATCGAAGGCGAAGCGTCTTCCCCGTCGTAAGCAAAAGAGCGGCGCCAGAAAAACTTAAAAAACCCAAGCCAAGGAGGGCGTAAGCTGGCCTGAAAACCACCGCAAAGAAACTGTCTTCAAAAAAGTCGACCACCATTATTTCTTTAATGTGGGAACATGTGACAAAGGTAAAACCTTGAGCGATGACGCTCCCTCCCAGGGAAGAAGGAGGCGTTCCTGGAGGAGACAGAGGAGACTCAGCAGGTAGTTCGATAGAACTCACATGCTTGTTTGTTTGAGCTCTGTTATTACGTCAAATTGAATTTGAATTTCATGTAATCGTAATTTTAGTGAAATGCTAATTGTAATGAAAATTGTAACTGCAAAATGAAATGTAAAGTTTGCAATAATAAATAAACTGAAATAGGACGAGAGCCGAGAGGCGAGTGGAGGACAGTAGGGGGCAATCGATGAAGTATTATCATAGTTCCGCCGGTATCTCCGTGTTCAGTGAAGCCACTGTTAGTCGTGCGCGGTCATCACGACCCTTAAAAAATTATTCATGTTAATATTACAGTAGTCACGAAAGGTGTGCAGATCTGTTGCGCTATGAGCAAAATTAAATTAATTAAATTAAAGATTCAAAATGCCACAACATGATCGGAGAATTTACAGTCAATTATATTAAGGTTGGAATATTAATGTGGTTGAATATATGGATTAAGCCCAGAAGGAAAATTTTTTAATTTTAATAATTGAAACCTTAAAAGTTAGTAGTACAATTTAAGAAATATTCATGGTCCTTAAATTGGCGTCCTCTTGTATGCTTTCTTATTGACCGCTTTAACATCTCAGCTGGGATACTGTGAATTTCATACAAAATTTTCTGTTATTACTCAGAGTTCTTAGTTGACTTATGTATACTTTACTATTGAGAAAGCCTTACAAGAAAATATCATATTCGAATAATTCTGGTGATCTAGGGGACCCGAGAACTTCACTTAATTTTAAGATGACAGGATTGTCGAAAAATTCTAGAACAGATTTATTTGATTCCCTTGCAATATGCGATGTCGCTCCGTCCTGTTGAAAGCAGATCTCTAAGTAACGGTCTTCAGTGACAATTGCTGTGCTAACCTTGTAATTAAAAAATAAGGTCAATTCATCCTTTATAATGCCAACTTACACATGTAAAGGGCGCCCATAAACTTCATAAGGATTTATGTCTGCCCAGTAACAATAGTTTTGTATATTTACGTAACCTGTAAGATTAAAATTTGCCTTATCTGGCATTCACAACTTTCTTAGAAACTGACTAATTTATTTTAAGAATAAAGAAACTAAGTTTTATAATGATTACCGTGTAATTTAGTTTAGTTTCGTTTATTTGCTTTACAAGTCTTACTGAAAAAATGTTACAAAATAAAATAACTTTAAAATTAAAATCGCAAGACTTGAAAGCGGAGTTCACAGTGCAGTGTTCTTCTAGTCACTGCAAATAAAGTTTAAAGTGGTATAAAAAATTAAAAGCGTTTTCTTTATTCTTAATATCGAAATGTACCACGAAATGAATGCCTTTAAGATCCATGACTAATCTATGGTTATTAAAATGGCGTAGTGTTTACTGCCCCAACGTTACTATACATACTCATTGTTGCGACTACGCTTTCAAAAATTCCTTTTATTCTGTGTTACCCTGTACTTTTGATCAAAACAATCAAGATTATTTATATTACATAATTTTCATTTTAATATATTTTTTTAGCTATAATTATTTTTTTAAAACTTTATATTATTATAACTTTTTTAACTAAAATTTCTTATTAATTATTCATTGAATTTACAAATCAAGTCTGTATCATCATTAGAATGTAAATTGATTACTCAGAGCATCATTCTTTTGCGAAATTGCTCGCTCTATTCAAATACCGACTTTCGCATTGCATAATAAGTTAACCCAAAAATATGCGAAGAAAAAAAGAAGAGGATGATCTACTCGTGCTTGCTCTCCTTTCTCTCCTATTGAATTGTTAATGTGAGGAATATCGATAGTCATCTCTGGGTTTTATTGATGGCAGGAATTGTGCAATTGCTTTTTATTGCTAGCAGTTTAGTAATCTGTTATTAAATTTACGTTACGAGCGCACATGTTGTGCATTTTAGATTGTACGCATATTTTATGACAATTAATTATTTAATAGGTTAATCAGTCGCATTATGAGAGTAGAATTTTAATTGCTACAAAAAATAGAAATGAACTGAAAAATATAAAAATATGAAACTTGTTGGGATATCTCGAAACATTGCGCAAATATGAATAATGTAGTAGAGATAACAATCTCCCTGTAGTAGAATTCGGTTCATCCCTTAATAATGGATGATAAGAGTACAAGACGGAATGCTCGAGAATACACACACAATATGCACTTATAACCAACGGCTGCCTTTCAAAACAAAAGACCCTTATGATATTAAATGCGTCTCTAAGGGATTCGTGTAAATGTGTCTTTAGAAGTATAAAATAAACGAATATTTAAGCCATTTGCATCTTTTGAATACATGTAAAATTGTCATTAGTTGTGTAACGACATAAATATTTTTAAATGAAAAAAAAAAAGGAAAAGAATACGTAAGTAATTTAAAATTTTATACATACAATTTACAGAAATTAAAAATTGTATACGTCACCTCCTGAAAATATAATTTATATTAATGCATAATAATTATTTTATTGGGTTATATTTTGGAGCGATAAATATAAATTAATTTATTAAGGTATGTCGAGACTAAGCTCCCTTGAGATTGAGTACCCTACTCTAAAACACACTAATTTATGGTTACAAATATTAGCATAGGACTTTCAATGTTTTATTGGGTAGATATAAAGTACACTCTCATATATTATTGTTAATTAATTTGTGTCAACATAAGAAAGTTAAATATATAAGGAAAGCGCAATTATTACGTATTTAACTATTAATTTAAGAATTATTTAAACTTAATAATAAATGATTATTAACGCCTTAATAATTAAAATTCAATTGAAAATATAAAATAAATTCTCCCACGTTAAAGTACATTATATTAATTAATGAAATAACTACTTTCGAATTTTCTAATATTCTTTAAAATCTTTTTCTTCTTGAATTGCCTCTTATAATGGCTTCAAATAACTTGAGACTTTTTTTATTTATCCTCTATAGAGATAACTCCTCTCGTATACTAGCATTTTCTAGTATTAATTTAAAAACCATTCAGTTAAAAATATATCTTGAATTTTTTAGTGGATTATTTCTTAATATTAGCAACCTCGGTGACGTTTTCTAGAAGTTGGTAAGCAAAGACATTTTTGGCTGGCAGTAGCTTATAATTACATTTCAACAAATTTTAGGTTTCTATTGAACTATTATATATGCATTCACCTTACTTCAATAAAAACTTCGTCATATTTTATAGATTTTATATGTTTTTAGAATTTTTGAAAATGAATACCCTTTAATTTTTTAATTATTTATTCCACTCTAAACATAAATTACACCTCAACAACAAACATCTTTAATAGTTTAAAAAATCAAAACTTACTTGTTTAAAATAGCAAATTTGGAAATCAGGGAAACTGTTTTTATTCTTTTAAAAAAAATAATTGAAAACATAAGTTAAATTAAATGTATTGCTATAACGTTAACAAATTAAAGTACTTAACGCTTCACTCCCTTTACTAAAAGTGTTTACACATGGTACATAATGCGAGCGCAGGCAACGGAAGAATTGATTCACAATTTGAAGTATATGAGATAGGGTAACTCTGTGTGTTCTCACAGGCTTCTGAGTTGCATTCACAAAGGTAATTCTTATAAAGCTGGAGGAATCGATAATACGCAGCGAATATCCTTTAAAACGTTGATACTTGACAAAACGGTTTTATCAAATAGGATGTTGCAATTTTCCTTTTTACTTTTCGATTCGAATATTATAAAATTAATTAGAGTTTAAAGTATATTTTAAACAATAATTAGATGACTGTAATTTAGACCTTTGCAGATCAATATCTATTTAAATTATTATTGGTATAATTCTAACTTTTGACAGATCGCTTTAATAGTTGGTGGTTATCCTCTTATATTGATCTAATGCAACCCTTATACAATAGATGGCACCTTTTTGGTAATATCTTAATCGATAACAGTTTCAATATTTTTAAATAATGCATTATCGCTAAATATTGCCTTTATGGTTCTGCTGCTAGTTAAAGGTTCTTTGATGGTTTTTCATCAGATTACTTACCATATATGGCGTTTTTGTTACTAAAATGAAAGCTTAAATATAATATGTCTTGTTGATATGTAATGTTAGTAACCCAAATTATTGAAAGTAAGACTTACAAAAAATTTTCAGTTAATTACATGCATAGTATAATCTTCTTTTGGGCTAAGTAGCCTCAAACCCTAGAAAAATATCACATACATTAGTCTGGTTTAAAATTGCTAATGTTATGTTCATTTGAGTTTGCTAAAAATATGAGTTTGAACATTTTAAAATTGTAATACTATGTTTTTAATAATGGACCAAAATGTTTGCAATGATCTTTCGGTCATGATGTTCATCAAAATAAATTCCAAAAAATTTTGGGTGCTTCTTTGGAGAAAACACATGCACATTGATATATTTTTAAGTGCACATTAATGTTAATTAATATTTTTTATAGGAATATTATATGCCAAATCATGCATTTATATAATAAATAATATAGGGCCCCGAGGAACCCCAAAATTTATTAAAAAATTGGCAATTTGGAATGTTTTATATTACAAGTTATTGAAAAAACACAAACGCTTTTACAGTATATTATAAACAATAATTCCACGATCATTATTTTGACATTTGCATGTCATTAATATGTGTTGCCTAAAATAAAATACAGAATTTCAAAATTAAACAGGACTGTTCGTCAAGTGATTAGTTTGATTTTCATGTCACCCAAAATATTACTAATGACCTTGCAAGATTAAGTCGTGTACCTTTACGGCAAAAATAAATAAATTTGAATTTGTCCATAGGTCAAAATGAATGATTACATTCTAGTATGTGATTTGAGAATAAACTTGTTGTGTATATAAGATGAAATTATTCTACCTGTGTCCTATTAGTAATTTTGTATCCTTTTTAAATAGATCAATTTTCATACTAACGTCGAAAGTTTGATGATTCTTGATACTTAAGGCTTCTACTTCATTTTATATTTTGAATTTTGACTTTAATATTTTATCTGTAATTTGTCCAAAATATGTAAAAGTTAAAAAATATTTGCCTCTACAATTTTAGGACAAATAAAAGCTTTAGTAGATTAATCTTTTTTTATTAATTAAATTTTGAAAAAATAAAAAATGGAAACAGTGATGTTTAATTTAGTGGCTTTAGCTGATTGTGATAATGGAATTATAAAATCTTGGTATACCATTGAGTGGGAGGTCGCTCAAAACGTTTGGTGTTGTATCTCGCTTAATTTTGATCTGATTTGAATAAATAAAACATCAGATTAAATCGTTTTTAAACGAATTTAATTTGAACTTAATCGGTATTTTTTGCATGTAATTTTTGCCAAAAGGCAATTAACTTTTTTTTCAAATTGCACTGTATACAGGGTGTCCCGTTAATGCGGGGAAATGGCTGGACCATAGATTCCTGAGGTCAAAATATGACGATTTAACGCAACTTATCTATATCCAAAAATTTACGGTTAAGCCGGAATTTGGCTTCAAAGTTTCAAAATTTTTTATTTCTTTTGTTTATAACAATTGAACGCTTTATTTGATTTGAATGAAATTTATTTTTAATAACTACCATAATATAATACATCATTTCAGTTATTATGACTATTATTCGTTAACAAGAAGTATAAGAAACAGTAGTACCACCACTTAAAAACTAAAATATTTTTTTATTGGTGGATCCAATAAAAACTAAAAAAATACTACTTGAAAGACCATTTAATTTAAAAACTTTTTCATCTCTTAATAATATTTGATATCTTTTACGGTTTTCCCACAAAAAAATAAAATATATATTTTTTATCTAGTAAAAACAAAATCTAGTTTTTCATCGAATCGAAAATAAATGTTTTTCGTGGCCGTCTTTGTTTAAAAAATGTAAATTATGTATAATAATAATTAGTTAGTGTCTTTTAACAATTAATTTTTAACTTTATTATAGTTCATAAATATTCATATTTGGAACAAACAGATATCTTGTTTGTATTAGGATTTTGCAAAGAAAATTGTTTGAAAAGTGTTAGATGTTGTTTTGATTTATTTTATTAATTGATATTATTTAATTTTTATTCAATTGAGTAAGTTCATTTACTTATTAATGAGTGCATAATGTGTATACTATATTCATATTTTATTTTTTGTGCAAAAACCGTACAAGATATCAAAAACTAATACGAGTCAAAAAAGTTTTTAAATCTAATGCTCTTTCAAATTGATTTTTTTTTTATTCGATGCACCAATAAAAAAATATTTTAGTTTTTAAGTGGTGGTACTACTGTTTTTTATACTTCCTGTCAATCACTAATGTTCACAATAACTGAAATGATGTATGATATTAAGGTACTTATTAATAATAAATTTCATTCAAATCAAATAAAGCGTTCAATTGTTATAAACAAAAGAGATAAAAATGTTTGAAACTTTGAAGCCAAATTCCGGCTTAACCGTAAATTTTTGGAAATAGATAAGTTGCGTTAAATCATCATATTTTGACCCCAGGAATCTATGGTCCAGCCATTTCCCCGCATTAACGGGACACCCTGTATAATAAATAATATAGTGCCCTGAGGAACCCCAGCATTTATACAAAAAATGAGACTATTTCTAATGTTTTCTATCGCAACTTATCGTGTAATAAAAACATAAACGCATTTACAGTACAAATACTAATTGAAAGAACATTGAATCGATCTTTGCAGTTCAATAATAAATTGTTGTCTAAAATAAAATATAGGATTGAAAAAATTCATACATAAATGTTCTGTTCTGTTTGGCTGACATCCTAAAATACTTCTTGGAACTTAATTACCTGTGGTATTTATATGCTTAAGTGTAGTGTTTTCAGAAGAGATTAATGTAATAATGAGAGTTTAAATAATGGTAAATAAATTAAACCGGTTTGTTCGTCAAATGATAAGTGTGATTTTTATTTCGCCCAAAATGTGTCCAATGACCCTAAAAGATTAAGCCTTGGACCTTTATGGCAAAAATATATAAGTTTTACTTTGTCGATTGGTGAAAATGAATTATTACATTCTATACAAATAAAAAACCTTTTTAACTTTGTATAACACTGACTTTATTAAGTGACTATAGTTTCGACAATTGTAACTTGTCATTATCACTTCTAGTCATTAGTGATTATCAAACAAGTTAAAATTATCGAAACTATAGTCATTTAATAAAGTCAGTGTTACACAATTAAAGTTAAAAAGTTTTTTATTTGTGAAGAATAATGTATAAGTAAAAGCCTCCTCCTAGTATGTGTTTTGAGAATAAACTTGTTGTGTATCTAAGATGATATTTTTCTACATGTTTGTTCTACATGTATTATTATATCTTTTTTACATAGATCAATTTCATCTTTATCATTGAATTCTAAAGTCGACAGTTTGATGATTGTTGATATTTGAGGCTTCTACTTCATTATATATTTTGAATTTTGACTATAGTCAACAAGAAATAAACAGTGTTATACTGAGTAATCTGGTGATTGTTCTTAGAAAATGTTTAATATTTTATGTGTAATTTGTCCAAAATATAGAAAAAAATAATATTTATCTGTTTTATAATATTAGAACAAATATTTAGCTGATTTATAATTTTGTTTGTTAATTAAATTTTGAATGATTGAATTAAGTAAGATTGAAACAATCATGTTTAGTTTAGTAGTGCTAGCTGATTCTGATAATGGAATAATAAAATCCCGGTGTATCATTGAATGGAAGGTCTCTAATTTATAAGATAAGGAATGATTAGACTAATATGGAATTGTGTGTATGACATTAGTAAGTTTTCTAAATATCTCGAATTGAATTTTATCACTTTTGTTAATAAGCATAAGATCTAAGTAGTTTATCTTGTTGTGGTTCTCTAACTCTACCTTAAATTAAATTTTTGCGTGTATATTGTTAATTAAATTGAGAAACACCTCAAGTTGTCGTGTTTTGCCATTAAAGCGCGCATTCACATCTTCAACATTTCTGAATAAAAAAGGTATGTAAGATTTGGTAAATATGAAGTTAAATATTTTGTTTATATATGACATGGAAATATTAGCTAATAAGGTATTCAAAGTTGGTCCATTATTCCGTCGAAAAAAGTTGTTATCAAATTGTAAATAATTTTGATTTAAAATTTCTTGTGAATGTAAAAGTTCAGATTTTATTGTTGAATTAAGATTTTGTTTATCCGAAATGTCTCTTGAAATATATATTCCCATGAACAATCTGTTGCAAATATCAACCCATGACCACTTGATGATGCTTTACTAGTGAAGGTATATAAAACTCACTTAATAATGCTGTATCCTCTTGCTAGATATTGTTTTTTTTTATATTAATGCAAATATGTGAGAAACCTTTTGAGCATATACTTATGCTTCAAATAAGCTGGATACCACAATAAAACAGAGTAGTCTAGCTTGCTTAAGGGATCTATATAAAGATATGATAACTTCCGTAAAATCTATACATATTCTGATAATAAAACCCAATAACTTACTCGCTGACTAGATTCGTAATATGGTAATTAAACGAGAGTTTCGAATCAAAATATACTCCCAAGTTCTTCATTTTAGCTGGTCTATGATGTGTTGGTTTATTTAGATGATAGTTGAAGGTTTGTACTTCAGACACATTAAAAAACATTTGTCTCTATTTAGAGTTAGTCCATTATTTATACACCACGTATTTAGTTTATTTATGTTCTGTTGCAGATGTAAGCTATCGCTTTGTGTATTAATCGTGCTGTATAATTTGATATCATCTGCATACAATAATACGTTACAATAAATAGTGAGGCAAACGTCATATACAAATAGAAGAATCAAGAGCGGTCCGAGAGTTGACCCCTGGGGTACACCGCTGCCGCTACATATTCATTAGAATAATGACCTTTATAATGAACCTTGTGCTTTCTTTGCTCCAAATATGATTTTAGTACTTGTATGATGTTTGTGCTAATATTAAAATGGTGCAATTTCTTAAGTAATAGTTCATGATGCGTACGATCAAAAGCTTTTGTCATGTCTGTTTATATAACATCAGTTTGGCGTCGACTATCTAAATTAACATATATGAACTGCGTTAATGTAAGCAAATTAGTACTTGTGGATCTTCTGGTTAAGAAGCCGTTCTGGTGTATAGATATTTCTGTTTCTACAAATTTATAAATTTGATACGCTGTAACGCTTTCAAATAATTTAGCGAATATATTTATTAGATAAATCGGCCGATAATTTTTAATATTAGAGTTGTTTTTTTAAAAACAGAAGTGACTAGTACATCTTTCCAACAGGTAGGAAAATTGTTAGTGCGAAATATTAAATTAAAAATATATGATAATGGTTCGGTAATGATATATGCTACATCCTTAACTACGAATTCTAGTATCATATCCATTCCCATTGTAACATTTTTTTTCAATTTTCTTACTTCTGATAGAACAACGTCAGAATTAACATAATAGTTCCCTAGGTAAAGCTTCTGTTGATCATAAAAATAATTTGAATTATTAGTGAAAGATTTTACAAAGTTGTTGGCAAAGGCATTAACAATATTTTGAGGATTATTCTGGCATTCTGGCTATCAGATTTAAGAGTTTATTTTCTCTTACTATTAATGAAAGACCAAATGGTGGCTGGTCATTTTGTAATATTTCTCTCTTTCAGATTTATAAACAGTCCAATTAAGTATTATCCAAGTTCAAAGTATATTATATTATTATTATATAGTGAGATAATTCACAAATAGTTGTGATTGTGCATAATGACTTACGGAAGCCATGTTGATTTCTTGATTGATTTAAATTTATTAAGATATTCAATTAATCTATGATGAATGTATTGTTTGAAAATCACGTGAAATCACGAACGTAATACTATATTTTTATTTAAAACAAAATGGTGATGTGGCCATCATATTACTTTTCCTATATTATTATTATACTATGTACTAGACAGATGACAAATAACTTATGATAGATGATAAAATATAAATGGCATATGACAGATGAGATATGATAAATGACAGATACTTCCTGAACGTCATTAGAGAAAATGAAAGGTTTATTAAATTTAAAAGAGGTTAATAATGAAACTATAGTCTGTTCGTTGGATCTTCCGTTGTACGACGAAAGTTTTACAGTGCGTTCTTTTTCTAACGCATTTGGTTTATTTTATCAGACTGAATGTTTTTGCGTCGTTTCTCGAAGCGATAGTTTGTGACGTACGATGGAAGATCCAACGAACAGACTATAGTTGATTTTTTTAGAATAAAATCTGGAATGCTGATATTTTTTTTTTAAATTTGCGTATAATGTGTATATGTGTATATTCATTTAACAGTCGTTATGTGCGAAAAATTATTGCAGTTGAGATGTCATATTTGGTTTCGTATTATTTAAACCATATATATTTTTTACAATATTTATTGCCACAATTTTTTTTCAAATATGAGTTAAATATATTAACAATTTCTTTTTAATGTTTATACAGACGTTGTTCAAGTTGTTATTGGTCTTAGTTTTATTTTTATTTGTCAGAAAATTCTGATAGTATGTTTTCTGTGTTTATTTTTACTAAATTATGCATATTTAAAAAAATTCTACATAAAAGAGTTTGAAGATAATATATTGTTTTTAAGAAAGTAAACATCTAGGAGTTTTTGACTTACACTATATTTGATAGTTTAACCAGGATCTTCCAGGGAATATCTCGTTGATTGTTGAGGCACTTATTTTTTGAAAATCCATTATCACTTAATATAATAAAAATAGTAAACTATTTATGATTTTCAACTTTTTATTTTACTCACTACAATTGTTTCGTTACACTATAGCTTCTTCATGTGAAGAAAATACAAAATTTGTTGGAAATATGGAGGATTTTAAAATTGTTGTGAAAGTGAAGGTTTTCTTCAATCAGGTGATTTGTATATTCGATAAAAGAATAAATGAACATCAAAAAGCGTTCATTTATCAAACACATCATCACAAATCAACACATGCAAACCATCTAATTGAAGAAAACCACCACTTTGACAACTATTTTAAAATCCTCCATATTTCCAACAAAGGACGAAAACTAAATTTACTGGAACATTTAAAAATAAATAAAAATATTCAGTTAGGAAATTTGTTGAACGAGCAACTGAAACTCTCCAACTTCCCCTAGTTAAGTTGAAAAACACACCCTCCATCCACACATCTGAAATCTGTATATAATGTAAATAAGTTTGTAAAAATTTTGTATTATATTTTTACAGCTGAAGACGCTACAGTGTAGCGAAACAATTGTAGTGAGTAAAATAATAAGTTGAAAATCATAGTTTACTATTTTTTATTATATTAAGTTCGAGGGATTAGTTTGGTTAAGCGTACAGTTAGAAATATTTTTTAAAATAATGTGTAAGGATATAATAATAATAATAACTTTATTTACGGTATATCACCATTTAAAAAAAAATAAAAAGGTATAGTACAAAAATATAATTCCATAGCCTAAATTTAAATAACACTAGGAAATAAAAACAATTCCATAATGTACTTATACCACTATGTATACACAAACAGAAACATAATGAATTGAATTAATTGTGCGTCAATTACATGCAATGTACATATGGAGAACAGGCAAAAAAACAAAAGACTAAGACAAAAACTAGCATCTAGTTAATTTTCGTTTGAACGTAGAATATGAATTTTCAAAAATATTAAACCATGAATATTTACAATACATTTTTGTTAAATCCATAATGTGCGTTGCTGAGTTGTTCATTCCTGAAGTAGTTTTATGCGAATCCAAGTAGAACAGCTGTGTCGAACGAGTTATTCTGGCAGGGACATGTAGTAAAAGCTGCTGCAACAGATTCGGAGAATTGAGAGAACCATTAAGAAGCCGATAAACTACGCATAAATCCATCCGTATTCTTCAATAATGTTGATAAATTAAGGCTATCCAAAATTCTAAAGTATTCACCTGGTACATGTTGTATAGCGTTCTTGAACTCCATGCATCTTAGAAATTTTTTCTGAACTTGTTCCAAGCAGTCAATATTAACAAAAGTAAATGGCGTCCAAACTATTGATACATATTCTAGGTGGCATCGAACAACAATATAATGTTCTCAGACTATCGTTATCCAGATTTTTGCTTATATGCCACACAAAGCCCCATATTTATAAAGCTTTTCTGCATATATTAGAAATGTGTGCATTAAAGGAGAGTTTCACGTCAAAAGTTACACCCACTCTATGTTGTATAAGAAGTTAATTGGAATTCTATTTCTGTTGGAAGACATAACAAAATATTTATCAACATTAAGTGATAGGCGGTTAATATTGCACCACTCTTTCAAATTTACCAGATCCGATTGGATAGCGTCACAATCATGCACATTTTTGACAATCTTAAATAATTTTGAATCATCTCCATAAAGTAGAAATTCGCAGTTCTTAATTGTATCTTGGAGATCATTAATAAATAGTGTGAACAATATAGGTCCACAGTGTGAACCCTATGGTACCCCAGACTTAACATTTATCGCATCAGATATAAAATCCTTGATGCGAACATATTAGACACGATCTTTAAGAAAGGATGATATTCATAAAATAATGGAAATCATTCAATTTTATGTTTATATCTGGTTGGCTAAAAATAAATTTTCTGTGTGAAGTTCAGATAGTAAATTATTAGTATTTATCTGACTACCATTTCTAATATTGTGTAGTGGTTTAAATTTTAAAACATTTTTTAAATGTAGCTCTTGGTCACATATATTATTTTTATCGTATATGTCTTTCTAGAAGACATATTGACGTATATAATATGGTATATCTAATAAGTTCTAGTATTTTCAGATATTGCCTCAGAAATTGATTTTAGGATTAGTCCATGAGTCATTTCTATTCCAAGAATTTTGTTTTAGCAAAACAATATCGAATATATTTATAAAATCTTACTCTTTTATCTAATGAAGGTTTTAAAATTTGTGAATTGGAAATGTTCTAGATATTTTGAAAACAGAAAATATTGGTGTAAGTGCTGCTTAACACCAATGTCTGAATTGTATTATTTATCATTCAAAGAGTTTGGCAAAGATCGAAAGGAATAGTAGCACTCTTTTATCTAATGAAGGTTTTAAAATTTGTGAATTGGAAATGTTCTAGATATTTTGAAAACAGAAAATATTGGTGTAAGTGCTGCTTAACACCAATGTCTGAATTGTATTATTTATCATTCAAAGAGTTTGGCAAAGATCGAAAGGAATAGTAGCCGGACGGCGCAAGGTCTGGTAACTATGATAGTTGGTCAATCATCCCATCCAAACTTCTTGAGTGTCATTAAATTTATGTGTGATCTCCGTTATCATCTTGGAAGACCCCCTTACTATTTACCAATTGTCAATTGGCAACAGTACATAGCCATATTGATGGTTTGGTTCTGTGGTAGTAGCTCGAAATATATGAGGCCTTTGTAATTCCACCAAATTGAGAGCATAACCTTCTTTTGATAGATATTTGCTTTACAAGTGTTTGCAGCTTATCCTTATTCTTATTTTTCCACAAGGTTTAATTATTATTACTATTTATTTATTACTTTAATTGTTTTGTAGTTGTTAAGTAGTTTAGATGAGTATGTTGTTTTATTTTTTATTTATTTATTTTTCTCAATGTTGATTTATTTTGTATTTTTTTCTAATGTATATAGGGTGAATCCCGTTAATACAGTTATTATTATAAAGTTGTCGTAAACTATCCATTTATAATGGCGAATGACAATACGTTTGACAAATGGATTATTTTATTGTTTTTAAAAGCAAATTTGTGAAAATGTTTTTCAAGGGTCGTTTGAGAAATATTTTATATTTCTGCGACCTCTCGAGTCGTGTAACGGAGGTTTGGTTCGATTAATTTCTTTACTTCATCGTCTTCGGCTTCAACTAGCCTTCCTGAACGTGGTGCATCTTTGGCATTGAAATTACCGGAACGGTATTTGACAACAAATTTTGACACTTACGTTCTTCTGGTAAGCAATATTTCTCGCACACAGCACATAACTGTTTATGAGCTTGCATTCCGTTTTTTTTTTCTAAAGTAAAACAGTTAAACATAGCGATATTTCTCGGTTTTCTTTTCCATCTTTCCACCACTGATTTACGATGTCTACTGAATAATTTCAATTATTTTTTAAAATGATAATTGAAGTATCTCCTGTCAAATGCCTAGATTAGATGATTTTACTGAAGATAGTTGATTAAGCACTATAAGTGTCTATTGGTCAGAACCGAAATGGCTTAAGACTAAATCCAATATATATATCGACACAGTTTTTAAAGTGCAGAAAACTTAATCACACAGGTTTTGAAAAATAAAGCAAAACTAAATTCAGTATTTTAGTGTTGTAACGAGTGTATCTAAATTAAGTAAAATATGCATTTATTAAAAAAAACGCATTCAAGTACTTATGATGGTTGATGTAAGAAACCAAATTTTTACTAAGAAGAGTGTAATTTAGTTAATTCAACCCATCCTGATCTACCTTCAATTTGTAAATTTAGTGTTAACTAAATTAAATGGATTTGCCCTACGGAAAAACAGCAAAGGTATTTCAAGATTGTAGACTAAAGGTTTTGCTAGATATTCATATTTTTTAAATAAAATTAGGTTTAAAAATACTTAGCATTGTCCTAAGGTTTACTTCATACACGAATTATTAGTAAAATATTTTGGCCGAAGAATTATGAATTGTCAAAAATTGAATTTCATCACAAATATTTTTTAGGCTACTTTTGTTTTGCATGGGCACATCGTTAGAAAAAAATAACTGAAAATCCTTATTACACAAAAAACTCGCACCAAGCATTTACAAAAAGTGATGCGTGTCATTGAAAAAAATTGAATTCTTCAGCCATAAGAAGCATTAAAATGATTTTTTTTTAATTTATACTAATATTCATTTATATTATGTCATGTTGATATTATAGAGAAAACGGTTTCTTCTAAAAACTAAACGTATTGTGAAATAATAAAAGTTACTGACATAGACAGAAATATTAATTATTCTTTAAAGAAAAAATCAAGGTTTAATTGGAAGATCAATTTGAAAACAAGTTAATTCCGGCCAGGATTTTTATAACCTAAATTATGTGTACGTTTATTTAATTTGTAATTAACCCTTAGAATATTATCTGTACAAGAATATTAAAGTATAAATGAATAAATACTTTTTATATATGGCATATGGTTCTAACATATCTATTCAAAAATATCTGAATATAGTTTTTCCAAGTAAATGAATTGAATTTTACCTTCCATTATCATAAAATATAGTCTAATTAATGTTCTTTCTTTGTGTAGTTATTTAAAATCTCAATTTTATGTAGATTGACCAATAATTTAATAATTTAAAAGAATATTTTATATATAAGGCTTAATTTTCCCCACATAATTGAAAGAATTCAACAGAAAAAATATTCTTCCACTAGAAAAGTATATTAAAGTCAACTTTATTATAAAGCACTTTCATAAAAAGTATTGTTTTTTTCAGCCAATTAAAATCATACAGGGTATTAATGTAAAAAAAGTACACTTGTAACCATATATATTTTCAAAATAATCAAATAAATATTAATTAATTTGAACCTTTCATAATTTCATTAAGTATTCATAAATATAATAAATAGAAAATGTATTTTTGGAAACCAGATTAAAAAAACTGAAGGATAATATATAGCTTTCAAAAATTTATTGTATCTTCCGTCGTACGTCACAAACTATCGCTTCAAAAACCGACGAGAGTTTTACAGTGCGTTATTTTTCTAACGCATTTGGTTTACTTTATCAGACTGAATGTTTTTGCGTCGTTTCTCGAAGCGATAATTTGTGACGTCCGACGGAAGATCCAACGAACAGACTATATGTATATTACCTTATTTTGTTAAATTGGTATGCTTGGTGCCATTCGCATTTGGGATACAATAAATACCGTTTTAGAGTGAGGGGGTGATTCTTTAAAGTAACTACAAGCTCATTTACACACACACGAATAACACGTGGTCGATAGCCACACTACCAGTATTACTGGAATTTTAGTAAATAATTAATAACGGCCACGTAATAAAGGCATAACGCCAATGACGAGTTGTAATACACCGAAACACGGGTCTAGAAATTGACGTACGTAATAATTTCGTGACTTATCTAAGAAATGATAACAGGCCAAAACACATTACTTTGTACTTAATGTCATTTAAGTCATGTGTCGGCAGCAAATAGTTATATAATCCAATGGGTTGTGCTTTAGTACGAGGGGTAGTTTTTTATCTATTAGTTGTTAGTTCTTGCAAAATTGTTGTAAAATAATAGTGCAGTACTACTCGTAGAAATTAATTTTTCTTATTAATATTACTAATTAGAATTATTTATATATATATATATATATATATATATATATATATATATATATATATACTCTAAATTCTTATATATGTCAATGGGATAAAAGTCGGATATGTAAAATATATTGTTGTATAAAAGAATGCGTGGAAATAAATTTTTCATTTTCTGCAAATCGAGTGTAGATCGTTTCGGGGCGCCGCTCGCACAAAAACAAATCTAAAGAAATCCTGATTTATTGATTGGGAAGGCTTTTTATGGAACAGAAGCGCGGTGTACAAAAAAGGAGGAAACTCTCTGGATGATTGATGCTCCAATTGAGTGGGTTGTTAAAATATTTCTACAAATCGTTCTCGATATTTCAGTTCGCGAATAAAGCAAATCAAGTGGTGAAAAATAGGCGATATTTTTGTGCAAATGTGCCAATTATATTTCACGATTCGCCAGCAAAGAAATATCTTATTCTAACCAGCCAGACATATGAAGTATGATTTGATAAAAAATATTTAGTTAACATATATAATATGCGTTCCTATTATATACTAATTTATATCTCATTAATCAATTATTATGTTTTTTAGAATATCCATTTCTTTTTCTTATCAAATTTCTAATTTAAATATTTAACATATAAAATAAATAAATAAAAAGCGGTATCATCAAGTTAGCTTTTAATTGGAATATATTGTAGTAATTTTTGGACGTGCGTGTACAATTTCGTGGTTAATTAGTAGCCGTATAAATTTTGTTTAGAGGAAGCCGCAAACTAATTCCCTTTCTCGTGGAAATTTCGTGTACACAATGGCTCCTGATGGAAACATACTTATCTTGTTGAAATATACGATTAGTGTTAAAAGCTGCGGATAAGTGGATCTACTCTATCTAATTTTCCTTTCATCTTGTCTCTCCCGGCGAACCTCATCAGCCCTTAAGAGGCCTCCGCCGTGGGACCCATTATTTGCTTCGGTGTTACGTTTCCCGCTCGGGCGAAATGTAATTATCGTTCTTTTCCGGAAAATGTATGACGATATTGTTGGGACACTAATATCCATTTAATCGTTCACGCACCAGACGTCAACGCGGATATCGTTTCACTTCTCTAAGTAGGGTCTAAGTGGAGCTGACAGGATTGCTGAATATTGGAATGGATATTTTAAAAGTTCGGATCTTAGTTTTAAT
Organism: Ontholestes murinus; assembly: GCA_963969525.1. Classification (NCBI taxonomy): domain Eukaryota; kingdom Metazoa; phylum Arthropoda; class Insecta; order Coleoptera; family Staphylinidae; genus Ontholestes; species Ontholestes murinus. Next base: position 51,549,477 of record OZ018394.1, on the reverse strand, counting down.
CGAATTTATATGTTATGTTTTGACTGCTTAGGAAGCAAATTGTAAAAGTTGTAAAAGTGATTTTAGGCTAGAATGTAAGTTTAGTAATAAATATTATACTAACAATAGATAATTCAATTTAAAAAATAATCCTTCTTATATTATAATAAAATACGATATTAAAGCTAAGTTTTGTTAAAAACAATTCATAAGATTTTTAAGATATTATATTTTTTGAATTCAACTTTTAATGATCACTTGAAACGCCTAGGTTTAATCTCAAAGGTCGACGTATGGTTTACACATGTTTGTACGGAAAGGAATTTGAGACATTGTATTGTCTAAAAATGACATTATTGAAAAACATCGTTATTGAAGAAGATAAGCTATAAGAATTGGGTTGTTTAACACAATGTTTTTCGCGGAGTAAAAAAAAGATGAACCGACTTTTTTGTGGGATTTCAAAGAAATTGTTTTTCAAGCTTCTAGCGGACAACACATATATAGGTTATATCTGCCATGCTCACATCAATTGATAAAAAATTCCTCCAAAATAGAGGACACATGAACCGCTGGGAAGTCAAATGTAAAAGATTTCAGTTATAAAATACAATATTATGTCAGCTTCATAAAATAAGGAACAATAAGAGTTTGTTTGTGCAATTTATTTATTTTTATATGTACTTTTAAGAAAGAAGTCCAAAGCATTAAATAATGAAAAAATGATTAATTCTGTAGTATACTCTCACAAGCTCTATAAATTGGATGTTTCACTTAAATAGGAAAGTTAATATTTCTTGAATATTTTTTTGACTAATTAATTATCTCTTGGTGAAACATCGTGAAATAAACCAAGGGTTTAAAAATTCTTTAACTATTAAACAGAAAATGCCAGAATTGATCAATAAAAGAGTGTAGTGTTCCACTAATATAATGCGAGACTTACAAATTTAGTAGTTTGGTAAAAGCTTTTAGAGCTTGGAAGGGATACATCCATACCTACTATATTTTCCAAATCTGACACTTCCTAATAATTGTTTTTTTTTGGGTCTCAATAAATCTTTTAGACGGTAAAACTTTTAATTTGGGTAAGCAGATCAAAAGTCGCCTGGATCTGTTTTTTTGCTAACAAAGATAAAAAAAAAATTAAAGCGTGGAAACATGCTACTGGAAAACGATGTTTTAGATCAGAATTGAATTCTATAATTCAATAAAATATTTATTCACTATAAGAAAATCAATTTTCATTTTCATGATAAACGAAATTACTTTCCAAACAGCCTTATATCTATGATTATGTTTATTAGACTTTAGCTTCTTCAAAAAAATACATGTGAATATAGAAAAGTACTATACAAAACATAGAAAACATTTTGGATTGATGGAGCTGTTCATACAGTACGATGATCTTCCACTCTAATCCTTCTTTCTGGCAGGCAGGGAGAGTCCATCTTTCTTTCTATTTACGATAAGTATTTAAATAACATTTGCCTTAATATAGTATAAAAACATATACGTAGTTATATGTTGTCTAATGAATCTGTATAGTGTTCAAATTTGATTCATAATAAATATTTGTTTGCGTATCCAAAATTGAGAATTTTTATATGAAAAATAATTAGTATTTTTCTTCAAAACGTTTATATCTACATCGAATGCCAGTGAAAGGTAATTCACATTCCCGCACGTTGCCATTAGTAATTTAATGAAAATGAAGGTTCACTGATCGGAAAAAGTCTAGAAGACGTCGTCGTCAAATCATTATTTATCGTTCGTAAGAGAAATAAATATACATTATAATATGTCAAAATTTCTCCTATTGCATTTCATGGAGGAAATAAAAACCTATAAATAAAAGCCCTAATGATACCTCGAGATTATTTTAAAAAAGAGGAATTGAAACTTTTTAAAAGTATTTTTTCTAATTACTTTATTACCAAATGTTTAGGAACCAAAATATGACTTTATATTGACTCAAATTGTTATGTTGTCAACAAAAATATAAACAAAATGATTCTTTAATGTAACATCATATGTTAATAAGACAACTATCTAAATTTTGGCAATTTTAATAGGAAAATATACAAGGGATTCTACTAGGTACACTTGTTATTCTTATTCTTTTTTCCAAGATTTAGAAATAGACAGAAAAAAATCAAAATTAAAAATAAGTATTGAAAATTTTTTTATTTTATAAATTAAACTACTTCAATCTCAAATATTGATTTATCAATATTTCAATCTCACTAAAAGTTTTTTTTTAATTTTATGCGTTTTTGATTGTTCGTGCTTGTAAGATAATGTTTTATTTTTAGAATGTTCAAGTTCATATTTGTCATTTTTGACTAACATATATTCATAAATTATATTAATCAAAATGTTTAACTTTATATTTTCTTTGGGATTTATTCAAATGCTTTTCTAAAGTCCAAGATGTTTAAATAAATAATATAAAAATAAAATAAAATAATCTAACAACATTTCCCAAAGTTTTGCCTGAACTTATTCAACTATTCCCTTAAAACTTGCTTACGGAGCAATTACACGCAATTACAGACATGCAGATAACACATCACTTAATAAATTTCATTCATCAACAATCTTTACTTCAAGAGTTTTTGATACCCTTTATCTAAGACGATTTGTCTTTGCTCTCAAAATAATCCTCAGTTTCGACAATCACTTCTTCATTTGAGCCAAATTTCTTTCCCTGGAGAATCTTTTTCATGTCTGCAAAAAGTATGTAGCTGATGGGGATCAAATCTAAAGAGTACGATGGGTGACAAGCAATTCAAAGCGTAATTCATCCAATTTAACCGTTGTTTTCAATGACTTGTGATAGGGAGCATTGTCCTTTGCATGTTCTTTTGCACTCAATGGATCCAATAATGCCATATAATATTCACTATTAATAGTTTTGCCTTTCTCAAGATGAATAAAATTCCATGCCCGTCCCAAAATACAAATGCCATAATCTTGCCGGCCGACTTTTGATCTCTTTGGACGACTTTCACCAGCTGCTGTTCACTCAGCTGAAGATCTCTTCGATTTAGGCCTGTAGTGGTGGATACATGCTTCATCCATTTTCACATACCAATTCAAAAAACCCTTTTTATTTCGCTTTATCAGTTCCAATCAGAGCTCTGAATCGTCGATGCGTTGTTGTTTCTGGTCCGGCATGAGCAAACGCGGTACCCACTTCGAAAGCAACTTTCTCATATGCCTAAATTTTCATCTAAAATTGTAAAGACACTCTGATATCTAGAAGGTGTAAGCTATCTCACAGAACTTCATATTAAGGTCTTTTAAAACTCTTTTGTTGACATTTTTGATGTCCACAAAAATCCAGAGCGTTCAGCACTGATGATTCTTGTATGACCGCGTTTAAATTCAGCATACTAGTTAATAATAGTTGATTTCCCTGGTGCAAAGTCCCAATAATGCTTATCAAGCCACTGTTTGGCTCAAACAGTATTTTCCACCCTAAAAAACAATGTTTCATCAACACACAAAATTCCTTTCTATCCATTTTCTTGAAAGTTACAAAGCCATGGTCACTAAAATGATTCTAAAGTAAAGGTCAGAATCCCATGAAATTTTGACACGTGTCTTTGAGTACTAACCTTAAATCACAAGGGTCTGTCAACAATGTTTCCATATAGGTGTCAGACCGGGGACTTATTGAGTGATGTGTTATAAAGACATGCATCAGAAATTATTGGAATATTTTCTTCCAAACCTGCAATAAGAAAATTCTCGAGAAAACAACAAATATTTAAATGAAGAAGGGAGACACGATGACTTTCTTCATTATATTCAAGATTTACCACAAAGTAAACACCTCTTTAATTTAATATTTAATAAATATTACATACTAGAATAGAAATGATAAAAACTATAAAAGTAAAATGTATATAATACAAAATATGAAAAATGATTCACATTTTTGAAAATCAAAAAGGGATGATTTATCTTATATTTAAAAATATTGAAATTATATTATTTCACCATATATGTAAATAACTAAAAATGAAAAGGGGGAATATGTATCAATACTTGGAAGGCGGAGATTAATTGTAAAAAGTTTATATAACTATAGTCTGTTCGTTGGATCTTTGGTCGTACGTCACAAATTATCGCTTCGAGAAACGACGCAGAAACATTCAATCTGATAAAGTAAACCAAATGAGTTAGAAAAAGAACGCACTGTAAAACTTTCGTCGTTTTTTGAAGCGATAGTTTGTGACGTACGACCAAAGATCCAACGAACAGACTATATATGTTTGAGAGTTGCCAAGGTATCTTGAGTAACAACAAACTGAATAGAGAGAAAAAAGCTAAATGTGGGTCAGGAAAGGTATGGAAAATGTGTACTATATGTGTAGGAAGGGAACTTGGAGGCATTTGTCGGAGGAGGGCGAGAGTGCGTGGGAATGGGAGGGAAGAAACAGGAGAATGAATGAATGTATGAGAGAAGATTGTGCCGAGGTAAAGACTTTAACGAGACAGGAATGGCATAAGAGGTTCACAAGGGTAGGAACAATAGAAATTTAATTTTGAGCATAATATAATATATAATTTTGCCTATTGACACATGTTATATAAATTTGTAATTTACCTAAAGTTATGTAGTGTATCTATTTGTCAATAATAATTTGTGTGTTATGTTGTGTCAATAAAGGTATTTTTCTAAAATTAATTATAAATAAGTGAATAAATACAACTTTATTGGAATTAATATTATAAAACTGCATTTGATAATGGCATTCAAACGACGAATTTTTGTAATACATATATGTATATTTATTTTACATATTTTTTGGTGGTAAAAATATGGTAAGTGTTTTATTTTGGTGGTTAATATAAATGTAGTAAACGATCTGGTTCAGAATTTACAGTTTTTAATGTCAGAACACTGCGACAATTGTTTCGCCATACAATGGCTTCATCAGGCAATAACAAGTGGTTTTATAAACGATTGTCGTAGCGTTCTGATATTAAAAACTGTGTACATTCTCAAACACAGCATTTCATTTACTACATAGGGTAAGGTAGCCTGATTTGCATCAATTTTATATTTTTCACTATTGTAATTTATTTTACAAAAGAATTGTCAATTAGAATTAAATAGTAAAAAAGAAACACAGTAAGTGTATTTTCAAAATAAAAATATTTATTAAATTTTTTAAATCATTTATAACAGTCAAATATTAATTCAAAAAACCGTGTTATCAGATCAATTTAGGAAACCGGTTTCCTTATTTGGACCGCTAGTTTTCTAAATTCCGCTTAGCTTTCTTAATAATAATAATAATAATAATAAGTTTATTGAATCTTACAAAACGAATTAAAATTTGTTGCAAAAGTCAATGAAAAATTAGGTAACATGTGTATAAATCAGAATAAATAGAGTAAGAACATTCGCTATATAAACAAAGGAACACAATCAAGGAAGTTAATGGTACTCTACACCACAATATTAATTAGAACAAGCTAAAGAGATTAAGGGAGAAAAAAATCATCAATTGTAAGCATCATAAGCAAGATATTCTTAAGTTTCTTTCTAATAATGTACAGCGGAAGGTTTTTGAGTTCTCCAGGAAGAGCATTGAAGAGCTAAAGTAATTCATGCTATTTTATGAAATTGCACGAAAAAAAATTCGTCATCACATTAGATCTATTACGAGTATTATACTTATGAATATCTTCATGCGTGATATGAGAACTCCATAGTAATCCAAAATCAAATGTTACGCATAAAATTTTTGTCGATGAGTTAAAAGAGTGATCGCAATTACGTAAGAGAAAAGTACCTCAATATTTTTTTCGGCGTTTAGTTCTAATTTATTACAAGCGAACCCTTCTTTAGTAAAATTCATGGGCACAACAGACTTCATTTTAGCATCTCGTAAGTCTATATAACCATTAAGTAAAAAGGTATCTTCTGCATAGAAATTTTTTTACCCGGAATATATAAAGGCAATTCATTAATAAAAACTAGAATCAATATTGGTCCCAGTATGGAACTTTGCGATAGAGCATGCTGAATAATAAGGTGTGAAGATTGTAAATTATTGATATGAACCGATTGAGAACGATTGTTAAATAGGAGAGTATTAATTTGATATTGGAAGGATGAGTGTTATAGCAGTTCAATTTGAATCAATCATGCCGAACACAATCGAATGCTTTAGATAAGTCCAAGAATTGTCCAACTATAAATCCATTCTTCTCATATGCAGAGTAAATATGATCTAATAGGTTAACGATCTACGTGATCGAATATCATATTGTTCGGGACAAGAAAGTATATTAATTATTATTAATCTTTCAAATACTTTAGCAATTACAGGCATATTTGATATTAGTCTGTAATTACTGCCATTCAATAATATACCCATTCTTCAAAAGAGGCATTACAGTTGCCAATTTAAGGTAATTGAGAAATATATTGGAACGAATACATGAATTGATAAGCCTAGTCAGAGGACTCAAAATAACATCAATTGATGCTTTTATTAACTTAGATGTATGATTATAAGAGTCATGTGTTTGTGAGTTTTTGAGGGACATAACAACTTCATAAACCTTTGATTCAGATATCTCTGTAAACTGAAAATAGCCATCTGGGACGCGTTTGTTTGCCTCCAATAACCCACAGTGTACCCTGGGAACATCTTCAATACGACCAGTATAACAAAAGAACCTATTTTATTTCAGGACTAACTCCAGCACAGAATATGTATCCAAGTATGACATTTCATGCATTGTATCATTTCTTCTTCCTTAAACACATATTGAAACACTTACTATGTTTTTATGACAAATAATTTATTGTTATATGTTCACGGGATTTACATATATACAAAATTCACGACTTAAGTTTCATCCTGTTACGGTCATTATCAAGTGATTCCAAATTACTGAGGAAGTACATTTATACCGGCGAGAGATTAGTAAAATTTCCAAATGAAGGTGACGGGATTTCTGTTGCGTTTGTAAATTTTGGCCGCTTCTAAAAGGTTTAGCCTCGACCGTTTGGTACAGCTGTGCAAAATGTTCACCTTGTTTATCTCCGGGAATTGGTGCTTGCTCTCTATGATATGGTTGACGAATGAGCTATGGTTCTGCTGCAGTCTGAAGGCCCGGAAATGATCTGAATATCGTTTCTTCCCGATTTTGTATGGCCTAAATGCGATTTGTTGGTTTTGTTTGCGGAGAATGTGTGCTATTTTATTTTATGTTCTGCCAAAAATATGTTGAATTTTTTATTTTCTAAAGTTTGCGTTTTTGGATAAATGTAAATGATAATAGTGGTTTTATATCGTTTTTTATTGATTAATGTTTTGATTAAATTTGGGGGGAAACTGTTCATTTTTGAAATAGATAAGATTGTATTTAGTTATTTATTCATTTAAGTGAATATTAGAAAGTGAAATGGAAAATTCTCTGTGAATCATTGAATGGTAGGATGCTGGTTTTTGCGACAGATGATGATTGGAATAGTTGGCGTTGGTGGAGTTGGTATTCGTTGACTTCCTATAGATGTTGAATTCTATTTTATTATTATTATGGATTAGTGTTAAATATAAAAAGTTTATTAGGTTATTATGTTCGCATTCGAGTGTAAATTTAATTTTGGTGTGAATATTATTTATAAAATTTAAAAATTGGGTTAATTGACGTCAGGTGCCACTGAAGTATGCGATTTTGTCATCCACATATATACCAAAAGGATATATCTTTTTTGGCAAGATCTGAATAAAATATTTGATCTTCGATATGTGCCATGAATAAATCAGCAAGGAGGGGGCTTAAATGAGATCCCATGTCAAGTCCTGCACTTTGTAGAATTTGTTTTCAAATTGTAAATAATTTTGTTTTACACAGACATCAAATGATAAAGTTCGGTTTTTGTGACAACATCAATATTTAATTTATCTAGGACATTCATCTGTGGGAATATTGGAGAACATGTTGGTTCCTTAGTTTCTTCAACAAACAGTTTCATTTCTACGTTTCTGCATTTTGCCAAATTCTATTAAATTTATTTTTTAAACTTTTGTTTGAATTGCGATTCAAAAGGGCTGCTAGTTATTTCAACTGCTTTCTAGGCTATTGGTTCATTGCGAGAAGATGAAGGCCTATTTGGATTTGGATTTTTCTTTGTTTGTGGTGATATTTCTTCTAAATTGTTCTTGTTATTGTCATTGAGGTTTTTTGAGCGAAAGATGGGGATTTCCTTTCAATAATGCGTAGAACCATTTTTACCAGCAATTTTCTTATCTCTATTGAAACTATTTGGTAAGCCATATTTTTTTAGCATCATTAAATGCTAGTTTTCTATCATCCTTAATTGGTAAACCAAAAAAATCATTTGCTATGGAGGGTTCTACCTCGTTATATATCATAAAACACAAATTAAACATTGTTTATATAATTGAATTCAGTTAATTGTCTTTCATTTATGAAACCAAAAAGACATTATTCAAGGTGAATGATGTGCTCAAAAATAATTCATTTCATGTCTGTAAAACCTGTTCAATTTTGGCAACTGTTTTCGGTCCAAATATAGATAACTTGAATGTTTGATATTTTACAGAGACATAAATCTAACATAAGCTCTCTTAAAATTAAAACTGTAAACTATATATAAATAAGTAATATTGGTGCTGATATAATAACACTTGTAATTACTTACGTTTAGATGAATTGCCGGCTTTCACCCTTACGTCGAAATAATAAATTTACTTCATAATCAAACAAACAATACTTCCTTCAAAATAACTACGGGGCGCTTCTTTGCAAATACGTTTGCATTAACCTCGTCTATATCTACGTATAACAAATTGCCAAATCTTAAGTCGCACATATTTCATCCGCCTTTGAATGTCATAGCGGTTCAAATTAGGCTAAACTCCAAATTCCCTTCTATAATAGAATTCACCAGGTAAGAGCTTCCTCAATCTGATAATATAAACGTTTATATAATCTTAGATTCGCTCATTCAAAGAATATTAGCTAAGTTTCAATATAAGATGTACATACGACCTTGAAACTTATTTTATTTAGGTCTGAGGTGGGAATTATTTTTTTAATGCCGTAATAGCTATGTCCAGTAAAATTATTTTTAACTTATTAGGTACATTATAACAGGTTTTTGAACCAGTGGTTTTAATTTTATTATATTTAACCCATTTTTAAATATTTTATAATATATGTTATATGTTTAATTTGGATAGCTAAATAAGACATACTATGTCTTTATTTAAATTTATAAGCAGAAGAAGTAAAAGTACAATAAAATAACTTATGTCGTTTCAAACTGGAATTAAATGAAATACTATGATATAAAAAAATAAAGTCAAGTTTTTTGGTTTTGATAAACTATTGGTAAATTAAAAATATACATAAAAAGCTTCTTGTGAGAAACTAAAGAAGAATTAGTAAACAATATTTCGAAATTATCTTCAACAATAGAGGGTCGAGTTATAGATATAAATATCAGTTTAAACATCTACAAAGAAAATAGTGAATATAATATTGGCATGTTTAACAAAAAGATAAATAATAGTTCTTTATTTCTAAAACGACTAACATGGTAACTATCAGGAAATAAATAAAAACATGCCATAGTTATATAAAATTTTAATTTCTTTATGTTCATTTTATTTTTCTAAGGAATTTAGATCTTATAACTTCAAATTGAAAGTAAAAATCAGGGTGTATATGTTTTCTTCATTTGTTTTAGACACTAAATGTAAATTTCGGGTACTCAAGGCAATATAAATTGAGACGGATTATTCGAGGCAAACCTATAATCATTAATTTACGGTATCTAGGAGAGGGATGGGGGTTGTTTACATCGGAATTAAGATTATGCGGAAAAACCTAAACGTGATTATTACTGATATTGTCGGTGTTAGTAGGGATTAATTCTAATTGTGGATCATTCAAGACTTCTTATTTTTTTTACATCCTATGACTTAAATATTTAAAATCGTTGCATGGTTTTCTAATTTTATATTTTCTATTGTAAATTTGTGGTTTGTTATTTTTGTATAATTGGCTATACCATTTGATCAGAGTTATGTGTTTTAGTTTAGTAGCAATGTTTTTTAAAAATATTATTAATATATTGTATTTAGTTTATTTACAATGTATTAGTAATGTTTGATATGATATTTATTTCTCAAAAAACAATATTGTAATTGGAAATAAGTGATTATTAACAAATTACCTATTTTATTCGGCTCTTTAAATAAATATGGATAGTATAATAAATATAACTTAAAGATACCATTTCTATCCTAGGAAACAAAACAAGAGAGACATTTTATACACACATACAATAAGCTCCCATTCGCCTGCACGATAAGTTTTCCAGTCATTTCACTTAATGCTGCTCTCTAAATTCAATAACTGCGGCATCCGAGGAACTGCTTATAACTGTAATTAAAGTTATCTAACAGATATTGGAAGGAAAATATGTACTAGAAATAGTTACAAGGATTCTGTAATAGAGCGTTTTATGGCTCATTTATCTCAATATATACTGATGGAACGTTTAAAACATTTGTGAAGTGTTTCACAAACAGTGAATAAATACTAAAAAAAAAATAAGTTTCTTGATCGCTCCGTGACTGTTATTGACAGGGAAAGTATAAATCAATGTTTTTACATTATTATTGTTATCATCGTTACTGTTAAAAGGCTCCCAATTATTGTAGGTGATTGTTTACTCAACTAAGGATACTTAGGCAACTTAGTAAAACGCTTTAGATATTAGATGATACCTTAGTGATATATGTTATCTAGTTATATTTAATCACATTTTTTTTCTGATATAAGGCGCAAAAATTTATCAAATAAATCTAATGCATTTTAATCTCTTTCAAATAATAAATTGCCAAAAATATGACCAAAGAAATAATTGTACTAGAACAATAAATACGTTTACGCCCATATGTTAAAATCTTTTTTTTATGTGTTTGTCACGATTTGAAGTAATCTATGTTGTTCAAAAATTATTATTCATCCGTTCAAATATGTTATTGATTTTTCTAATTTGAATGCCTCTTTTCCAATGAATTATTATTTTCAAAATATTTCTTCTTTGTTGACTTCTTTTCAGATATTTATTATTTTGATTCTGACCTTTAAACAAATATTTACTAATTTATGGAAGCTTTAATATTCTCTAGAGAGCATAACGGCAAACAGTGCAACGTTTGTTGGAATCTTTGAAACTACCTGAAGCAATAATATTTGAGTTATTCTTCGTTTCAAAATTTGGAAAATAGTGAAAGGAAACCAAGTATTTAATTAACCTTCTAATTCAAAATTTGACTTACCTTTACTTTCGTTTCGCTAGTATTTTCAACATTTTCGGTATTAAGTTTTATTGAATTTTTCTAACAAAAATATTCGTTTTGCGAACAATATATTTTTGAGATTTACCCATGTTTACCTATCTGTAGGTGTCCGCAAGCTTTATAATTGCAAAAGATTTTAAGCCAATATTCTGAACCTAAGTTTAAAAAGAAATTAGTAAGTTTAGCAAAGCAAAAGTATACGTGCCCTAAAGGAAGTTTAAAGAAAAAAGCTGAGCAACTTTCTTGAAAACAATGTTTTTTCATTTCTAAAGAAAAAAAAAGTTTTTCGATTGATATATTTGTAAAGAATAATAAAAAAGATAATTTATAAAGAATCTTCTATTAAATAACCAAGGATATGATATCTGACAAAAGTGCGTGGAAAATTATGTGGTTAAGAAAAGTTTCTGTTAAATAGAAGAGAATTATAGAGAGGAATTTATTATGATGGCCACATTGTCGCGAGAGCTAAAACGTTTTGATTAAATTTAAAACAGCGGGAGTAGGTGTATCTTAAAGAAAACTTAAATAAAGTTATGTAATAATAAAAAAGATAATTTACAAAGAAATATATGTTATAGGATAGAAAAGTCCAGGAAAAATAACATAAAAATTCAAAAAAAATATTTTATCTATCTGAAATACATTGTGTTGTGGTTCTAATAATTTGGGTAAAATTGAAGAGGAAACTAGAGGGGGAAGTAGTATAACCACCACATAATTTCTAAATATAGTCTGTTCGTTGGATCTTTCGCCGTACGTCACAAATTATCGCTTCGAGAAACGACGCAAAAACATTCAGTCTGATAAAGTAAACCAAATGCGTTAGAAAAAGAACGCACTGTAAAACTTTCGTCGTTTTTTGAAGCGATAGTTTGTGACGTACGACGAAAGATCCAACGAACAGACTTTATGTCAGTTGTTAACAAAATTAATAGTCATGACTATACAAAGAAGGCAAACAACAGACATTTCTCTTAATTACATTTTTCTTTTCGGTAACTTTTTATCTATTCTATAATCCGTTTAGAAACGTAATAAATGGCAATTTTCGATTTTTTGGTTTAGTCTGTGGATCTTCACCTTTACTGGATATAGTACCAAAGAACCAAGTTCATAACTGTAGCTTTGGCATAAAATATATCGTACTTATACTTCTTCCAAAAAAAATCACAATCAGCAAATTTTTACAAAGATACTTTTCAAAATGAAATTATTATCGATTAAAAAAAAAACTTATTGAGTTTTATAATTATAGTTTAATTTTTCCGAGTAACTGATAAGCTTTTAGTGAAATGTCTTAAAAAGCTTCCTACTTTAGTGCCTGTCTTTCATGTTTCTTATATTAAAGATAACGTAGAACTGAATAACTTAAATTCAGATAAAATTTTCATATCTCTCATAAATGATAATGTGTGCTTATCATTTAATTTTTTATTCTACATTATGGGCCTTAGACCATTAATTCTTTTTTTTAACGTTTTGACTTAAGCTATTATAGTCATTCACCCATCCAATCTGATTTATCTATTATTATTATTACTTAATCGCAGACCTTTTTTTGAATTACTTTCCATCTAATTATAAAAAGGGCCTGCCAAGTAAAAGATTCTGTTTAAGTAAAAGATATTAATTCTATGTTTTTGTTTTTCTTTAAATAATAGAAGATTATAATAATAATAATATTTTTTGGTGCTTTTGTTGTGCACAAGTCAAAATCAAAAAAAAGGTTACAAATATAAATAATATATAACCAATAGATTAACCATAATAACAAAACAGCACTAAGTAGAACTTTTTACAATGTAGGTACGTAAAAATCTTTTAATTAGGTAACATACGCTTGAAAATTATTTAAAAAAATGTGTGAATTTTAGAATTGAAAAGATTAATGACCAGCTGGAGTGCTGACAAATACATAAGACATAACAAAACTTTAGCAGTGATTAAAGGTTCACGAAATTTGATACAAACTCTTCTAAATCGTATGGTGCAAGATCAATAAGGAATCCCTTAACAGAACTCTTAAAATTTGCAAATGATATACACGTATGCGTTTAGATAATTTGTTGAATAACAATGGATCGTAGTAATTTGCTCCCGTTTGGGATTTGGTTAACCTAATTTGTGGTATATTAATATCATTTCGGTATCTATAGTAGTTAAATACCCATGGCGTTCATGGGTTGAGTTGTGTCCAAATTTTAAACATAAACACTCCAGGATGAACTGTGCATGTAGTATAAGTATACCAAGCTCTTTAAATTTCTCCTTGCAGTCTTCTTGATAACCAAGGTCGCTTACAACACACACAGCTTTGCGCTGTAAGCCAAACAGATACAGTTTTTCAAGCTTTTTATTCGATAAATAGACCACGATATTCTTTTCGCTATTTGATTTCTGTGATCCCACTTTAAAGTACTATCTAATTGAAGTCCCAAGAATTTGGTATTCACTGGTTCAGTGGCTTCAGTTCTTTTCAGCGTAAAAACAACGTTTACTGTTTTTAACTGATTTAGTGTAAGTTTGTTCTGATTGATCCATTGTTCCGCTTTGGCAAGTAATAGTTCGTTTTGGTGACGTACTTCAGCAAGTGAGGAGGCTCTTGTTAAAATTATGGTATCATCCGCGAAGTGAAATGCATTATTGTCTAGGCTTAGAGGAAAATCGTTGACATATATTAGGAATAACAGAGGTCCTAGATACATTATAATTGTCTACGCTTAGGGGAAAATCGTTGATATATATTAGGAATAACAGAGGTCCTAAAACCGACCCTTGAGGTACACCTTGCCTTATTGAAAGGTAATCTGATGAATTAATATAAACTTTCTTTTTTAGACTTGCTAAATACGACTCAATAAGGTTGCAACTTGTACTATTAAAGTTATATTTACGCAGTTTTTCAATCAGTGGTGAATGTTGGACGCAGTCGAAGGCTTTGCTCAGGTCCAAGAAAGATTTTAGAAAATGTAAGCCTTCTTCAAAACATTCTAACGTCTTACTGACAAAAGCTTGAATAGTCAGAGCCGTGGAGCGATTAGAACGAAAACCGAACTGTTGAAATTTAGTAAATTTTTTAGTTCGAGGAAATTTGTTGTTGACCTGGTGTTTCATTATTTTTTCAATAATTTTCAAAATTACTGGAATTAAGAATTCTTAATATTATTATAAGAAAATGTTTGTGGTATGTATTAAAATTTATCTATTAACCATGTTTAAAATATTAAATAATTACTTATATTATAATTAATCCATTCATATAAAATCAAAACGCAAAACAGATTGTTTGATTGTTTTTAAACATTTAAAAACAGCGCTACGTGCGAATTTAGTATCCGAACTAAAATACTTTCAACGCAATTTCCGAGCCGATTGTTCCATTCACTTAATGGTATTGCCGAACATTTACATAAACAGAATATTCCACATAGACAACCATCCGTGTCATTTTTAATTGTCGTCCTCAGGTAACCGTGACAAAATCCGTCGGTTTTGTACACTCAAAATTAAATCGACTAGTTACAACATTATACGGTGCGAAGCGGAAAAGAACGCGAATAATTGTAATTAATTAATGGTGTATTATCTCTTCACTTCACGCATATACACTATTGTAATTAGAGTCATTAGTTCTTCCACATTTCAAGTGCTATATAAGTAGTTTGAATTGCACACACTTGGGCTTCGTATTGGCTTATGCACGTTAATAGGATTAATAATTTAATTTTCATTACGATAATGTTTCTTAACTAACAGGAAGAGAAATTCATATTAATAAAAATATATAATTACATGCAGAATTAATATAAAGAAAGTAAGAAAGTTTTTTTAATGTTGAATGTAAAAGATATAGAACTTATTTTACGAGCATTACCTTTGATATTTTGGGAATAGATAACAATCATCTACACGGGTTTTTGTTTTTCAAAATATTTTCCATGAAGATTAATACATTGTATTTGGACTAATTTAGAAGCAATTTTTTCACTCCGATTGAGGTTTCTTCAAATTTGAATGCATCAACCGTTTCTTCAGGTGTCGAAAAACGTTGACCTCATTTGCAAAATCATTGGGTGCCAAAAAAGACCCATCAATTTGACTTTTTCAGTTTTTCTTCTTTGGGCTATTGTTGCTGATAGCAGATGATTTTTTGGATGTATTGATTAGGTAAAAAATCTTCTCTGTGGTACTTTTCGCATACCCTTTTAATGTCAAAGGTGTTTAGAATTTTGATTTAGTTTATAGATACATTACTACAAGTGTTGCATCTGCCTGAACACACAGTGTCGTGGAACAATTATAGTAGTGTATCTACAAAATAAAGTAAAACTCTTAACAGTCGTGTTTTTATTTAATAATTGCATACGTGTCTAAAATGAATCATCAATATTATTCGCAATTATATCTAACGTAACGGAAACAAAATTAATGTTTCCTCTTTCCACACTGACAGTGTACATCTTGAATAATTACATCTCTATTATTTTCTAACTAATGCAAAATTTATGTTAATATGTATTTTATAGTAGCAACAGAAAACTCATAAAGTAATTTAATAATAATTACAATGTGTTAATAGTGCCAATGAAAAGTGGACCGCGGCGGTAACGAATTAGTCAGAAATATAGGTTGATTGTTGCAAGTTTAATCATTTTCTCTTAGCATGACGAATTAATCATCTTAATAATAATTTGATAAAATTCGTTTAATGATGGTATAATTGGCTCAAAATAGATTAAAATTTAAGAATAATGAATTAAATTAATTGTTTATAGGAATAACATTGCTTATATAAGTGGATTTAAAATAGAATTATGTATAAATTGAGAGGTGCTATATGTTAAAAGTTAAAACAATTGTTTGGCTATGATAAAAAGTATATATTTATTTAGTATTTTAATGTGTTGATTATTTGATGGCAAGAGATGCTGTAAAATTTATACGATTTACGCAAATATGCAAAATAATGGCAGTCGATGTGGAATACACTCTATTCTGTTTATGCAAATAGTATTACAAATAAGCGGTTCCTACAATAACATCGGGCAAATGGAACAATTGGCCGGGAAATGGCTGTGAATGTATTTCAGTTTAGATTCTAATTATATCCCTGTATTATTTATGTTTGTCTGTATTACAAGTGTAATAATGTTTCGTATTTCCTGCAAAAACAATGCGTAAACAACAACATAGCACCTTTCAATTCATACAAATTTTAATTTTTGTGTAAAATTAATTATTGTTTTTGGATAATTACAAAAGTCGATTTAATCATATATTTTTGAATAATTAAACGTATGTTAATCAAGTCGCTCAGAAGTTAATAACAAATATTTAGCCAAGTAATACAAGATGTGCCAGAAGAAAGTTTATATTTAGTGGACCAATTTAAAAAAAGTAAACCACCAGAAAATACTTAATAGTATAAATGATATTTAAAAAAATTAACAATGCAATACTTAATTTATGTATATTACTCAACCTTAATTAAATTTTTGTTATTTTTATACTCATTTGCATCACTCGTATAGTACCGTTATATTCAAAGACAAGGAATGAAATAATGTAGAATAATAATAAAGATAATAATAACTATATTTATCTGAAGAAATAATATTCATTTGCAAATAATTATAAGACTGTATTATTATTCTGTATACATTGTTTGTGTATTAATTTAAATTTGCCACTAGCAAACTTTGTCTTATGGAAATATTCAAATTACCTGCAGGTAATTGTCGTAAAATTATTACCGGCAGTGAGCTACAGCGTCGGAGCAGCAATAATTGAAGTGTGAGGAGAAACTATCTTCTGCTAAAATGTAACGGTTGAATGCAACAGAACCTCTAAAAGGAAGACGCCTTGTGTAACAATCGGCCATTACCGCAAGATATGGAGATTGCGCCAACAAACTTGCTTGCAACAGATTTCATTTTAAAACTATTTACTTTCGCTCTCCACCAGCCACTACAGCATTAGACATCCATCATTCGTCTCTTGTAATTACATGGGAAGTTGACGTTTATTATAGTAATTCGCCACCATCTGAAATATCCAACTAAATTATTCACTTTGAATTTCACTTTAATTAAAAAATAATAATAATAATTTTATTTTTAATACTATTCATACAATGTATTTTCAAGTAAGGATAAAGTATCTCTTGTTTATTATTAAATGATGATTTTATGCCGGAATACTACCCTGTTATGGTAAATTTATAACTGTACTAAAAAGCCGAACAAAGTAATATATGTATTTCAAAGTTCAAAAGTAACATCTGTATGGAAATAACACTTTCATTATGTTAATAAAACTAGTTTATTACACAATCTGTATAAAGTTTTTGTTTTATACAGTCTAGCAATAAAACATCGTTGCTTTTGCAGAAATAGTTTTTTCTTATAATCATTTACAATACACAGGTACAATTTAGTTTACGTTTCATTATAATAAAAACAATACATTATTCACATTTTTCTGTAAACCTTATATAATAAAATTCTGCTTTTCTGGATGATATAATACATAACTATTTAATATATTTAAGAAAAAGTAATTGTCATATAACTCAATATGCCTTGAAGAACTTTATCTAAGAGTAAACAACTCATTAATAAAACTGGCCTACATTTTTTTGTTTATGAAAAAGTGTTTCAAGTTTAATAGGTGTCCTATAGTAAATGGAGTTTGCTGATCATAAATCTGTGCTTAGTTTGCAGCACGTCAGGTTTTAACGAAAAGTGTGTTTGAAATTTTTCATAGAAAATGCCAAAAATATTGGGAAGATATTTATTGAAGCTATATTTAATAGAAAATTACACTACAAAATTGAGTTGTTCATTAAAAAACAATGCATAATCTACGCTAGATAATCGTTGTTTTTATGGAATAAAATCATTCTATTTTTGTGGATTTTTATAAACGAGTCTCTCTTCAAGGTCCAGCAGTAATCAGCCATCATTCTAATATCCCATCTTCCTTGGTAACGTCTCTTCATCTTTTTTTATGTCTTGATGGAACCTCTCTCCCTACTCCTCGCTGACAGCTCCAAGATTTTTGGGAAAAAAGTCAACGTGGGAATTAAAAAAATGAAGTTTGACGCTCATATTGCATCCCAGTTATTTATAATTTTCGACCATGTTGGCTACAATTTCTTTGTAGTTTGGAGACTTGTTGTTTCCAAGGAAACCGTCCGACTTCTACGAAAGAACTCCATGCTTCAGATTCATCCTGGGTCATTGTGTTCTGGAACAATCTCTCCGATTTTAAGGTTCGAATTTTAGGGCCTACAAGAATCCCTTCTTTAAGTTCAACTTCAGAAAGTGCAGGGAATTTGTAGGACAGGTATTTAAAGCAGTCACCTTGTTTATTTAAGCTTTGACAAACTGCTTTACCAATCCTAACTTTATGTGAAGGGGAGGCAAAAGAACTAATTTTGGGTCAACTAATTCATCAGGCAGCACATTTTTTTGTCCCGGTACAAGTCTTTCTCTGAGTGGCCATTCTTTCTTAACGTAATGTAAATTTCGTGCTCGACTGTCCCACTCGCACAAAAAATACTTTGGATACTTTGTGAATCCAGACGGCTGACCCTATAGCATGGATATTATTTTGAGGTCTCCACAGAGTTGCCAACAATATTCGCTATACTTTATGGTATTTAGCAACAGCTCAAGATTCACATTCGTTTCTTTTAGATGCACGTAGTGAGCAACAGGCACCGAGGCATAAGTATCACCATTGTGCAACAAGACACCCTTCAGACTTCTCTTAGAAGAATCAATAAATAACCTTCATGATGTGTAATTGTCAGCTCCCAGTTTCATGACTACTTCAGGAATATTATTACAATACACCAGTGAACCCTCTTGAGAGAACTATTCCGCGAACTCTTTTCCACGATGCCTATACCACGAAAATGTGGTTCCTGAAGCCAACAGATTTTTGTCTTTTAGTCGTGATCCTACGATATGTCCAAGTCTCTCACTAAGCAATTTAGTTTAGCTTGGATAAACTCTTGATGTTAGTCTATATCAGGATTTAATTCGTCCTTATAGGTTTTTTCGTTAGAACTTTCATCTGATGATCACTGTAGGATGGTGTGAAGAAAAGGTGGAGTAATTGGAATTCCTGATCCATGATGTATAGGTCGTTTAGCAAACGCTAAATCATGATACTGAATAGTATGTTTATTTTTCGAATTGAAACTTTTGACATCAATGGAGCAAAAGTAACAGTCGTCTCCATGGTTTTTTTGTTACCTCCATGCAATAAGAATGTCATAGGGTAAAGAGCTACTTGTACGTTTTGTCCATTTTCTCAGTACCTCGACACACTGAAAGCACACTTTGTGTGGAGGCCAAGGTTTGTCCTGATCACCAAGCTTTACACCGAAGTAAGCGTGATAAGCTTTCTTGATAAATTGGTGTTTCGTTGATGCTTTGCTATCGTTTATTCACCACACACGTAACAAAATATATCAGGACTGTTTTTGCACTTTCTTGATGACATTATGACGCACTAAACTCTCAGAAAACAAAACACAACTGACTCTAACTAACTATTTCGTAAAGAACTGCCGATGCCATCAAGTTGACCTTGACAGATGCGAAAATGGAACAGTGTTGTCATTGAAATGAAATAAATATAATATTATACTAAAATATTTTCTGTCGATATATCAAGTATTTTAAAGAAATAATTGTAATGCAATTTAGGAAATATCATAAAGGTACTTCTTTGCTCTAGCTAAGGACACTTATCAAATTCAAAACACCAAAAATCATGTCGGCCTGTGTAATTATCGCAGTTTACATTCCTCCTTTACCCAATGGCGTTATTTATGAATATAAATAAATACGATTGACACCCTTTTTTTACCCTTTTTTTAACCTTTCCTAATGACAATATTTTAGTCTGCGGTGATTATAATCTACCTGGTTCTTTATTGTCTATCAACAACAATTCTTCAACTCATTCCTTTAAGTGCGATATGGCTGAAATATTAAGGGAATCATTTATATACCACAACTAATTTCAAAATAGCTCACTACCCAATTCACGCAATGTGCCTGCGCAATACCTTGCCAGTATCAACTGATCCTCATTACAAAACAATATTAATGTGGATGATGCATCAACCATGTGATTTTAAATGATGAATACACTTGTGGATTTTTCGAGTTTAACTGTTTATATTTTATATCGTTAAAACCGACACTTTTTAAATAATCGCTTAGGTCAATAGGTTTTAAGTTTGGATCGAAGTAGTAGGCATGGACGTAGTTATATTTATTTACACCTTAACTAGTCCTGTACTGCATTTCGCAGTTTCCTGTATCGAACTCTGTTTCTCCCGGTTACGTTTGAGTTTGCCGGTTGTCGTTTTCCAATTCGGGTCTTCAGTGTTTCCATGTTTGGGAAACTTCAGCATATATCTTATTGCCTGCAATATTAAATTCAGCAGTGTTTCCTGCATCAACTACTCCAATTTCAGTTTCAGTTGAACACTCGGCATTTATTTCCATAGCACTTTTATTAATTAAATATTTTTTTGTTTTATCCTACGATATTTTAGGGATTTCAGATTTAATAGTATTATTTTTATTTATTTTCTGTTCGAACGCCTTAATGTTATCTTTAAGTAGTTCGTTATTTTCCAGAAAAAGGAGATTAAGCTTAATACTACTTTAATATTTATATATAAATATATAAGGAAACTACTTATTTACAACATCTATCTACGCTGAAATATTAAATATTACAGTCAAAGGAAGAGAGATCTTTAATATATCCGTTGTCTTAAATTAAATAAAATGTGTATACTAAATGGAATGTATAATGAACTTTAATTCTATTGAATTTATTAAGTACGTTACCTCATATATGATTAAATTATGAAGTGAGCAGCCTGTAAAATAAATTATGTTAGTCAAATGTACGAATAAGGCAATCGTTGTTTTATTTCAAAATGATATAAGTATATTTACAGTCGTATGTCTAAAATTTTATACAAGATGGTCACTAGGTAAATTTATAGGATGTCGAAATCTATTTTATTGAGCAAACATCTGCTCTGATATCATCAGTTTCTATTGATTTAAATGCACAGCAATTAAATAATTTCTACAAATCTGCATGACTTTTTGAGAGCCTTCGATTGAGTTAACCATGATACAATACTAAACAAAATCCAATTTCTGGGCTTTAAGGATATAATTAGGTCTTCAAAAAACGAAACAAGTAAACTTTGTTTAATATACCATACTAGATAGAATAAAAATCATTAAAGTGTGTGATATAAACAATATCTATTTGTAAGTTTTTAATGTAACAAAAAATATATGAATTTCTAAAATTTTCAAATTCACTTCAATCAGTTGATTGAAAAACAATTAAAGTGTAAATTTTAAATTTTTACTTTATTTAAATAAATTTTGGATTGATGCGGGTGTTACTTGTTGAAACTCCATAATAACACTTAAAGAAATACTGACACAGTATAGGGTTTCTGAATGTTTTTAATTTTGTACTACAACAATGTTTCACGTTACACCACACAGTGGCTTCATCAGGTAGATGAAAATATGATTCAAAAAATTACAATTATCAGTTATATACTAGTGAACAAGGTTGGAAAAGGAGGGAGGGTGTTGTTTATTTCAATAATATGGAAAAAAAATTACATTGTATACTATTAACCGAATGCATAGAACAGGCTATAAATATGGACATAAAATACAAACACATGTATAAACAGGCGTGTATATACATATTAGTTTTTGATACAAGTTTAGAAAATATTCAGTAGTGGTGAGTTATTGACATCGATCTGATCATTTAACAGAACACCTCGTTTGCGAAACTTATTGATTTGCATCGACTCTATTAAATTTTGTTTTAAACCTTTGTTTTGTTTATGTAAAATTTTGAAATTATGGTCAAATGAGTGGGCGTGTTCTGTTAAATGTTCTGCGTAAGTTGAATTCGATTTTCCTTGACAAAAACAAGCTATATGTTCCTTTATACGTTGTTCAAAACTTCTTCCTGTTTGCCCAACGTAAACTTTAGGACAATCTCCACAAGTTAATAAATAGACACTAGATTCTTTATTCTTATTTGTTTTATCTTTAGAATTCTTGATAAATTTTGAGAATGTATTCGTAGTTTTAAATGATGTTTTAATATTTAATCTGTGTAAAGTATTTGTCACATTTTCGGATATATTTCCTAGATATTCTATTGATGTATATGGATTCTGGAAGAGATTGCGGGATTGGGGAAAGATCATTGAAATTTATTAGTTACATCGAAAGAAACTAGGGTGCAATTAGGTGGAATTTTAATATTGGAAATTTTACTGATTAAACAAAACCCTATACTGTGTCAGTATTTCTTTAAGTGTTCAATAAATTTGATTGTAGGAATCCATTGATGTAAAAATTTCCATAATTTGTTAAGTTTCTTGGAAGTCACCGTGGAAAAACCGAAAAACTGTTGAAGTTTTATTTTTATATTTTTACTTGAATTCACTCGTGCAAAAATTTTTAAATTTAAATATTATTGTGAAAGTTATAGTTGGAAAACTATAAAAAAATTGAATTTCGAATTTCATCATTAGTGGTAAATCCAAATTCTACTTATATGTGCAGTATCAATAGCTTTAATTGCAATTCTGAATAATTAATTAGTAAACTCTTTTTTTGAATTAGTTTTTAATTTGTATTTTCTTTTTGTTGCAGGTAAGTTTCTCAATTATTATCTTATTCTTTTGAAGAGAGTTTAGGTAAGTAAACTAAAGTTCAAACAAGTATTTGTATTAATTCGTTTAATTTTTTTATGTAAATAAACAATTTCATGAGATTTAAGAATGGACTGAGTGAATCTATCGGTTCAAGGATTTTCTTATATGAGAATCTTAACTAATTGTCAATTGTTTTTCTATTCTTCGTAAAATTCAAATTTGGTAAAAAAAGTTTTCAACTGTTGTTTTTTAGTTAATTTTATTTAATTTATTTTACTGTTTATCAATTAGATTAATGTATTTTTAGAAAGTTTACAGCTGTTGTTTGAAATATAATTATATTGTTTTTTTATTAGTGTTTTAACTGGCATTAGTAAATGTCATTTGTCAGTTGATTTCTAAATGTTTTTTGTTAAAATTGAAACATTTTATTTGGCAATTTTTACTTTAATAATAGCGGTGCTTTTTGAATCAATATTTTCTTATTTAAGAATTTTTTTGAAAGTAAGCAAATTTTAATTGGTTTTATGAAGTAAGTTTAAAAATGTTTCTTATGAAAGTTTTAGCTGTATTTAAAAAATTTCAATTTCTGTTTCCAACTGTTAGGTATATTTGATATTCATTTATTTATAACTGCTTTGAGATTTACAAATAATTCTATAGGTACATGAATACAAAAATTTTGACTTCACATGGAAAGGCTGGAGTTCAAGTCCACGTGAAATTTCACTATCACCCGATGGTGCCTACATGACTCTGTTGCCAGTAAAGGTAATTTTGGTGGTCTTTCGTCAGTTTATTTGCCATATATGGCTTATTTGTTTTCAGAATGAAAACTTATAAAATTCAATTGTTTTCTTTTTTTAAATTCAACTGATTTTCACTGTTTATTTTTTTAGAAAATGCAACTTGTTAAACTATTTATTATTATATTATTAATTTTTTATTTATTTTTTTTTTAAATTTTTAAGAAAATAATTATTTTACTCTTAGTAAAATTATTTTTTTAAATTCAATTTTTAGCTTTGTTTTTAAGCTTGTTTTTCTATTTGAGAATTCTTTCAGTATTATATTTTTATAAAGTTTACGACTGATGTGAATAACAAAATTCAATTGTTTTTTTTTTAAATTTTTCTTTACTTCAACTTTTAAACTGTGGTTTAAAAGACACTTATTTTTTTCAGCTCAGATTTTCAATTATTAATTTTTAAGAAAATCATGATTTTAATTTTAACCTGATTCTCTTCTCTTTAGTTAATGAATTAAATGTCTAGCTGTGCTTTTTTAATTCAATTTTTTCTTATTTGTAAAATTGTTTAATGTTACATCATGAAGAAATTTTGAATATTATCTTTTTTAAGTTCCATCGCTACTAAGCAAACTTTATCTGTTTTTTTTTTCTTTTCTATAAAACAAGTGGAAAAGTTTTCAACTGTAATTTCTTAGCAGATTTTGTTTATTATTTATGATTTTAAATATTTATTTCACTTTCTTTCTTCTGTATTAGCACTATTTCAAAGTGTATATATAAAACAATTTTATCAATTGCACGTATTGTTAAATGCTATATCCATCCATGGTGTTTTGGCAAAACAAACTGGCAGCCAAGTCTACAAATGTAGCTTTAACAATATGGCCGCTATCAACTGTTAAAGTTCGAAAGTTCCTATTCAATACAAAAATTTGCGATTGTTGTTGAATATATGCGCGGTCAGCCGAGTTTAAGTGTAAAAATCTTAAATATTTAGTACGGGTATTTTAACTTAAACAAGAGTTTTTCAGAAAAATAAAACTAATAACATACGTCAAATATTATTAAGCAAATATATTCGTCTATATAAAATACATTCATTAAAGTCCCTTACTTATGTTAAAAAATTGAGGGTGAGATAGTGGCAACCCACCTACCCTACATATGTATTTTTTTAAACTAAAAGAGTGTTTTTAGGTGCGATATTTTTGGCAAAATATAACTCTTTCTACTTTTTTGTTGAAAATGGATTAAGAATTTGGGACTGAGGTTAAAATATTAGAAGAAGAATTTGTTAATTTTTTATAGCCTATAGTCAAAGGAGTTACAGTGATACCAAAAATTACCCAACCATTATTGAATATAAATGTTTATACGTAAAACATAATTTTTAGTTTCTTAATTAAAAGGAAATACAAAGAGTTGCGGTTGTTGTAAAACAAATGCGGGCAGCACGGTTTGAGTATAAAGAGTTTTGTATATGTAGGGCGGGTGGGTGGCCACTCTAACACCCTCCAATCCTTTATACATTGAATTAATTCATAACGTTTATTAAAATTTACTTCATAAATGATTACGTTTATGTTAAAAACATTTATGACAAAGTCTTGTTTATGTTAAATTGATTGGAGGGTGGTATAGTGGTCACCCACTCACCCTACATATATATTTTACCTTTAAAAATTAAAACATTATTTTTGAAGACGAAATTTTTTTTACAGGAGCTTATGTTTTATTGTAATTGAAAATAAAATAAATAATATATTTTCAACTACTTGATAAAAATATGAGCAACTTATAAAGTATAATCTTTATAGATAATACAGGGACAGTATTATGATCGCCACATCACCATGTTTTGATAAAAAAATTAGATATAATATATTGATTTTTGCGGCTTCTACTTCGTAATACATGTTGAGTATAATTAATAAACACTTTGTAACTTTGTTTGTATAACACAATTTATTTACTGCTGACTATATTTTCGGCATCTCAACGTGCCATTATCAAAACTTACAATTGTATGTTATAAATTAATTAAATTTTAAGGGGTTGAAAGGAGTTATATCGATATGTCTCTGCTGTTTGCAATAAGGTTTAATATAAGGATTTGTTTGGGGGAATTGTAAGGATATGAGCTTTACTTTCTTCGCAGCAACTGCTCTGTTCAAATATTAACTATTTCACTGCTATTTGGCCACCCTATCAATAATAGTAGGCAGTTCGATTCGATTTAGAGCAAAAGGAATTTTAGAAAACTAAAATATGAATTAGAACGATATAAGATTGCTAATGTAATATACGAGGGTTGATCAATAAGTACCGATGTATGAAGATAGACGGTATTGCATTTTGTTACACGATAATATACCAAATTTTAGTATCATAGTTTAGTTTTGATTTAGTAGTCACTCGTATCATACGTGTTTCTTGTTTTTCGATAAAATGGAAAACAACAACCCATTTTATCGAAAAAAACGTAACATGTGTGATACAACAGACTACCAAATCTAATGGATGGAAAACATGCTAAGAAATACAAGTAAAATTGAATGCTGTCTATGGGGGTCATTCATCATCTATGAGAATAGTAGGATAATAGTTCAACGAATTTAAACTATTTATGATGAGAAGTGCCTAGAACGCCCGACAGAGTTCGTTACCGAAGATACAGTTAAAAAGGTCTGACACATAATTATTATTGCTGAGCTAAAATTTGCAATTTATCATACAAAATCGTAATTAATATTTTACATGGTAAATTAAGCATGGGAAAGATATTGGCTATGATTGTCATGATTGCCACCCGTTTAACAGACACATAGTCAAACATTAATCACATTTATTCAAATTATCCGGAAAGGGACAATCAATACAATTTAGTTCAAAACTGGAAAATACTCGTATACATGAACATGAATCTAAAGGCAAATATCGTATATTCACGAGAGAAACACTAATAAATTATTATATGCACTGGAAAAAGAGAAGTGCAGTGATGTATACAAATCAACTTCAACTGATGATGCATTTAACTTATTTGTAGCTATTACTATCACTATCATATATGTTTTCCACTTACACCAAATAAAAGAAAGCAGTCAAAATCGTGGATTCATATTACGATTAATAATTCGAGCAGACAGTTACCCGATCTATATAATCTCGAAAGAAAATTTAATGAACTGTGGCCTCAGTACCAAGATCGAAAATATAAGCATCATTTATTAATTAAAATTCAAAAAAAGAAGTACTACTAAAAGAAAATAAAGATACCGTGGTTTATAATCAATGAAATTAGTAATAATAATAAAAAGGATGAAAGTATAGCAATTGAGATAAATAGGAATCTCTCAGAAGACATGAACTTTTTGCGGATTCCTTCAATAAACTTTCAAATGAGCCCTATTAATATTGCAAACAATATTCCTCTGGTAGAAGAGGATATTTTGAATTTACTAAAAACCAACACCTTAAAAATAAATTCTCTAGTGGCATTCCTGGTAAATTTGTAATTAATTTAACTATTTAAACAAATCAGGACACCATTTGCATATATAACTAATAAATCGTTCGAGAGTGGAAGGTTCCCGAAGATTCTGAAGAAATGCAGTGTAATACCAATATTTAAAAATAATGACAAATTTAAAGTTAATAATTCGCTTTAATTTCATGTTTCTGTAAAGTTGTAAAATTTGTAGAAATGTGAATGAACTATAGGCCAAAATGCAACATGGTTTTACAGAAACAAATAAACAATGACAGCTGTAAACTAGTTCTACGGAGCAGTGACTACCCTTCTTGAAAAAGAAGAATATCCAGTCGGATTGTTCCTGGACTTAAATCTTTAAGCTTTCGACTGTGTTGATATTGATCTTCTATTGGATAAATTAAAAAAATATGGAATTAGAGGTTTGGTACTTCACTGGTTTTCATCCTGTGTAGATGAAAACCAAACCTCTAATTTCATATGTTTCTAATTTATCCAATAGGAACACACAACAACAGGTAATAGTTAGGTCAAAGACAAATAAATTAGAGAATTACATTTTATCAGACGAGCTTTCTATAAACATTAGAGTACCGTAAGGGTCAATCATGGGTCCTATACAAATACATTGGATAGATTTTTTGTTATATGCGAATGAAGCCTCAGCGGTGATAAGTAAAATCCAAATGATATAGTATGGACCGAT
Source organism: Ontholestes murinus (assembly GCA_963969525.1). NCBI lineage: Eukaryota > Metazoa > Arthropoda > Insecta > Coleoptera > Staphylinidae > Ontholestes > Ontholestes murinus. The sequence continues at coordinate 51,521,424 of OZ018394.1, read as the reverse complement.
TCGACAAAATTAAAGGGGAAACGATCCATTTAGAAAAAAGTGCGATTTCACTACGATACCGCACATGCACATTCATCTAGAATTATTGGGATCTAATTCCATGAACTGCACCACAAATTGCTGTCCCTCCCACCGTACTAGTCCGACCTAGCGCCCTGGGACTTCTTTCTTTTCCCCAACATAAAAACGTGCCACGCATAGGAAAGTTCAGCTCAAACGAAACTTTGACTAAACACAAACGTATTTTGAAGAGTTTAAGAAATTGTATTTTTTGAGGGGTTAAAGAAATGATAAAAGCGTTGGAAATAGTGCATTGTACTTCCAAAAATGTGAAAAACTCGCTTCTTTATTAGTAATGTTAAAGAGAAACATACAAGTTTTAAACAGATCATCGCATTATTAATAATTTTTTATACTTCATAATCTCATGAATGGTTCGATGGACTGTGAAGAACTCTTAACTAAACTAAACTTCAATTTAACCAGTATTATCCCAAAGCTTAATAATAAAAGTGTTTTTTTATATAGCATTAATTTAATGATTTATGATACTTTATAAGTTTTATTTTATTATTATTACATTATATTGAGTATATATTAGAGATATACTAATTTTAGATATTTATTATATCTGGGTATTCATTTTTTGTTACTCACTTTAAATATTTAATATTTTAAATAAGATGTAAAAGAATGATGATTAAGTAATGAAAAATAGTAAAAATGGCGCCGACAATAACAGTCGCTGAAGAAAGGAGTGTCGAAGAAGTGTCGTTGATGTAAGGGCCTGTGAAGGATGTCTCAAGTCATATCACCGATCGTGTTTGGACTTACATCTACCTACTTGTATCATAAGCCGAAAGAAATCAATCAACCTAAATGAGGTCAACCTGCAAGACATAATTAACATAAAGGATGAGCTAATCGCAGAACTAAGGGATACAATCAACGTTATGAAGAAAACAACAACTCCACCTTCGGGTAAATAGCGGTGAAAATAAAGTTAAATGATTTGTGCTTAAACTGGATATGAATATCGCTCGAAATAAAAATAGAGAAATAGACAACCAATTACACTCAAAAGTGAGTGATACTAACACGAAGACTAAAAATAATCCAGAAGTGGAAACGGCATTTGAAGCAAAAGAAGCCGAGATCAACATTAATAATTCACTAACGGTAAAAGTTCAGAGTCAGGTACAACTTAATATGAACAAAACAATTAAAAGCAATGAAGAATTTAATGAAATTATAAACATGCAAGATGATGTATCGAATCAACAAAACAGTAATGCAAAAGGCCGAAAAATTACTACTATCACTATAATTGGGACGGCCAAAGGCAGTATAATAAAAGGTGTCCCCCAGTACAAATATCTCCATGTTTACATGTTAGATCCAAAACTTACAAAGGAAGAACTAACGAACTACCTCCGATCCTGTAACTTTAAGGAGGTGAGATGTGAAACTCTAAAACCAAGACGCCCAGATGAATACTCATCGTTCCATCAAATCAAATCGCTGAGCTGAGGAAACCCAACATCTGTCCCAATAAAACAAAACGAGAAATAAAATTAAATACGAAATAAAATCGACGAATTAGATAATTTCTTAAAGCTACAATTTCATATGTATTGTGGAACATTGGCTGTCGGAAAGCGAATCTCAAATTTCTTTTGTAGGTAATCTTTCAACTGCTTATTATGCACGAAACAAGAGCTATCTTTATCTTTATTTAAGCTTTATCAAAACATGGTTATAATATAGATATTTAGAAAATTGACGAAAAAAACATACATATAATTTTAACACCATGCTGACGGGCGGACTTCACTCTTGTTGGTGTTCTTCCACTCAAACCCATGGGAAACAATGATTTACGTGGAAGAAAACTTGTCACATAAAAACTATAATTACATTACAAATTCTATGTCCGTTGATAAAAACTGTGAACTATCGTGCATTTATATTCTCAACATTAATTGTTATATAATTTGTATGTACCGTTCTCCTTCTGGAGATTTGAATGTTTTTGTTACAATAATATCACAATTTTTAGATCAAATTCATATTGGCCAAAGCAATATCATACTAGGTGGAGATTTTAACATACTTTGTAATGCTGGGGGTACAGGGTATCATATATTTTGGATACTCTTGCAAGTTATGGGTTACATAAAGTAGTCAAGTAAAGTAGTAGAGAAAAAAAAAAGAAATTGTATAGACAACGTGCATTTGTAGCACAGATACGAATTTGTCTCATCATATTGTATTTCTATGAGTGTAACATTTTTTGAAAATATAAATAAAAGCACCCTACTGAAGATTTAAAATTAAAAAGAAATAATTTTCGTCATAAGTATAAATCTTTAATCAAAAACACTCGGAAAAATGAAACCGGTACATACATAAATAAAGCAAATAACAAATCAAAGGCAATGTGGAAACTAATAGATCACGCTGAGAAAAAATTTAAAACAATAAACTGCTGCAAAATATCTTTCAATACTTTTTAGTCAATATTGCAGGATCACAAATAAAAAACTTGCCTGATGTTTCGTTTACTCACTTCATAAAAACTGTAGAGTCTATACCTTTTGAATTTACTGAAACTACAACCATACTCGTAAGAGATGATATCTGGAGTATAAGAAATAGCAAATGTGAAGATATTTATGTTTTGACCTTGTCCCATATACATTGCGAAATTAACAAATTAGTAGCACCACATATATTAACAACTGGCATTTTCCTTGATGTTCTCAAATTAGCAAAAATTATACCAATACATAAAAGTGGCGATGACCAGGAAGTGAATAATTTTAAGCCAGTTTCAATCTTGCCGATTCTCTCCAAAGTAGTCTAAATAATTATCAAAAATCAAGTACTGAAGTACTTTGAAACAAATGAACTTTTTACCGAAAGTCAATTTGGTTTCAGACCTGATTTATCAACATTAGATGTTGTAATTTCTTTGAAAACAAAAATGTATCAGTAGTATCCTTCATTGATTTGAGCAAAGCCTTCGACTGTGTCTCACATGACTTGCTAATTAAAAAAACTGCCTAGACATGATTGTATTCTGGATAAAAATGTTTGTAATATTGTATTACTATATGCTAATATAATTATTATGTATATTTTTTATATGGTGACTTATGTAAGGCATTACTGTCAAACATCAATAAACTACTTGCTTACTTACTAATGCCCAAGTTTCAAATGAATCATTTCTATTTTAGAAATGTCTATACTTTGCGTTTAGTTAGGTCTAAAAATGTAGGTAATTTAGTTTACTGGGAAAGTTAGGGCCATGGCGCTTTAAAGTCATATGTGCCGAGCTCACGTAAATCCCAACTATTTCAAAACACATGTGCATACTTTACAAGACATATGTACAATGTCATTGAAATTTCTTGTGTCTCCAAGACAATTTTTACACTTTTGTAACCATTGACCAAAATGTCTCATACATTTATTTACTTTTATGTTTTTATAACTATTTAAATTTTGTACTTTGGTTTAATTTATATTTATAAAGGATGGTATTCATTTTTTATTTTCTTCTTTTATTGATGCATATTTAATTCTTTAGGTTATATGAAACCTTAAATAATTTGTATATTAATATTTAATCATAATTATAATATTTTTATTAATTTAGTTATATAGATAAATTTTATATTACTTTAAATTATTTATTACTAACAATTGTGATTTTTAAGCATAAGCTACTTTTTGATTAAAATTATTTTCTGCCCTTATTTTTATCAAATTATTTGAATATTTGGGTTATTATAATAATATGTACAGGTTTACGTTATTTATTTATTCTAATAATACTTTATGGCTATATACTCTGAAGCAATAATATTGTATTATTGTTAATAACATAATAAGCATGGAAAACGTCAATAATAGCAAATATCAATGATTTAAAGAAGGTAATAATGTACCAGGTGCGTTCGTGTCATGAAATTGATTAATTGTATATCCAATTTTCTAATGAAAAATATTTAATTACATCAAACTATCCACAGTATTGTAATTATATTCACAATCACTAAATCAAGATGTAAATTTTATATCTTCTGCATGAAATCTATGACAAGGTATATTACCTATTGTTACCGTCGTTCAGTTTACCTGAACGTGGTAACAAATGCGTAATTATATTTTAATCCATTTTACGAGCTACCCATTGCTCCTAATAATAATTTGCATAAATTCCGCATTATTGAAATAATCCAAACGAGATAATTTTCCAAAAATGTGCAGCTGCCAGTGCCGAACAATAAATCTGACCCTTTTTCGGCGAACGAGGATAATTACCTGTTCCAAGAATTACCGTGCCTACGTGACAAGAACAAAGCAGCGGTACCTGAGATCACCATATAAAACCAGGCCCGGCCATCGCTCCTTACCAGTCGTCTGCCATCAGCAGCGGTGGTCAGCCTGGTCGGCTCCGCCGATTCAAGCCTCTTGCCTTGCTCTTGTATATATTGTATATTTTTCTATGTCTCTATGTTTTTTCTATGTTTCTTTATTCTGTAATATATTTTCTTCTTCTCTGGCCCCATGTTTTAATTTACACACTTTCTCTTGTTTCTTTACTCTGTTTCACAGCTAGCCGGTGCCCATACGTTGACGTGGCGTGGAAGCTCAAGCAAGTATCACCGAAGGGAAACTGTTTAATCGAAGCCTGCGGCTGCTAATCGATGGTGAGCCTCGCCAGGGACCCCTGTGCCGCCTCCAGTGCGTGTTGGTTCCAGAAAGTACCGCGGTGCTACTTCCTTGCCAGTCCGTCACCAGGACGTCTTCCCCGTCCCACCGTTAACATTTGGCTCCCAACTAGTGGCCGAGTAAAACTCACCCCCTGACTCATGCTCTAATTTCTTCAACTATTCTCATGTGTTTGTAAATTAACCGTGATCCCGTGTCACCCGGGGCCGCCTTCCAGTATTCGCAGGGCAAGAGGCAGTCCACGAGGTTTCACTGAAAATGACGTCAACCCGATTCGACCTTCAGCACACTGGCTACAACCACCACCGTCAGCTTCAATCCAGCCGCCTCGTGCTTCACCACAACACCGGCAGCTCCGACGGATTGACTGACGACACACCAGCTCCAGCCGCCCCGCGCTCGATGCCGTAGCCGCCACAATGGACTGGTTCACCAGCGTCTTGGTTCGCGCCGTGCCAGTGCACCCAGGATGACAGCCCATCCCCGGCCGGACCAGACGTCGCAGCCCTCAAGGATGCCACAAACCATCCAGGGATGCCGAGATCCGGTGTGGGACGACCGAATCCCCTCACACCTTAATTTCGGGAGGATCTCCACACAAAGCCAGTGTTGCCTACCACGACGCCAGATCCGATGTAGGATGTCCGAATCTCCCTACATCTCAACCACGGAAGGGTCTGCACCGTCATCGGGTGCAGTGCTGTTTATCACCAATCGACAACAACACCGAAGACGTCCACTGGCAGCTATTATTTTCATTTCATGTCTTTTTCAAAATTATCTCGTTTTCCGGGGCCGTTTGTTACCGTCGTTCAGTTTACCTGAACGTGGTAACAAATGCGTAATTATATTTTAATCCATTTTACGAGCTACCCATTGCTCCTAATAATAATTTGCATAAATTCCGCATTATTGAAATAATCCAAACGAGATAATTTTCCAAAAATGTGCAGCTGCCAGTGCCGAACAATAAATCTGACCCTTTTTCGGCGAACGAGGATAATTACCTGTTCCAAGAATTACCGTGCCTACGTGACAAGAACAAAGCAGCGGTACCTGAGATCACCATATAAAACCAGGCCCGGCCATCGCTCTTTACCAGTCGTCTGCCATCAGCAGCGGTGGTCAGCCTGGTCGGCTCCGCCGATTCAAGCCTCTTGCCTTGCTCTTGTATATATTGTATATTTTTCTATGTCTCTATGTTTTTTCTATGTTTCTTTATTCTGTAATATATTTTCTTCTTCTCTGGCCCCATGTTTTAATTTACACACTTTCTCTTGTTTCTTTACTCTGTTTCACAGCTAGCCGGTGCCCATACGTTGACGTGGCGTGGAAGCTCAAGCAAGTATCACCGAAGGGAAACTGTTTAATCGAAGCCTGCGGCTGCTAATCGATGGTGAGCCTCGCCAGGGACCCCTGTGCCGCCTCCAGTGCGTGTTGGTTCCAGAAAGTACCGCGGTGCTACTTCCTTGCCAGTCCGTCACCAGGACGTCTTCCGCGTCCGCCGTTAACACTATGTGTATTTATTATTGATTTTAATTGCTAGTGCTTACATACACAAATAAATTATTTTTAATTAAAAGAAGCAATATTTCATTGTATTATTCTAAAGCTGAATGTGGAAATTGATATTTATTTAAATCATTCTATATAATTTTATTGTCAATGAAAAATACGAGTATGTACATAGCACCGTGCAATTGATCATTCTGTCGGATGGTAATTTAACGTCCACTTCCTGAGAAAGTGTGCGCGATTTATCGACCTCCGGGACACGATGGCCGCTCGGGCCGGACAATTTGCGATAGACGTCCAGTTTTTTTGTGTGAGCGTGTTCAGGAGTGGTCGGGGGGTCAAATCAATTTTCTGAAGTTTTGGTGGGCAATTCCGTGGGCCTAATGACCCGGATCGATGACCACAGTCATCGCCAGCGAGCGGCCTCCCGCCGCTTACACTAACTTTCCTCATCTCGGGAAAGGAAATTGTTCAGGAAATGTCGCAACAAAACTGTTTTCAAATCACCGTCTTTCTTTTAGTGCAAACCACCGCCTAATCGATGTCTATTGAATGCTTTCGTGTCGATTCGAATTTAAATGGAATCGTCTTCACTTTGTATACTTTAATTAAGCCTTTGAAGGAGATTTTATTTCCTGAATAAAAATAGTGAAGGGAAATAATTAAATAATAAATATACTTGCGTAAAGTTCAAACAAGCATTCGAAATTTACTTGGTTGCAAGTGGGCTACAAGGGAAGACAAGTTAAGTAAAGGTGGAAATTAAACATGGGTGAAGAGGCCGACGAGATCTACAACAACTTAAAATTAACTACAGAGAATAAACAAAAATATGAGAAGGTGATCGAAGATATCGAAACATATATGAATCCGAAGAAGAATGTCATATATGAACGTTTTGTATTCTACAACAGAGTGCAGAAGAAGAATGAGCCGATTGACAACTTGGTGCAAGATCTAAAGAAACTAGTAAAGACATGTCCATTCACAGAAGAAGATGAAATAGTGAGGGATAGAATCATCCCTTAAACATTTAAGAATTAGACTTAGCTAGTACAATCAGTGAATGCAGAACAAGAAAAAAAAAACAAATCAAGATTTTAAGAAATGAAAATTTTAATTAAAAAAAAGAATACAGTAAAAAGAAATACGAAGCAAATAATAAAAAATAATTAAACTGTCATAAGTGTAAAAATAAACACAAAGCAAGAAATTGTCCGGCGTTGGTAAAATATGTAGAAAATGTGGAAAACTTTACTACTTTGCAGTGCCATGCACAAACAAGAAGGTAGCAGCGATGGATAAAGAGGAACATGAAAATGAATTATCATAAGCATCGTCAGAAGAATTTAAAGTGGATACTCTAGTGCATACGTATTCAGCCTTTTTTAGTGCAATGGCCAAAAATCGATTTCACACCCTCCGAAGAGCTACAATGCTCTACGTAACTTTACCACCACATCAATAAACACTCCTCGCAGTGCCAGTCGCTAACCGCCATTAAGATATGTTGGCACGTGCTTTAATAAGTGTAGTACTAAATAAAGTTATAAACAATAAATAAGTGTCTATATCTATATGTCTATATCCTCTATACCAAACACAATTATTCCGTGTACAATACACAAAGAGAGAATAAAACAGAAACACATGTTTGGAGCGGAAAATTGAAGATAAATACACACATTTATAGCGGGGGGAAAAATAGAAAAATAGCTGGAATTATTAACATAGGATGGGTACAGCGAAACTAACAGACGCAAAATTGGAAGAAGTACACAGAAAATTGTACAAAAAATTAAAAGTGAACAAACTCAAAATGGGAAGAGTACCAAAATGTAGAAAGAGGACGGGCGAAGGATTTAAAGAATCGGAAAATCAGAAAAAAGAAAGATGGAACATATTTAAAAATAGAAATAATAAAAAGCACAACAACAGAAATATGATGTGATGGAAAACAAAAAAGGACCAGATGGTGGAATGGAGGACAGAAGTAGCATGGAAGAAATATAACACAATAGAAGAAGAAGAAGATAAAGAATAGTACAATAGACAAAAGCGAATAGTAGAATATAAATTAAGAAATGAAAATGTAAGACATGAAAAGGGTTTAGAAAACTACGTAACAAATAACAGAGAATTCTGGATAAAATTAAGAAATATAACGGGAGGAAGGCGAAAAGAAATTACATCAATTAATGACAAAGAAGGTCAAATATAATTAATTAAACAGGAACAAATAGCGAAAGTATGTAAAGAGTAATACCAGGAAAAATTCAGCACAGAAACAAAGGAGATACATACCAAAAGGAGAAAAATATACATATAGAACACTTAAATGGAGAAGACTTATGTAAACCTGTATGGTAATGGCATTAATAAATTATTATTATTAAGTATGGGAAGGAACTGGTAAGGTAAAGTACATGGGAGAAGAATGTACAAACTGGTTATGAAAAATATATATAGAAAGGTATGGTAAATAATTTAATTTTGCCAATAAAATAAGGTAAACAAGCAAACTGCAAAAAATACAGAACGATATATTTATCATCAGTGTTCTTCAAAATGTACGCTAAAATAATTAAGAAGAAGCAATAAGAGTGATGATCAACTTATATTAGTATTTATTGGCCTAGAAGCTGCATTTAACTAAATTGAAAGGCAAAAAATATGGAAATGCTTGAAGAAAATGAAGGTAAGTGTTTATAAGCCAAAGTAAGAGTACAAATAGCAGGAGAGAGATTGGAAGAATTCAAATGGAGAAAAAGTATCAAACAAAAAGGCGGTTTTAGCCCGCCGTTGTTCATAATAATTATGAATGAAGTACAAGAGCAGATCAATTACAAATAGTAATAGGATACCACAGACTACAATCAGTAAAAATTGAAGCACTAATGTATGCAAACGATATAGTATTAATGGCAGATACAGAATAAAATGCAAAAATTAGTCAATATATGGGTGGAATAAATAGAGGCAAATAGAGCATTTAAGGATAGAATAAAAATAGTTATCAAACAAAATTAAAAATATATAATGCAATATTAGTAACTATAATTCTCTAGGCAAGTGAAAACTGGACAATACAGAAGAAACATAACAGTAAAATACATACAATAGAGTTAATAAAAAAAAGATAGACTTACCAACGGAGAAATCAGACAATCAATTAAGCAGGAACCGATAATAAGAATAATATTAAAGTAATAAAATGATGTAAATGCAAACGAACAGTTTAACAAAAAAATATTCGAAGCAAAGAGAAGAAAAGAGGAAGACCAAACAGAAAATGGGTACAGCAAATAGCAGAGGGATACAAAACAAGAGGAAAAACGATACCATATATGAAAATGCTGACATAGAAAAGAACATAAAATATGGGTGAATGAAAATTCATAGAACCCAAATCCAACGATCGAAAGCGCAAATGGAAGGGGAGAAAGAAAAAAGAGAACGAACTCAATAAAAAACGATCCCGAAACCCTGTTCGGCAGTCAAAGAGGATAACATTGGATTATTGCATCCTTGCTTGAGGTCATCATTATCAACCGTTCTCGTAGATTAAGAAACTTCACATGTAATTTTTAGTAATAAAATAAAATGTTGTTGTCGAAACTTTTGTTCATTCTATATGTTCGAAACAAAGTAGGTTTTCAAAAATCATTAAAGAACAAAATATTTTTAGAATAGTCCAGGGTATAACCGTTTCAATTTTTGCCGTATGTTTAATAAGCACCCTTTGGAGTACACAAACACAAATTTCTCTAGACTTTTTTTTTCTTTTAACACAGACTACATTTAAATGATCTGTTGACTCAAATGAACCATTAATAAATTTTCTAAAATTTACAGTGACTAATGATAAATAAACATCCCAAAATAGAACAAAAACATTTAAAATACATTTTAAATGAATACTTTAGAAGCTCTCGGCATGTTTACTGAACAACGGATGGAAATGGGTTCGAGTCAAAGATCATTGGAAACCAGTGAACTCAGCCCGTGATTCTTACTATCTAAATTTATTGTACATGTATGATTAATTTATGTATTCTTTACTATTATGTTATAAGCAAAAAAAATAAAGTTATAAAGAATAAAAGTATATTTTCTCCTATTTGAGCTACAGTTTTACTTTTAAAATGAAATTAATAGATCATTTTCATAAAACTTCATAAGCTGGTTTTCATTTTTTGAAAATTTTCAAAGGAAAACACTTCAAAATGATTTAAAAAAATAACAAACAATTATTGTAAAAATTATTTAAAAAAAAACTCTTGAACGTTGTTCGTTTCTTCAATATCCTACTAATTACATGCAAACTCATTAGGTTGTTTTCAAAAAATTCATGGAAAACTTCAAAGTGATTTTTATAAAAAAATAAATGAATTTTAGAGTAAATTCTTAAAAAACTGGTGATCACTAGTTTTTGGTTTCTTCAATATTTCAAAGCCACAATTTTCAGAAATATACCCTGCAGATTTCATCAAAATTCGTCAGGTGGTTTTTAAATAATTAAAAGAAAAACACATCAATGTGATTTTTATCAAAAATATATAAAAGTTTAAGTGGAAATTCTTGAAAAACTAGAGATGATTAATATTTATTTTTTTAATATTCTAGAATATATATCCTGCAAATTCCATCAAAATTCATAGTGTGGTTGTTAAAAAATTCAAGTGAACAGATATCTATGTGATAAGAAAATAAACAAGACATTGTAGAAATTCTGTAAAAAACTGGTAATATTTATTTTTTGGTTTCCTAAATATTTCAAAGCTATTTCAGGAATATATCTTGAAATTTCCACCAAAATTCATGAGGTGGTTTTGAAAAAATTTAAAGAAAATTAACAGGGTATTTTTTTATATAAAAAACAATCAATTCTAGTAGAAGTTCTTGAAAAACTAGTGATCATTAAGTGTTGATTTTTTTATACCTTTTAGTCACATATGTCAGGAATATATTCTGTCAATTTTATCACAATTAATTCTAAGATTTTCAAAAATTTTATAAGAAATACATCAAAGTAATTTCGATAAAAAACAAAACAAAAATAATATATATTTTTGAAAAAAACAATTGATCACTAACTTTTGGATTCTTCAATATTGCAAAACCACAAATCTCAGGACTATATCTACCTAGTGCCATCAAAATTGAAGTTTTTTTTCTTTTTCAAAAAGGAAAAAAACCTTAATGTGATATTTATAAAAAGAAGCAACAAATTGTACTAGAAATTCTTGAAAAACTACTAATCATTAATTTTGAGTTTCTTTAATATCTCCAAGCGACACTTTCTAGAAATATATCCAGTAACTTCCAGGAAAAAAATTAAAGAAAAACACTTAAAAATGATAAAAATATAACAAACAATTTTAGAAACAGGATTGTAGTGACCGTTACTATGTGGTGTTTCATTATCAAATATAGGATGAAATAAAACACTATTTTCTATGTTTTTTTACCACTGTATATTAATGATTTTTACAACATTAATTAATTATCTACGACTATAGTTTCGACTCTTTCAAGTCATTATCAAGTATCAAGACTTGATAATGTTGTAAAAATCATTAATATACAGTGGTAAAAAAACATAGAAAATAGTGTTTTATTTAATCCTATATTTAAACAATTTTAGTGAGAGTTCTAAAAAAAAATTAGTGAACATTTTTGTTTCTTGAATACTTCAAAGCCACGCATTTCAGGAATTCTGCTAATTCTATCCAAACTTGTCTGGTGGTTTTCAAAATATTCTAAGAACAACCCTTCAATGTGATTTTTATAAAAAAATACAATAAATTTTAGAAGAAATTCTTGAAAAACTAGTGATCTTCAATATTTCAAAACCACACATTTTGAAAACATGTTTTGCAAATTCCATAAAAGTTAAGCTTGCGAATTTCAAAATAGAGTAATTAATTAAATTTTAGTGAAAATTCTTGAAGAAGTAGTGATCAGAAATTTTTGGTTTCTTGAATATTTCAACGCCACATATTTCAAGAATATATTCTGCAAATTCCACTAAAATTCACCGGGAGGTTTTAAGTTAAAATAAAGTAAAACACTTTAAGGTGATTTTTATATAAAAAAATTAATTTTATAGGAATTTTTTGAAAAACTAGTGATGATTAATCTTTACTTCCTTCGATATTTCAAAGGCACATATTTCAAGAATATATCCTGCAAATTCAATAAAAATTCATACGCTGATTTTCAAAATATTGAATTTATTTTATCAATTGACTCATTTAATTTTTTTCTAATGTACATAAGGTGAATCCTGTAGAAATTCTAAAAACGAAACTAGTAAACATTTCAATACATTTTAAAGGAAATTCTTGAAAAAAAAAACAAGAGATCAGGAATACATCTTACCAATTTTATCAAAATTCATTGGGTACTTTTTAAATAACTCAAAGGAAAACACTTTAAAATGATTTTTAGATAAAAATACAGCAAATTTTTAAAGATATTGTAAAAAAACACATCATTCATTTTTGGATTATTCAATGTTTCAAATCCACACATTTTATAGATATATTCTAAAAATTCTATTAAAATCCATGGAGTGGATTTTAAAATATCCGAAGAAAAACATTTCAAAAATGTGATTTAAAAAAATCGATGAAAAACACTTAGAAGTGTTTTTTTATATTAAAAAGGAAACAATAAATTCTTGGAAAACTAATAATAATTAATTTTTGGTTTCTTCAATATTTCAAAATTACTAATCTCAAAAATATATCCTGCAACTGCATTCAAAATTCAGTGAAAGGAATACAGTTCAAGTGGTTTTTATAAAGAAATGTAGATATTTTTGAAAAACTAGTAGGGATTAATTTGTGGTTTTATATCTCAAAGCCACAAATTTCAGGTAAATATCCTGCAAATTTCATCAAAAGGTTTTCAAAAATTTCAAATGAAAACCCTTCAAAGTGATTTCTATAAAAGAAAACAAATAAAATAAATAGAAATCTTTGAAAAAAGTAGTGATAATTAATATTTAGCTCAAATCCACACACTTCAAAGTGATTTTTATTTGAATGGTGATGATGACCACACATAGTAATCTTCCTGGATTGTTCTCGAAAACCATTACGTTTATGCAAAATCAGTATTATTGAGATACTTTTCTCGAAGCAAACTATTATTTATAAACATGAATTTGTACTTTAATATTATCAATTAAAATTCATTAACAGAGAATTGACGACACTTTATGTATTTTATGTTTGAGAGAGCACTATTTATTCTTAAAAATAGGTTAAAATTTTGTAGTTTTCTAATTTATAACAATTTTGAAAGTTTATGTCTGCTTAAAACTAACAGCTTAAATAAATAGGGTAATCTGTTTTTGAAGTGGCTTAATCTAATTAGCCAGATCAGTTTATCCCAAATTTCTTTATATTTTAAAGATTGCTATGGTTATGCTTGATATATAAATTAAGGATATGGAAATTCATTAAATATTAATATCCTAAAAAATACTTGAAATTCCTTCAATTTTATTTTAATTATGCAGGAATAAAAACAAGTTCCATCCAGCTTTTACAGTTCAAAACTAAACGAAACCTAATTCCATTCCGTCAACTTTACAATTACATTAACAAAAGTGTGAACGTATACCAGCGGCGGCGGCGGCAATGGCGGTGAAATTGCTTAGCATTATTCACTCCGGAGTATAATACCGTGTAATGTAATTTATGCAATAAAAGTTTAGATTGTCTGAGGCGAACGTACACGTTCCATATTCCTGATTAAGCCTCGATAGGAGGAGGAATTCCGCAGCGTTGCCACCCCCGGAGGGTGGATGATGAAGCCCTCGGTGCGGGATCAATTTGCATCGTGCCCGTGTTTATGTATTCCGTCAGAGCAAACAACATCCCGCTCATCCATCCGAGTCTATCTCGGGGACGATTTCTTCCTAGCCGTATTCGGTCATCGAATGCATTCTTCCCTTTCACCGGCGGCACGCTGTGTAACTTCGCAATCTTTTAAAGATGACGACACTGGCGATTACCATGTTTATTTTACATATAAACTTCAGAGGTGTATTAAATGCGGATTTTTTTGTGGTTATAAAAGTAATAGCCTACGTTTAGTTCAATAGGAGTTCAGAAAAATTAACATATTTTAGAATAATCTCTAAGGATTTTATTTAATCCATGTAGTTATATAATCGGGTTTATCATCTATTTCTATACCACTAAACATAAAAAAACAACGTTTTTTATGCAAAGAATAATAAGACTTACTCTTACCATTTTATTAGCGATGGTTGAAGTTTAATTTTTTTACCACCAATAATGCACAACTGAAGAATTTCATAGAAATAATTGATAGAATATATTTAAGTATTTAAAGACAATTTTAACCTACTCTCTGTGCGGGGTTTAATAATATACAATGACGTTACGTAATAAATATCATTTTAATTTGTTTGAAAGGTAGCGGCAAATATCATTGCCCTAATTTGCCTCAAGGCACTTGATTTAGGTAATAAACGATGCATTATAATCATCACATTATTGTAACAAAGTTTTTGGCCCGAAAACTAATTACAGCGCAAAATTAACAGCGGCACCGAAACTCCGAAATTAATCATTAATTCAGTAGGCAAACAGCGCGGAGCCGCGCGGACTTTAATTTCAATAAATCCGCGCCTCGTTTTCAATTAGGCAGCCATTACGAATGTAAAGCTCGACTCTAGCGAAAGATCTCGGTTACCGGGTTTCGAACGTGTTACGGTCTCAGGTGAGCTCGAATAGGGCCGAGCGCGTGACTCGAAATTGAAATACATAATTACCTTAAGAAAACACCGCCGGATTTTATTTTCGCTTACACGTGAAGAAGAGATTGCCGGCGCTTTCACTTAATTAACGCAATTACTTGGTTTTGTGTTTGATTTTATTTTCGGGCCACCTACACGATGTGTTAATTTACGTCTCTGATTGGGCTTTCTAGCCGTTAAAATTTCATTCAATTTTTTATATTTAAAAAAAATGTATGCGGCTTATTTTATATCGATAATTACTACTTTAAAACTTGATTGATTAATTATTATTTTTATAATTGACAGCTTTGAAATCACAGCCATCTGTTAAAACTGTAATCCATGAGAGAATAATAAAATTTTAAACAGGAAATAAAATTACGTTGTATAAACTATAATATAAAAATCATAACTTTGTGGAATAAATTTCCTTTGTAAGTTTAATTTATTATACAGGAAAAATCCATTATTCATTAAAGTGTTTTTTCGATTTTTTTTTCATTAAACCCCAGTTTACTATAAATTGGAAAACTTTTCCAAACTAGTGTAATTAAGCACATTTGAAGTTCTAATTGTGCGGATTATGTAATTACTCGGTTAATTACGGCGAATGAAAGTTTCTGACTATACGTAGCAGAAGAAACTAAATCCGGATAAAATGGCCGAACGGTTCTCACGGACGTATTTTATATAAGCGAATAATTACACCAACTGTCCATTTTTATAAATGTACCTAATGAAGATTTATATAACCCAATAAAATTTTATTTCAGTAGAAAATCATAAAATTCTAATTTATTATATAATTATAATGTAACCTCCATTTTTATGAATGAAAAATAATTAAAATGTTCACATCGTAATATCTCTTTATCATTTCTAATAAATTTTGTTACATTTTGTGTTCTAAGCCACACTTCTTCTTCATTGTCTCTTATACTAGAATACACTTTAGCTTCCCAACAAAATAATTCGCATAAGATTAAATGCGGTGAACTTTAGAGTCATACAGAATAGATGGCGCATATCCGGAACGTAGTGTTGATCCAAACTTGCTCCTACAAAAACATAGAATAACTTCATTGGCCATCAAGAGTTAAGAGGTTAAATTCTAGGCATATTAATACTTTTGACTTAAAGACTTGCTTTGTTCCATAATGAATTTATCAGTTTCCTAACATATACATGATTGATAAATTAATTATAGAGCAAAACAAGTTTTTAATTTACAAGTCCACTCCTGTAATAATCGTTATGTATATTAATAACAATAAATAAAGTTGTTTGTCTCTTTTGAATTGTTAGAAATTACTTAAAACCTAAAAAATGAAAACAAATTTAACTTGTTTACAAACAACAAGATTAAAAGTCCCTTATGTATTTCTGAAAAATAATTCCAGCACTCGAAGTAATTATATACAATTATAAACTCTTATTATAGCAGCTATAAACAACTAAACAGTGTGCACAAGGTGTATTTTCCCAATTAAAATGTATCAGTGTACTCGGAGATTAAATCCAAAGCTCAGCTGCGAGCGTGTCGGTAGCAGCACCTTTTTATAGCCACTTATTATAACAAATATGCCTATAAAATTAAGTCTGGGCTTTGTGTGATTTTATGTAATATATTGTTTCACATACTAACTTGTTTATAAGTATATAGATATGCTTTCAATGTAGTAATGTTAAAATTAAAATATTTAAATACAGGCCGTATAAAAAGTATCTGCAGCTTTTCGCCTTATCTCGAGCAACATTCACCCGAATATCTCGAACAAACATATTCTTAAAAGGTAACATTCCAGCTTACATTTTTTCAAGATAGTTCTGTAATTCGTTGCTCGTGTAAAAAGTTATATTAATTTGAAACTAATATTTGATGTCTTTTTTACTATAAAAAAGATAAAACCGCTGCAAGAACATGCCAAAAAATTTGTGAAGTGTACGGCGAAAATGCTGTTAGTGAACGAAGGATTCAGGAGTGGTTTGCTAGATTATGTTGCGGAAATTTGGATGTTTAAGATGCTCCACCAACGCAAGAGATAGTGGTCAAAGGCTGGAGACTCTCCGCAAACAACTTCAAAGCCTGAATTGACGTCAAAAAAGCTTCTTTTGAGTGGGTCTTCAAGGGAATTGTCTATTATGAACTGTTACAACGTGACGAAACTATCAATTCGGTCCTGTATTGTGAATACCTCGACCGTTTGAATGAAGCAATCAAAGAAAAGAGACCAGAATTGGATAATAGAAAAGGAGTTGTCTTTCATCATGATAATGGACAGCCACACATTGATGACTCGGAACAAATTAACGGAACTTGATTAGGACGTTTTAATCCACCATATAGCCCGGACCTTGAACTATCTGACTATCATATGTTTAGATTTTTGTCAAACTCCCTTGGTGGTAAAAAATTTGTTGACCGAGGTGCCCCCCAAAATGACTTGGTCAAGTTTTTTGCCGATAAACCTCAGGAGTTCTACACCAACGGAATTACGCAATTACCAGATAAATGGCAAAAGATCAAAGATAATAATGGTGAATATGTACTTGATTGGAATTGATTTTTAATTTAAAAAATTATTATTTTTTCAAATATGTACAAAAAAGGGCGGAGACTTTTTATACGACCCAATATATTATAATACTTCATGTCAAAATAAACCATAAGGTCCCGAATATAATTAACTATGTCTAAATCTATTTTGGTGATGTTAAACGTAAATTCACAAGAGCAAGAACGTCTACTAAAGTTAATAACTTTACATTACCCGATGTTTAAATAGAGTTTATTGCAGTCATAAATTATACAAATCAGATTAAAGATGAGAGATATCATTAACTAAGTGACATGGTTCAAAGCTAACTGTAAAATGGGTCCATCAAGTGAACCTTGTGGCACCGATATAAATTTAATATTAGAAGGGGTATTAAATTATTAAGTGTTGAATTATGTCAAATTCCTGTAAAAATCTGTATTGACGATTCTAGGAACATAGGTTTCTTTATGAAGATATATTACTAGAAACATAAATAGCAGAAAATATGTCTGAGAAGGCTTTTGTAATTGCAGCTCCATTCGTAATAATTAAAAATTATCCCGCATTTCAATGAAAAACACATCTTTCTTTATGCCTGTAATACCATCATTCCATGAGATTGGTGGTTTTTTTTTTATCCTTTTATTTTGTGGTATATATTCTAGTGCTATTTTTGGCCATTTTTCATCGCCCATCTCTGCAAGAAGCCGTACCATGTAAGTTGTCTCGTTTCCACTTGGTCTATACCACTGTAACTATTCCTGTTCTTCTCCTTAGCTCTTCATTCCGGACATTTTCTATCCTTAACAAACGACATGCGCTTCGTAAGTAGTTCATTTCTACCCGGTCTATACTTTTTTCATCATTCTGCGTCATTTTCCAAGATTTGGGACCGTAGGTTAAGATGGGCTCAACCATCGCTTTTCATATTTTAATTTTAGTGTCTAATCTCATACTTTTGGACCATAGCAGAGATTTATGGGTCTGTGTTGCGATTTTTCCCACCTGAGCTCTGTTTCATATGACTGTTTTCAAGATGCCTTCTTCAGTTATGATGTTTCCTAAGTATTTGTAGTTAGTTGATCTTCTTATCTGTCTAAGTTTTAATTCTATACCTTTAGATATTCCGTCTATGCAATGTTAATAGCTAGTCCCCATTTCTGTATTGATCTTCTATTTTCCTTAGCATGAAGTCTACGTTATCTTCGTTCACAGCTATAATTACCGGGAGACTCGATAGATGTTTGTCACCCATTTTTAGTAGTAGTAGTAGTGTTTGGATATCGACCACGTGGTCCTTCCGCAGTGTGATTTGTGTATTTGTGTGTGTGCAAATGAGCTTGTTACTTTAAAGGAGCGCCCCGTCACTCTAAAGCATCATCAATTGTATCCCAATGGTGAATGGTACCGTTCACCCATCCAACTAGTGACCCGAACCAACATTGCTGCACGTAAATTCGGGGCCGTAACCGAATGCGTTACCACCGGCGTGTACTAATTTTTATTCCTATGTTTTTTTTTTAAATTTTCAGTCTCCATTCACGAAAGGTGAATACATATTTTAAATAAAGTGGGCGATAAACTGCATCTCTGGTTTAAACTTTTATTTGCCTAAAATTGTTCTGTCTTTGTTCTAAACGGCCCTCAGGTATACACTGTCCAATTTTTTGTAGTATCTCAAAAAGCTTATTCAAGGGCACCGTTTTGAATGCCTTTAGTGGATCAATAAATAGTAGACGTGTATATAGGTTATGAACTTTACGTTTTTCCACTATTTGTTGTAAAACAAATATGTTGTCTAAGCAGGATCTTCTGGTGCAGAAACCGCTTTGCGATTTAATTTCTTGAAGGCAAAAAGCGGCCTTTTCATTCATCTTTTTAATTATTATTTTTTTCTCTTTAATCCAATATCACTATGTCATATGTGATATTCTTTCTAAATATAACTCTTGAAAATGCTAATACATGTAACTTAAAAATTCTGCAGTGTCTCAATACAAACCACATTAATTTAAGACATAAAATTTATACAATTTTTGAATAACAACTAACTTCATATCAAAAAACCCAAGGATATAATTAATTAATATAATTAACTTTCTTGGATCTTGGTTTGATAATGATTACCGTGTAGTCGAAACTAGTCACTGAAAATACAATTTAAAGTGGTATAAAAAAGTAAAAGTGTTATCTTTATTCTTGATAATTAATTTTGTTCAAACAGATATTTAAGTGAGTCAAGTTAAAAACTTTACATTTCCACATTTCAGTCACACCAATCTTGTAAATTATATAATTCAGATCAAAGCATACCACTATGAGATATCATAAACTGGGTGATACAATTTGAAATCAACTGCAAATAATAAACATCTAGCATAATTATAACAATAAAAAATATCGTTGATAAATTTGGAATTTATATCTCCGATATAAATTTAATATTAGAAGAGAAAAGATTATTAATTTTGACTATTTGTTGGTGATTAGTGAGGATATATATATATATTCCAGTTTTTTTATAAATATTATGACAAGAACGAGGTTTTTCCAAATATTTAGGATTTTATATTGCAATATCTGGATTCCAAATGAATGAAGAGATGAATTTTCACCATCCCGAAAATTTTCCGTTGACAAATCCACTGTTCGATTCAAAGGGAAGGCGATCTTTAAAGTTTATTATCTGCAAAAGCTGTAGAAATTTGGGATAACAGTGTATGCTTTGGCAAATAAACGACGGAAAAATTGGACCGAAGTGATTTACCATGTACGTCTAGAATTGCAGTCCATCTTGTGAATAAACTACTTATTTCCATTGGTTGAAGGTTCATTTGACGGGAACAGTAATGCCTAGTCGAAATAATATGCCAGTTCAACTAAAAAAGAAATACTTAAAACCTAACTGCTTTAGTATGGAAGGATAAGAGAATACTTCACATGTTGACTTCTTTCCATTCGGAATTGAAAGCTGTAGACAGTTATAAAGCTGGTGTATCAGAAGCAACAGGAAAAATTTCAAAACCGGTAACAATAATTGACTATACTGTTAAAATGGGAGTTTTAAAATTGCATCACTGGTTGATAGCCGAACTGAAGCGTATTTAGGATTTTATTGTCTTCTAAGTACTTGACAATCATCTGATTGTACATAACTTTCTCAGGAATTTTTGATAATATTGGTAGGAAGGCTATTGGTCTATAATTTGGTGCGTCTGCTTTGTCTCCTTTTTTGTTGATGGGTATTATTAATGCAGGTTTCATTAGATCTGAAAAAATATATTTTGAATGCAACAGTTAATTCCATGTATCAGTGGGGATAATATAGGATCTTTACATGATTTTATTAAGTACACCATAAAGTTAAAAATTTGCTTAGATTTTCCAGTTTTTAAAGTAAGTTATATCTCCCATTTGAGCTTTCGACATTGGTTTAAAGTAAAATTTTTAAAGTAAGATATTAGGACCGATTATATTTTAGTTGGGTCATCCCCGGGATGGATAGACTTCATATGTTTAATAATATTAACAAATTAAATTGATTAGCTGATATATCACAGTTGGTTTTGTTGATATTCGTGCTATTTGTATTAGACTATATAATTTTCCACATAGCTTTAGATTTATTATTTGCATGCTGTATGTAATTATTATTAGCAGATATTTTCGCCGTTTGTATGACTTGTCTATACATTCGTCTTTGTCGTAAAAATATATCTTCATTGGTAGAATTTCTTTTAACTGTTTCTTCTAACTGTTTTAACTGTTTCTTCTAATTTTTCATATTTTTAATAACCAAAGTGATTTATTAATTTTCAACATTTTGTCCACGACAATTTTTGATAGAAATGCCTGATTAAATGGTTCAAATGCTATATTGTAAAAGATGTTACATTTTACGTTACAGTCTAGCATATTATACATTTCAGTCCAATTAGTGTTAGAAACAGATTGCAAAATTGTATACTACCTTTCTGTATTGTGGGCCTTGCCGTCTTTTGACTTGTTGCATAATGGGTTGACATTTGTATTTCGGTATCGAAATCAATTCCTATATGGTCAGATGATATAATATTAACTGTATCTGCATTAGTGAATAAATTAGCGTATTTTTTCCCTGGTAGGAACATTTATTCTTCCATATAAACTTAGAGTTGTGTACATAACTTAATTGACTGGTATTTGCAATATTGTTATACAGTGTGGCGAAACAATTATAGTAAGTATTTCATCAATCCGTTCATTATTGTTATTATTAAAATGAACAGTCACCTTCCATTATAACTCTCTTTGATATTGTATTAATTTTACTTACAATATTTGTTTTTTTTTTTGGCGTCGACTACTTGGTCATCTGCCACAAACAATATTTGTTAATTTGTTTAATTAATGTGTGAAAATAGTTGTTTCCTGACGGAAATCTATATACATTTACACTTTAATTTTTAAAACGAGTACAAATATTGCACTTCGTTCACTATTGATCTCATATTTATGACGCAATTCATATCTTTAATACAGTAGCTACTACTTTCTGATCAGCACGTCCAATGTTGACACATACTATATTTAATTTTTGAGTGTGGATCTGAAAGTTCACTTTTCTTGTTTCTTAACCCTTGGACGTTCATAAAAAAAGCGTAGATTCAATTTGGTAGTTTCATTCTCTTTGGCGTTTTCCTCGGTTCTTTTGAAAAGTATACCTATTTACTGTTACTCTTTTGGGCCAATTGAACGGATCTAACAGTATTCTTTTATTTTCAAATGGAGTCGTGATCTTAAAACCATTGTATATTTTTCAAAGGAGAAATTTCGATAGGAAACATTTTAGAAAGGTGTTTTTACACTTTCTGTATCTATATCAGATGTATACGGTTTTCGTACAGAACCACTTTTTTGGGTTCTGCCGCTAATTGTAATGCTGGATTATTATTCGTGCCCACAAGATTAGATTTTTTGTGTAATTTTCGAGTAGATTTATTTATTTTATCTGCCAATGGGTTGACATTGTCTTGTGTTTCATTAAACAATATGTTGCTCTTTTTGTTGTTACTGTTGGATTCTTTGTAGTTATTGCCATCTGTTTATAAGACAGGGATTTTGTGTAGGAAAAAAATACACATTTTAATAAACTACAAAAAAACTCGTTAACTGTTAAGGTGAATGTGCAAGAAAGTAGTTTTTAGTTTTAATTTTATCTTAACAATTCATGCATTCATATTTCTTTTATATTCTCCTTTCTGGATGGTCCTTGTATATTTTCTACATAAATTTTAAAGTTATAATAATTTTACATAGTGTATTTCTACTATAAATAAGAAATCAACCGATTAATCGTGTTTTTATTCATATATTTAGTTAAAACATGCTTGATATATATCATTTTCTCCAACTGAGTGAAATGGCAATAAATAATGCACCATTTTGTGATTACACTTTATTACGTGTTGACACTTTGTTTTTATTACGCGATGAATTCTTTGGATAATTTAGTAGATTTATTGCCGGCCGGATTTAGTATGGTTTTTTTGGTGATTAAGCGAGTGCTGTCGGTGTGTATAAATCGTGATAAATTCGAGAGACTGGCGTCACGACGTTTTCGAAAATTAATTAATAACGGTGGCGCTCGTTTGTCTGGATTAAGAGAGACGTCCGAGCTGCAAAGGTCGTAAATCAACGATCACATTTTCACCTTTCGCTTACCGGGGTAACCCCCTACAACGCCGTCTTGTTGTCCAAAATAAAATACTTGAAAAATAGATAATACGAGTATATTTATCAAAAAAAAAATCATATGAAAAATAGGTCAAATTTTAATATAAAATCAAGATGTAAAATAACATCATTTATGTTGTTCAGGTTAGACTTTAAATTAACCTTTAATACAACGTTAAAATATGTTTATATGTATGTTTTTTTACTTCAATATGTCTTATTAATTTATTTAAATATATTGTAATCATGTTTGATAATACAGATAAATAATTTATAGATAGGAGCTATAATAATAATTTTTTAAAAATATCATCATTTAAGATATTAGACACGTCAATTTGTCTATTTAAATATTAGAATGGAAACGCAGGCTGAAAGAGAGTTTATCTATTTATGGTTTTTAAAGTTCTATAAATAAAGATGTAAAAAATAAGAAGCAAACATTTATAATGGTTGACAGATAAGGCGTTGAGGTGTTAAAAATCCATATTCATTAGTATATTAAAGTTGTAAATAACTAAGATTTTCAAAAATGTGTGTTTATTTTCACTACAATTGTTTCGCAAATTTATTGCTTCTTCAGGTGAATGAAACAATTGTAGTGAAAATAAACACACATTTTTGAAAATCTTAGTTATTTACAACTTTAATATACAAATAAACATTTATAACTTGGATAAAATACTAATAATTTAATATAATGTTAATATACTATAAATAAAGATGTAAAACTAAGTTTAAAAAATACTTCTAGCTATGCTAAAATACTGCTATAATATAATCCTAATTTAAATCAAGATAAATTACAAAATATTACAATATCATTATTTTAAACTAGGTTATTACATAATTATTAACATTAATCACACTATATAGTACTATAGTCAAAAGCCACATATACAATTCCGTTATAAACCAAGATATTTTGATAATCCGCTTCAAGCGTGTGCTCCCTTATAACACTACACAAATCACCCTAATTTTCCAGATCTAAGCAGAAAATTTACTTCTAACCCTCACGAAACTTCCCTCCAGACCAAATCTGCATTCCGCGCTACCCTAATATTCCTTCAAAGCACAACACCCCTTTGTTGTACTGTGTCAAAGAAGTTGTGCAAATTGTGAGTGTTAAAATTAAAAACAAAATAAACTATTTTTTTATAGTGTAAACTAATCATTGATTCACAGGTACAGTATTATGTAAATAATATTATTTTATCATCTGTCATTTTTTTTTAATTTACTGTGTTTAACGTAAGTTTATATTATTATGTAATAACTACAATAATACTTTAATAATAACATGAGATTTTAAA
This sequence comes from Ontholestes murinus, assembly GCA_963969525.1. NCBI lineage: Eukaryota > Metazoa > Arthropoda > Insecta > Coleoptera > Staphylinidae > Ontholestes > Ontholestes murinus. The sequence goes on along the minus strand of OZ018394.1, from coordinate 51,496,813 downwards.
ATTATTGTAAGTATTATTTCAATTTTATTGTTTTGTATGCCACCAATTTGATTATGTAATAATTTAAAAACATAATTAATTGAGCAACTCGATATAATATATTACTCGATATGGCTCATTTACAACTTGTTTGCTCTTAATTTTCAGGTATATTTAGCACCTGGGATCTAATTTCTTAATGCATTTAGCCAAAATATTGCAGAACCTATGCTTATTTCTGGCAGCCTCAAGTACATCTGCGAAGAAGAGACTAATATTTTATGAAACATTGCATTCTATAGCTTTATATAAATGCAACCAATCCGCAAATAAGATAGTTATATTTTCTGCTTTGTACTCCAAGGAAAGTGAAACATATTTTTTACAACAATGTCAGGCTGAGATTAACAGTTCTTCAAAGTAGTCATTATACTTCAACGTAACGGTATTGCTCTATAAAAACTTCTTGTAGTCAAGCATTACTGACATTGGAAAATATGATTAGATGTTTATTTAAATTAAAATTACTTTTAATTCATTAAGCGATCTCACCATCAAAAGATTAAATTAGCCATTCGATATCCACTAAGCCATATTTAGATGGAACTATTTTAGAACTAATTTAAAAAAAAGTATCAAATTAATCATATTTAACTATACTCTACGAAGTAGCACAAGTATGTATATACAACCCCACTAGAATACAATTCACACTAGCAGCTGAAAATAATAAACAATTTTCCTCTATGATAATAATATGTAACTATAATGATAATATCAAATTATGAATAAGATATTTGCTGTATTCCATATACCTACGCATACAAATTCAACAGTATATTGTAAGTTACATCACACAATTAACATGCAGTCTACCAAAGCATAATATATATATATATATATATATATATATATATTAATAAACATATCTATGTCATCAAATAATTGTAATAAAGAGACTTATGCAATTAAAGTTAAAAATAAATTATGTATTATTAAAACTTAGACAGGACCAATGAATAAATACAATTCTCATTAACAATAAGTTAATGTCAGAATTTAAAAAGAATAATTATTTAGGCAAAATAATCAAAAATAATAAACACAGAACAAAATTTCAATAACTTAGTGGAAATTACATATTAACTTGCACCAACTGCCCAAAAATATATGTAGGATATCCATAAAGCAGAGGGCGAAGGGCGAAAGAACATAAAAAAGACTTCCAATACATTTGCAACCCACTTTATAGAAATAAAACTTCAATTTGGATAAAACCGAATCCTGTGCATAGAAAGAAAGGGAAAAATTCATGAAAATAAACGCTAGAAACTAAATAGGATAACATCTAAACCATACAATCGAGTAAAATAAGCAATCATATATTCCTAACAATATTCTTAACAATATGAAAATATACACATAATAAAATTATAATTAAAAATATAAGCTAATAATTCTTATTGTAAAAATGTAATTAGCGTAACTAAACGTGTAGAATTTAATTATTACCGAATTATTAGATTGAAATATCCGGTGCAATAAATACATGAAATAAATGACGCTCAAATATGTAATTATGTTATGTTAACCCGGCGCAGCCACCAATAATTCGATAAGCAGCATTTACATTTTGTATAATAAATAGTTGATTAGAGTACATACGAGCCCTAACAAATAAATTATCTAACAAAGAAAGGTTTATTAAGCACCTTAATTTACACAAACTAAATGATTAAATTAAAGAACTGCATTAACTGCATTAAGAATATATTAGTCTATCATGTATAACAAATATTTAAATTGTTTGGTCCTTATACACATTGAAATGCACTAAAGGCGGATAATAATAACAATAATAATAATAATAATTTATTTAACGGATTCTTCTTTTACAACAATAATATTTGCATAATATTACAAGAAAAGTCAAAAAACAGCATAAAGTTAGTTAAGTCTAGGTGTCTAGCCCCAAATGGTTTAACATGAAGAAAAATATTCATTATCTCACACTGTTACTCTTACAAAAATAATATAACACTAATAAACTAATAAATAAAAATGTAATAAATAACAAACATTTTATAAATAAAACAGTCAAGATAAGAATAAAATTATAAAACGGTCCTTTTTATAATAAAATGGCTAAAATAAATAAATAAAATAATATAAATAAAATAGTTAAAATTAATAGTACAAATAAAATAGTTCAAATAAATAAGATAGTTAAAATTAATAGTAAACATAAAAAGAATGTAACACGCTCTATCACAAATGTTCTATCACAGGTGAAGTGAGTGCAAAAGCAACATATAACAGAAGAATAAAAAGATAATAAAAAACAAGAAATTAATAAAATGATAAAACTGTATGAAATAAATTAACACATTAACAAAAACATTTAAAAATGCATTATCAATAATATTTCTCCTTTCAGCCAATGATTTAATATTCATCAGGGACAAATTAACAAAATTTTGGCATAATAATGTTGCATATCTAAATGAAGAATTTAAATTTAAGTAATTATTATTTTAATAAGGCGCTAAATCGCCATGCACTTTTGAAACCTCTGTAATTCTGTTTGGGATGGTTTTTATAAATTATTGACATATGCCAGGGTCAAAACTTTGCCATAATTCACCCAATTTCAACTTAAAAAAACAGTTCTTTGGGGATCATCGCCCAATTTTAGTTTCATTTATGTCTCGATAATATTAAGGTCTGGACTATTCTAAGGCCCTTGATAATAACCCCAAACAGAATTTCTGTATTAGGTTTAATTTTGAAAATTTCAAGGGACTCAAGTAAATCCATTTTTAAGCCTTTTTCGGCGAAATGATTTATCTCGAGAACTTCTTTGTTAACATTGTGATTATTATAAATCAAATGCTTAGCGAGAGTTGATATTTCATTTTTATTGTTATATCTATGCTCTTTGAGTCTAATTTTAAAATTCTGATCCAAATAACCGTGTATATTCCTTTACAAGTGTTGCAAAGTAGTTTATAAATTTAGGATTTAGATTAAAGTAAATTCACTTGGCTTATTTCACAAATTAATAATTTATTCCACTAGTTTCGGCTTAAAGCTATTATCAAGAATGATATACAAAATTGATTTTTGATTCTATAAATAAGGTAAAAACATATTAAATTGTGGTATAGATACGTAGATGACATACTTGCATGCTTTGAAAGTACAGATAGACAAATTAACAAATTTCTAACCTTTCTTAACTCCCTACACCCTTCCATATCACAGTAGAATAAAAATCTGACAATAAAATCGATTTCTTAGATTTAACTATAACCAGAGCTAACAATAAATTAATCACTTATTAGAAGCAAACCATACTTTCGGCAAGGATGTACTTTCGGTAATCCATCTCGCCGAAAAATTAGGTAAGATGGATTTACTGGGAGCCCTTGAAATCCATAAAGCGAAAATTAATCCCGGACATTCCTTCAGTAACGACCAAGTTGACCTAATGTACACCTCACTGTTCGAAGCATTCTAATAGGTATATAAACAGTTATTATTCGTAATTTAAGTACTTAGTTTGATAATGATTACCGTGTAGTCAAAACTAGTCACTAAAAAGAAAATTTAAAGTGGTATAAAAAAGTAAAAGTGTTTTCTTTATTCTTAATATTGAAAAGTACCACCAAGTGAACGCCGTTAAGATCCAAGAATTAGTATTAAATTATTTCTTATATAATCCAATTTTTTTACTATTACAGTGGAATTGCCTTTGTCTGCTTTTGTTATAGTAACATCTTCTGTTTTTACTTTGTTTTATGTTTTTAATTAATTTTGAATCGAATTTATTATCAAGTTCAGCCTGATTTAATAAGTTTTCCAATTTTCTCTTTGTTTAATAGACAATCACTAACATTTTTTTCTGCAATTTCTGTTTCTACAATTAACGTTTCTTTAAAATTTACACAATTTATATTGTATCAATATTTGTGGCCTTCATTGTAACTATAAAAATGATATGTGTTTATTATAGTTCTATCAGCAATAGTATTATGGGATGGTTCACATCGTAGTCTTGCAATTTTATTTTTTTGTGCATGGAATTTCTTATAAACACTTACTTTCCTTCTTACTTAGTCATGCATGAGGTCAAATTCTACTGGATGTAGGTCCAACAGTAGTTCTGTTTGTAGAACCTTGAGTTACGTAAGGATTGTGTCTCTTTTCCGGAGCAAAAAATTTGATTCTTCTTTATTCCATAATTTTTTCTGCTGCTGATTTGGCTTTTCTCCCGCCAATTGTATTGTACACGAAAATAGTTCTATTTGAGGCTTTCTTGATTGAATTTGATATTTTGGATTGCTTGATCTTTTGCGCTTGGCACAAGAGTATTTTTTTTTAATTTATTGATATTTTGCTGCATTAATTGTACCTTATACTATCTCATACCTTCATAGACCCACTGCGGACATACACCCTTAAATCATAATGCCCTTAGGAAATTTTACTGGTTTTTTAAGGCAATCTTTATGAAATTCCTCATTTGCAGTTTACGAAAGTCTCCCACACACTCGTTTTTACCCAAATGAGCCGATTTATTTACTGCTTTTCTGTAAGTAAAGGTATTCCTTACGAATACTAAAAAATCATGAAATTTATATAAACATGATATGTGTATCCACATTCTGCAGCACACCATTGATAACGTTTTTGCTGTTTCTGCATTCCACTGCGCTGTGATAGTTCTTAGAGTGTTACAACGACCCAGTTTGCAAATTTTTACTATTAAATACAATTACCCTTTGATATTTTCCGTTACCTCCCCATTACTTTTTTACCCGTTATTGGAAAGATCTACGAATCCCTTCTTAAAAACAAAATCCTCTACCTAATTTCAAACCAGATCCCCAAATATCGATTTGGTTTTCTTCCACATAGATCAACTTCCCTCCCACTTACTAACTTAGTATACAATTTTCAAACATCTCACCTTGAAGGCAAAGCCTCAGCAGCTCTATTTTTAGATGTCCAAAAAGCTTTGGACCATATTTCCCAAACGATGATCGCCCCCACTGCTTCCGTAAAGTACTTGGGCATAACCATAGATTAAAAAATTAACTTTAAAAAACATACAGCCATAATACAAGGTTAAATTACTTCTAGGGAAAAATGCTTTAGAAGTTTAACATATAAATACAGTGGTATAAATACAAGAACAGCTGTCAAAATATATAAGATGATCTGCCGCCCACTACTTGTGCCCTCTATCCCAACCCCACCAATCCAACGTCCCGCAATATTGAAGTTAGCCAGCGAACATCCCTCCGTACCCTAAAAAACTCCGTCATCTTCTTAATCCTTTACACAATCCTTCTAACCAGCTCCTGTATGATACCACTTTAGTTATCCCCATCCTAGAACGCCTTTGATTTTTATCAGAAGAATTCTCCAAAAATCCTTTCAACTTTCACATATTATCCTTATATTGTATTCCTAGAAACCCTAGTTTAAACCCCAAATTTAAAAATCCTAATTCAACCATATTTGATTTCATCTCATCGTTTCATCCATCTACGCATTAACGACTGACGCCATATGACCGGACAAAACAAGACAGAAAGACCTCTGGTCGATAGCCTTTTGACGAACTACCTCACTAACACATCATTCATTATTTATTAATTAAATGTAAATATGTATAGTTTGTCAATAAAAATGTGTATTATTATTAAAAAACGCAGAAAATTTTCAAACATTACACATAACTCAAAAAACACCACAAGTGAGCAAAATAAGCAAAATAAAATTTAAAAAATATCAATAAATTAAAACAGAAACAAAAGGAATTTTAAGCAGATATATTAACTGGAAATTCTATTAAAGGAAATATACAAAATACGAAGAAAAATAATATTACCAAAATATTGCAAAAAAACGATAACGTAATATATCATATTACACTTCTGTCATGCTGACATAAACTGCCAAACATTACATCCGAAAAAGTGGACAAATAAACCGATGTAACGTAACATATCGAAGATTTCAGATCTAGAAGCCTTACTGACATCATGGTACAAGAAGGATTTGAGTGGAAGAACATATTTAATTATGAACACTGCCGTATGTTTTTTTGTAATTAATTTGTTTTTATATTTAAGTTTAAAGAAAGGATACCAAGGATCTAAATAAATTAATAAAATAATGAAAACAGAAAATAACGTAAAAGAGGATTTTCAGCAGTACTCTAGTTAGCATGGCATACTGAGCTAGCTAATGTGAATTCAAATTCTACTGTACACATTTTTGAACAACATATTATTAAAATAACATATGTCAATCTGGACATTTAGAAATTACAGAATAAAAATCGAAAGCAAAACCGAAAAAGTATATAAAAGGAACTTTGATTAAATATATGAAGTTAAATTTATCGATCCTGACATTTTAAAAATGCAGAAGCATTAAAAAAACTTTGCACAGATTTCGTTAATGAAATCCTCAATTACATCTGTGTTGAAGAAGGTTCAATAACTTTAATAATGACCAAATGATAAAATTTGTTAATGATTTGGGACCTGAATGCAAATCATCTTTGTAAACTGAAAATCTTTTATCGAGTATTGTGGATGATTTTATTGATGCTGCTTTGGCTACTTGTAATGTGCTTCTTAATAAAGTTCATAAAAAGAAGGATAGTTGGATAAATGTATAAATTCACCGTTTATTTTACATCTAGTAAGCTTGAATTTGTGTACATCAGATACACAAACGATGATGCATATCAGTGGAAGAAACTTGAGAAAATGACAGATGAAGCTCTTGGTTATCATAATATGGTTACTAATGTTTTGAGAGATGGATATGACGTTGACACAGCTAAGGAACATTACATTGACAAGATGAACAGTAAAACAAATTAATATTAAAACTTAGATATCATTTTCTTCAATGTGAAACCAAGTCAGTTTTTAAAATCTTTTGGTGATAAGAGTTAGTAGCTTATATTTTAGGTGTAGCAAACTATTTATTGTATTTTTTTCTAATAACACCATGGTTGTTTTAACATTGTATTTTAATAAATATAGTGTATTTTAATAAATATGAATTGAATTGCTGGATAGAACAATGTATGAAGGTTTAAATTAAATTACACTTGGTTTGTTCCACTTTTATTTTATATTTACTCGACTAGTTTCGCTTTTTAATGTATTATCAAGAGTAAGTTACAAAGGAAACTGAGAAGTTTATATATAATCAGGTAATTAGAGATTTTAGGATCGGGGAATTCCAAATCTCCTGGTTGGCGTTGACGAAGTTTTTCTCAGCTTTTATTACCCTGTGTAATTTAATTTAAACCTTCATCAGACAAGGTTTAAAATTTTTCACCAAGTGATAAATGAGAAAGGCATTCAAGAAATTTATAAATTCATGCAAAAGTTTTAATATTTAAATATAAAGCATATGCTTTGCAATATGAAAACATCTACCAACGTGATTCACATCTCCAATGTTAATAAATAAAAGCTAAAACAGTCAGTTATTACTTGATTGTTCTTTTTCTTGGTTATAGCTGAATTCTAGATTCTAAATTTGTAGATAATTGGCATTTTATTAATAATTTAAAATATTATTTCTGAAAGTCTACATTAGTGTATATTTTAATTAATTGATTGCATAATAAATAATCATATTTTAATAAATATTTTTTATTCAAGTATTAATTTTAATCTTTTTATATAAAAACTTTTTCCACCAAATTAGCAACGTATATCAAAAGGACAACATCGCAGTTGTTATATAATATTGGATTATATTATATATATATATAATATTGGATTATATTATTATTATTTATATTATATTATATTATATATATTATAATGTATGTTTGGTTTTGTAGGTCTGGGTGATATAACATTTTATCAATAAAATCGAACCCAACTGATCTCTCCCTTACGAATTTATGTATAATCAATGAATAAATAAACTTAAATGCAACGAATAAAATTTTATTATTATTTAGCTCAGTTATAAATTATGCGATTATATCTAATAAGTGTACTATTATTATAAGTGCAAAATACCCATAAAATATTAGGAAAATTATCTTTTGCCAATTACACATATATTTCTTGCTACTAATTCTTTAGAAAGTGTTTTGAAATAAGGATTCCAATACAGTAAAAATAAATTATTTGTTTATCTATTTTGTGCTGTACTGATTGTAAATTATGATATATTTATTTGAAAAAAAAAACACTAATTTAGTTCTATATCATTAACAAAAGATTTGTCTGGGAGTGTACTCTTTCATTTTATTCATTTTAGGTTGAAATAAATTTTTTACTAAGCAACCCATTGTATACACGCAAATTGCTTTTTATAATTCATTTCGCTTTTTAGAATGCATATAAGTTTCCTTTCTTATTTGTTACTTCGCAAACTTTATATCCACACAAACAAAAAAACATATTTTTTTAAATCGCACTTACAAAGCCTAAAAAGAATACCTAAAAAGAAGTCTTGTCTAGATTAATGTAGGAGAGAATATATAAAAATATAAAATACTAAATTAAATATTGACTAAATATGTAATTACGACAATTACACCATAAAGGTGATTGATTAGTTATAGTTAATATAGATTCCAATGTAATAACATTGTTCAGCTCTAGTTACAGTTGTTCCAAATCATGATCGAGTAAAGTAGTAAATTCCGCAGGCTATAATTTTAACTCTAATTATAGTAGTTACTGCCTTTGTTATCCGTCGGCAAATTTACTTGATAATTAATCGACACTCTAATAAAATGAATTATGATTATATAGTAATGTACGTTAAGTAATATACAGCGCCGTAAAGATAATAATTACTCTCTTGAGTATATTCGAGAATGTTGGCGTGCTCAAATATTTAAAACCCACGTCTCTGAACAAAAAGGCTAGGATAAACGAAAGATTAAGTTAATGCTGTATACGTTAACGGTCTAAAACTTAATTATAAAGATTTGATGTACCTTTAAGTAGATTTTGCTAATATGTTTACATCAAAGCTAATATTATTATCAGTTCCTTATTTTAACAAGTCTAGTTTTTCTATATAATTTTTTAATAACAACATATTATTTATATTATTTATATTACTTTATTCACGAGTAAGACTTTAATTTATAAAATATTTAATCATTTTCAATTTACTACAATATTAATATTTTCGAACTAAGACTAGAGTACATAAATTAACGTATCTATGAACATGGAATCTTGATATCAAAGGGTTCCATACAATGTATTCTTTGCTGTACATGAAAGGGGAATTATATTATACGTTTGTATGAGCAAATACTGTTTGTTGGAATTTGATTAATGTTTTAATTATCCTTTTCCATTAAAGAGTTGTCAAGACTACACTGGATAGAGATCATCTTTGTAAACAATATTTACTTGCTATATTAGATTGTGAGATTAATTAAAATTTCATTAAATATGATAGAATATTTTTAGATATGGGAAATATTACATCTTTATCTAATAAACCCAAATACATCTTTAGAACATAAGAAATAAACGAAGATATCTCTGTTGCATCTGTACTTATGTATATATATATATATATATAGTAATCAAATAAATATGTAGATAATTTAGGTAAAAAGTTAGTAATTATGTAGCTTATTAGTTTCAGAGTAAGCACAGACATAATTTCATTTTGTACATCATTGTAATGATACTTTAAAATAAAGAATATTAATATTATTATTTTTATTAGCACTAAGTATGCCAATTTTAAATTAATTCAAATGTCACATACACTTTTGATAATGTAACTATACTAAAACTAATCCTATATGGCATAATAATTATAGCAATGTTATTAATCCATTCTAGTTCTCTGAAGAGGGAATTTATTTTGTGTTGAATTAAATAATATTTGATAGTATTTGTATTCACAATATTAAAAAAATAAATTTCTTGCAACTAATTCTGCAATGCTTGCAGTATGTCGTCTATTCTTTATAGATTATTGAGGTCAGCATATATATATACAGTGTGTCTGCTTAAGTTCGCACCATATGGAAAACTTTTTTATTATTAATTTTACGAAAAAAAGTTATTCTTTATAAAAGTTCTGCTTGGTCCAAAACTTAAAATACAATCATCAGATATCAAATTTTTCAAGCCGTATACGAGTAATGTCAAGAAATATGAATTCTTCTCAAGAGTAAAGTACCTTTATTTGTGACAATATCGAAAATTATTATTATAAAAAGTTGTTCGGAATAAGAAACTATGTTCTAATATGCAATTATATCCAATTACATGAACAAAAAATATTTTCTTTTTTTTATCCAACGGGTGTCCAACAATTATTGCATTCCCGGGTGGCGTTGGAATCAAAAACGTAGGTCAATTCTTTCATGTGCCAAATAAATGAACTGACATGTTAATTGTCAAACATAACCTAAATGTGCATTAAAAATGTCAGTTCATTTATTTGCAACATGTAAGAATCGACCTACGTTTTTTATTCCAACGCCACGCGGGACTGCAATAATTGTTGGACACCCGTTACAATAACAATGTAAATGTAAGTGTAGTTACGTGAAATCTAGGATGCACTGATAAACAAGTGATTTCTTGATAGCAAGAATTGTTTGATAGTGAACGTCAAATAAAATTTGTTAACATGCCAGTAATATTAAGTGTGGAAGAAAAAATAGAAATTGTTAAAACAATGAAATTGGTGAAAATTATAAAGCTTATCGTAAAGCAGCTGAAATTTTTAATAACAAACATCCAGGGAAAAATATACATGATACATCAGTAATGAGAATTATGGAAAAATTCAAAACATGTGGAGATGTTAAAAATAAATTCACAAACAAACGTCGAAAACCTGTTGCAAGTGAGGAGATGAAGTTAAATGTAATGTTATCTGTAGTGGAAAAACCTAAATTGTCTCTGCGAGAAAGGGCATCTTTGCTTCCAGATAAAATTGGTAAACATACAATATCACAAATTTTTAAAGAAAACAAGTTACATCCATATAAACCACAATATATCCATACTTTAAAACCTGGGGACTACGACAGACGACTAGATTTTTGTTTTCTTTTCCAAGGAAAGCTATAAGACGATCCTTTTTTTGCTAGGAAAATAATGTTTTCTGACGAAGCTACATTTACGTCTAATGGAACAGTGTCTTCGCAAAATTGTCGATGGTGGTCTGACTCCAATCCTCACTTTACGATTCAAACTCGCCATCAATATTTTTTAAAAACTAACGTTTGGTGCGCCGTTTACAAGGATAAAATAATTGGCCCTTTTTCTTTCGACAATCTATGACTTCTCAACGATATCTAAATTTGTTACAAAATCAGTTGTATGATTTTCTTCGTGACCTTCCAAGACATGAACGGCAACAGGTATGGTACCAGCAGGATGGTGCAACATGCCATAGTACGATGGAAGTAAGGCAATATCTTGAAAATATCTTTTATGAAAGGTTAATTCATAGATATTCCGATATTTCTTGGCCAGCTAGGTCGCCAGATTTAACCCCATTAGATTTGTTCTTATGGGGTTACTTAAAAGAAAAGGTATATCAACACAGACCATTTGCAGACGTAGATCATTTGGAAACAATTATTATGGAAACAATTCAGGGTATAACTCCGAATATAATTAGAAATGTTTTGAGGGAATTTTCTTCTAGAACGGAAACCTGTATTGTGAGAGAAGGCGACTACCTTGAAGCAATAGTTAATTGATGTATTCTAATATGTAATTGATAATTATTGTAAAATAAAATAATTTTGTTATGTATCAACGAGTAAAACAATTGCTACTTTTTTACTTTTTCTTCCACACTCAATATTACCGGCATGTTAACAAATTTTATTTGACGTTCACTGTCAAACAATTCTTGCTATCAAGAAATCATTTGTTTATCAGTGCATCCTAGATTTCACGTAACTACACTTACATTTGCATTGTTATTGTAGATAAAAAAAAGAAAATAAGCTTTTTCCATGTAATTGGATATAATTGCATATTAAAATATAGTTTTTCATTCCGAACAACTTTTCATAATTATAATTTTCGATATTGTCACAAATAAAGGTACTTTACTCTTGAGAACAATTAATATTTTTTGACATTACTCGTATACTGCTTGATATCTGATGATTGTATTTTAAGTTTTGGATCAAGCAGAACTTTTTATAAAGAATAACTTTTTTTCGTAAAATTAATAATAAAAAAGTTTACCATATGGTGCGAACTTAAGCAGACACACTGTATATATATACAGGGTTATTCACGCTATACGGCACGGAATATTGTGGCCAAAATACGTGATTTTCAAAAAGTTTCACTTTGGGGATATATGGGGGTCTATTAGGGCTACTTTTTAAAATTACTTTCATAATATACAGGGTGTCCCAAAAACACTAAAACTATCAAAGTTGAGTTTTTTTAATGAAACACCCTGTATTTTATTGCATTTTTGGATCCTTCGATCAAAATAAGTGTCTGTTTTAATAAGGTTTTTATTACTTAAACCTTAAGGTTTTTGAAATAATTTGAAATTTGTAAAAATTTAACCTAATTTTCATGTTTCAAATACTTAAAAAGTAATTAAGTTATGCATACCAAATTACACTAAAATGTAACAATAGATCATATTTTATTTTCCAACTATAATAAATTTGACATCTTATACCGGGTGTAAAAAAATTGGAATTAAACAAATGAGAACTTTAAATGGCTATAACTTCATTTATTTAAATGGAACGCTATATTTATTAATTTATCAGCAAATGCACGTTTTAATTACCAATCGAATGGTATTTATATCTTAAATGTTAAGTCTTCTCGTTTTTACAGAAAACGCCAAAATATTGTTTATTGCACCGTTTTAGTACTTTTTAAGTAAAAAATTTAATGTATCTAGTTTTCTATGGTATTTAAAAACGTCAGATAATTAATTTAGTCTGCCACTTTAGTTTAAAAAGCCTGTCTTTTGTTATAGTTGTCTTATTTTGCATTTTTGTGTTAGATCGTTAGTAATCATTATTGTTTGAACATCGCTGTTGTATTTTTTGGTAAAAAATGAAGATTTACTCAAAAGAAGGGGGTATTGGCATTATCTTTATGCTTGGAGAATGTCATCAAAATTGTTTATTGGCTTGTCGAGTTTATACTTAAAGGTTTCCCGAAGGAAATCACCCTAAGCCAGCCATTTTTGAGAGACTATTAAACCAATTTATAGAAATTGGAAGTGTCAGTTATAAAAACCCCAGTATAAGAAAATCTGTGTAAATTTTCATTTTTTACTATTAAATACAACAACGATGTTCAAACAATAACGATTACTAACGATCTAACACAAAAACGCAAAATAACACAACTATAACAAAAGACAGGCTTTTTAAACTAAAGTAACAGACTAAATTAATTATCTTACGTTTTTAAATACGATGGAAAACTAGATACATTAAAATTTTTACTTCAAAAGTACTAAAACGGTGCAATAAACAATATTTTGGCGTTTTATGTAAAAACGAGAAGACTTAAGACTTAAGATATTAATACCATAAGATAGGTAATTAAAAAGTGCATTTGCTGACAAATTAAAAAATATGGCGTTCCATTTAAATAATTCAAGTTATAGCCATTTAAAGTTCTCATTTGTTTAATTCCAATTTTTTTACACCCGGTATAAGATGTCAAATTTATTATACTTGGAAAATAAAATATGATCTATTGTTACATTTCAGTGTAAATTTGGTATGCATAACTTAATTACTTTTTAAGTATTTGAAACATGAAAATTAGGTTAAATTTTTACAAAATTCAAATTATTTCAAAAACCTTAAGGTTTAGGTAATAAAAACCTTATTAATAAAACACACACCTATTTTGATCGAAGGATCCAAAAATGCAATAAAATACAGGGTATTTCATTCAAAAAAATACAACTTTGATACTTTTAGGGTTTTTGGGACACCCTGTATATTATGAAAGTAATTTTAAAAAGTAGCCCTAATAGACCCCCATATATCCCAAAAGTGAAACTTTTTGAAAGTCACGTATTTTGGCCACAATATTCCGTGCCGTATAGCGTGAATAGCCCTATATATATATATTGAATTCTGAACTTAGTTTGGTTTATCATACTGGTTGCGAATATAGGCATGTGTTTAATGAATCAATCTGTAAATAATATATTTGGATAATCCGATTGGTTAATTTAATAAAATTGTTACAATTAGAGGTAAAATTTTGCTACAAATATTATTTACAGAAAAAATATAAATCTTTTTCATATCAATATAATTGAAAGCGACGTAGTCAATTGTTTCAATTACTAATAATCTTTTATAAAATATGTATTAAAGCAATGACAGATGGAGATTTCTTTATAAACTTACACGTGGATGTGTTGAGTTTCCTATATTATATACCTATTTAGAGCTTGTAATATCTTTGGGCTTGTAAAATATAATTCGCATTTAGAGTTCTACTATATAATTTCAAATTCTTTTTAGCGATGGTTAATTCATAGTGAATTTATGTATACTTCATTAATTATATTTTAAGAATATTTGATCTTATAACGGGTGTCCAACAATTATTGCAGCCCCAGGTGGCGTTGGAATAAAAAACGTAGGTCGATTCTTACATGTTGCAAATAAATGAACTGACATTATTAATGCACATTTAGGTTATGTTTGACAATTAACATGTCAGTTCATTTATTTGGCACATGAAAGAATTGACCTAGGTTTTTGATTCCAACGCCACCCGGCACTGCAATAATTGTTGGACACCCGTTATTATCTATTAAAAATATTAAATATGCTAGAAAATATGCACCAGGATTGACCAACATATTAATAAAACGGAAATAGATATTTTTCTACTCGAGCAAAGCTTTAATATAGAATGTATAAGCAGATAAATAAGTTAATATCATGATTTATAAACTGTGTGTGTTAACTTTATTAAAATGACAAGTTTGAAGGCATTACTTACAGAGGAGTTGACAATTCGTTACGGATCTTAATCAAGAAGTCACGGTGTATCATATTACAAACTCCAGAAATGACCTTTTGGAGGTTTTATATTATTAAATAGCCTTATATTTTATATTATATTGATGATAAATTCATTTAAATATCTACTCAGATATAATATAATTCCATCGTTTCTTGTAATATTTGGTTGTTTCTTTCATTAATAGATTTCGTTTAGGTGAATATTTATTATTTGTTTTACACGTTTACACAACTCTCCTAACTAGTTTATATCATACAATTATTTACAAAGGGGTTATTAAAACCCTACTAAATCTGCATAAATTTCATCTTAAGTTTTACATCCTTTAGAGATGAATATTTAGTGAAGCTACAAGTATTTGACATTTTTTTGAAGGTTATCTCCAGAAAATTGTATCTTTGGGTTGGCTCGTATTGTTTCTGCTTTTAGAAGAGAAGTTTTTTGTATATTCATAATGCTATTTTGGAGTGTATTAGTTGTTTTATCTAGTTCAACCATATCTATTATAGGTTCATTATTAGATTCTTTATTACTTTTCCTATATAGAATATACAGGGAAAGTATTTTTTTTGTAAATGAGAAGCCGTGGGAGCTGTATTTTGATATTTTTTGCCTACTGCTTATAAACTATAGAAGTTACATGAAATTTATATAACAAGTATTTGTAAAGAATCCAAAATGAAGCAAATTGTTAAGAATAGCCTTTTTGCATAAACATTATAGTTTTTGAGAAAAATGTAAGGAAAGTTCTATGATGATCACATCACCATTTTTTTATGTTTTTTTTACATTTTACAACTTTTAATTTAAACCGTCGCTTATGATTTACCGATTGAAGGGTGAGCTAGAGGCCACCCACCCACCCTACATATACTTGATAACTTTAAATAGTAATCGTTAATGATATTTCTGCAAAAAATATACAATAAAACCTTGTATGTAATAAAAAAACAAAAACAAAATCAAAATTTAAGTTTAAATATAAATGACTTTCTTTAGCTAATCTTATTTATTTTAGATTTAAAGTCTGTCCACCCATCATGGATTCATGTTTTATTGATTTACTCACTCAAAAATATTACATTTATAATTTGTTTTTTTATTCAAAAATGTTTGCAATAAATTTTATTGGAAACTGCGAGATGATAAGGAATTAACGTTTATATGTATATGTAGGGTGGGTGGGTGCCCTAAGTCCCACCCTCCAATCAGTAAAACATTATAAAAAATTATTTGAAAAAATTGTTTGAATATATCTACTAAAATTTGCAAATAATGTTACGTTTATTTACGTTTTACAACTTTTAATTAAAACCCTTGCTTATGTTTTACTGATTGGAGGGTGGGTTATAGGCTACCCACTCACGCTACAAATACGTGATAAGTAATTATTAATTTAATTGATAGTGAGAAAATTAAATTTTCTTAATGAGCATTTCTGCACTTATGTTTAGCATTTTACTGTAAAAACTCCAGCTAATAGTTAAAACAAATACTCCCCGTACTAAAGCACCGCCAGGCATTGAATGACATAACTGTTAGCTGTCGTTACATGTCTGAAATAATATTCAGCACGATTTAACAATTTTTTGTGGTGTTATCATTTTTTAACCGCTCCTCGAAAAGTGTTATGCAATGACAATCTGCAGACACGTGTTTCGCTGTATCTCAGCTCATCAGTGCAGTTATGTCATAACTACGCGCGTCCTTTCTGGTGAAAGGCCGTTTTATAGTAAAATGTAAAACTTAAGTGCAGAAATGCTCATTTAGAAAATTTAATTTTCTCACAATCAATTAATATTATTAAAACTGCACTAATATTTCAATATTTAGTTTGAATATTTAAATGCCGAGAGCGGCCTTTTTATCTGTGGTGATATCGTTTTTTATTATTATTGGAATTGATTCATTCTCGCGACGGCCTTTCACCAGAAAGGACGCGCGTAGTTATGACATAGTTGCACTGATGAGCTGTGATACAGCGAAACACGTGTCTGCAGATTGTCATTGCATAACACTTTTCGAGGAGTGGTTAAAAAATGATAACACCACAAAAAATTGTTACATCGTGCTGAATATTATTTCAGACATGTAACGACAGCTAACAGTTATGTCATTCAATGCCTGGCGGTGCTTTAGTACGGGGAGTAGTTGTTTTAACTGTTAGCTGGAGTTTTTACAGTAAAATGTAAAACATAAGTGCAGAAATGCTCATAAGAAAATTTAATTTTTTTTTTTTATCAATTAATATTATTAAAACTGCACTAATATTTCAATATTTAGTTTGAATAATTATTAATTGTTGATGGATTCTACTAAAAGAAAAATCTCGTTCAGTTTCGCATTCCCTTTAACTTTTAATCATAACGATGGTTGCGACCGTTACTACGTGGTAATTTATAATGAACACTGAATAAAAAACTTACTATGTTTTTAACCACTATAATTATTAATTATCATACGTATGAATTAATATATTCAGTGCTCTTTTAACTTTTATTTTAAAGTTATGTAAGATTTTTCAAATTTAGAAAAATATCGGGGAAAAAAAATTACGCCTCGAGTAAACATCTACTTTCGGTTTATAAATTTTCACCAAAAGTTTTTAAATTTTATCCGTTTTGAAGTCCCCTGAAACCTTGCCACTAAGTTCTGTAAAAAAATGTATCTGTGTATGTGTCTGTCGGTGGGTGTTAGATCTCAAAAACGAATGTTCCTTTAAACTTTAAACTTAAGGTTTTATCGGTAAACACTGTAACTGAAAAGCTATTGGTGAACATTCATAAACATGAAATTTATATAACAAGTATTTGTAAAGAATCCAAAATTAAGCAAATTGTTAAGAACAGCCTTTTTGCGTAGACCTCATAGTTTTTGAGAAAAATATAGGGAAAGTACTAAGATGGTCACATCACCATTTTTTTTGTAATTGGTGAAGTCGTGTTATAAAATTACCTTCTGGTCAGCTAGAAAGAAATTAATTCTACCATTTCTAATGTAATGTATAAATATTTCGAGTTGTAAAATTTAAGTTTTGTATATGTATATGGTTACTATTTTAAGAAATACCCAAGAAATATTTTATTTAAGAAGGAATTTTAAACGAAAGCGATTGTTCCAAAATTACCCAAAATATTGAACGTATTAGTTTCTTACTTCCATAAATAATTCACAAAAATTTTTAACGTATGAAATAATAGGGGAATTATTTTGAATTTATGATTTGGATTATTAAAATAATTCCAAATTACATTAAATTTGTAAGTGCAGGTAAAAATTCTATGTAAATTAGTGTATTGGAGATTCATTTCGTGATACATCTTGAATAAATTTTTGGATTATACTAACCCTCCAATTGTTTTTATTTTGCATAAAACTGGAAGCTTAGGTTGATTTGATGGATTCTACCCTTCAATTAATAAACTTACCCAACTATTTATCATACATTTTGTGATTATTTAAGTCTACTTCTAAATTCTTATTTATTCATTCACAAAATCAAGTGTTGCTTGATATATAAAAATATTTCTTTTATTGATGACTTTCCCTAACTAGTGTTTGTACAGATTATATTTTGTCCATATGTTATCTGATGATTTCGAATTGTTTCTGAGCTCTTAGGATCTGTTCTATTTTTTGTTACAAATTTTAGCTTTTGCGACAATTTAAAGGAACCATCTTCTGACATTAACTTATCGTACTCGTGACTTAATTATTGCATATTTCACGTGTTAGCTAACTAAATTTGGAAAATGTTTCCTGTGGTAAATCAAAAAATAATACGCTAGGTCAATGAAGAGTTTGTTACATAGACAAGAAGTACAAGATAAAATAATAACAATAACAAACTTTATTTGCCACAGAATATATACAACTACATAGATTGGACACGTCAAATGAAAAACCGTTACAAGAAATTAAGAAAAATATTCACCAAAAATAATTAAAAAAATATTTTCAATTATAAATTCAAGCAATTTTTTCTTAAATATTCTTAATGTATTAGCTGATTTAATGTAGTTTGGTAGATGGTTAAATAGTAGGGCTCCAAGTACGTTAGGTGACTTTTTCGTAGCATTTAATTATATAAATGTTGTCGTAGTTTCTGGTGTGGTAATTATTAATTTGTCCAGATGAGACAATATCTGAATAATTTTTAAAAACATACTGACAAAGTTCATATATAATCAAGGATGGTAACGTTAGTATACCCAACCTTTTAAAATATGGTTTGCAGGAGTCTCTGCAACTAATACCTCCATGCAACGTATACAGCATTACTGAGCTATGAAGATAAATTTCTATGAGGAAGATATACCCCAAAAGCATAGTCCATATCTCAGTCTTGATTCTATGGTAGCGTAATAGAAATCTTTTAGTTGGTGTAGAGTTAAATATGGTTTGATGGCACGAATATTATAACAATATTTACATAGTTTAGTTTAGTTTAGTTTATTTACTTTACAAGTCCTACAAAAAAAATATACAAAATAAGATAAATAAATAATAAATTTGATGTTAGCTGACTATGTTATCCAATCAAGTTTGTTATCAAGATTTTCTTCTAAAAATTTTGTGCTCTGCTTAGGTGATATTCGATATGTATTCAAATTAATGTTAAGTGAAAATTCTCTTTTTAAATGCTTGTTATGAAATCTAATATAAATTGTTTAGGTAAATTAATCGACAGTTTGCTACATAAAAACTAATAATTGATTTAATACAGTAGTGCAAGATTTTTCTAATTCAGAATTTACTTTACTGCTGAAAATGGCTGTAGTATCGCCAGCATACATGAATATTGGTATGTTGGTATATTTCGTATAGTGACAAAACATATTATGATGAGTAATGTTATGTTATGTTTATGTTTATTATTCTTTAGCTTACAATCCAAAATTTAAAAAAATACATATCAATATCTACACAAAAATTATAGGAAACGTACAAAAATTTTGGCTGGACGAAGCTGGGCGGAATTCGTGCAGCAGCGACGATCTTCCACTCTAACCCTTGTTTGACCACGATGCTGAGGGAGCAAATATCCTCTTGAACATCTGGATTCTTCTAGAAAATGCTTTAATTTTCTATTTTGTCCCATTTTTATGGGAGACTTTTGGCTGTTAATGTCAGCATGACAGATATATATATATATATACTGGGTGGGCCAGATTCAAGTTTCTTTTTAATAACGCAATAAAATGCACAAAATTAAATTTGTTTCCATGTATTATGGCTTTATTAGTAATAGAAAACATTCCCATTAATTATAAAACACAACTTCATTTGAGTGGCTGTCTCGTCTGGCTTCATAGTAGCGCATTCCGTCACTCCAATTTTCCAAGACCTTGTTGATGATTTCGGGCTATAACTCACCGATTTCTTGGATGACATTGGCCTTAAGTGCATGCATCGTTTCTGAATTATTGGCACAACATCGGTTCTTCAGGGTTCCCCGCAAAAATAAATCCAAAGAGATCAAATCGCAGCTCCGAGATGGCCCATTGACATCGCCAAGACGGCTAATAACACGATTTGGAAATTTGGTGCACAAAAGATCGATTGTGGCATGGGCTGTGTGGAATAGCGCGCCATCCTGCATGAACTAGGGTCAACCAGATCCATGTCTTCAATTTCAGTAAAAAACTTCGCATAACATGGCTCCGTAACGCTCACCATTGCCGAAACCTTGTTCCCAGTCGCATTTTCGAAGAAAAATGGTCCAATGATGCTATCACTCCACAATTCGCACCAAACTCTCAATCTCTGTGGTTGCATTGCCTTCTCAACAATAACGTGCGGGTTTTCTGTCCCCAGATGTGTCAATTTTGTTTGGTAACGTATCCGCCAAGATGAAAATAAGCCACGTCAGAAAAAATGATTTTTAAGTACTCACTTTGGAAATAGGTTTGGAATATTTCTTAACGTTGTTCAAGCGTAAATCGACTCATTTCATACCGCGGAGGTTTGATACTAACTTTCAGTCAAGATTTCGAAAAAAGCTGTCAGTATCAAAATAATCTATGATTTAAAAGGAAACCACTAGTTGGCCCACCCTTTATATATATATATATATATATATATATATATATATATATATATATATATATATATATATATATATATATGTTGAGTAAAACATATTTTAACGTTGATTCCTGAGGAATCTACTTCGTTATATATGTTATTATATAATAATAATACTCAATTATTTGTCTGTATAAAATAAATACAGTTATACAGACAAAGAATTAAGTATTATTATTACATATTTTAACTTTTTGTCTTCTATTTTCTAAGTATGACTTAAACCAGTCGTGCGTTGTGCCTCTGATACCGTAGCCATACAGTTTATTTAAGAGAAGCTCAATATCTTAAGTGTGAAAGGCCCGACTCAGGGCACTAAAAATTCATATGGGATATTCACCTGCTTGTAGGCGTTCAATAATTTTAGAATATAATGGGTGCAATCATTTTAGAATACAATAAGTGCAACGCCGTGGTAATTGACTTTTTTTTTCTGAAACCATGCTGTGAAGTTCTTAATATAGCATATTTATTGAGATATTCGTTGAGCATTAATTGCCTACATATTTCAAATATTTTGTAAAAAACTGAAGCTAGAGTTATTGGTCTGTAATTTGTACTATCCATATGATCATTCTTTTTGTAAATTGAAATGATGATTGACTCTTTTAATATATTAATGAAAACTTCTCCTTCTAAGAGGCTTACCAATATAAATTGCAGCAAATGTAACTAAAAAGTCTAGAATATTATCAAAATCGTATTATTTTTTTATTTTTTAGATTATTTATTATAACCAATATTTCATGTTCATCATAGAGTTTTATTGTGGCTGAGAGTTATAGATCTGAGTTGCCAGAGTAGTCTGTGTGTGAATTTTGTTAAGATACGGTACGTTTTAAAAAAATTAATTAAAAAGAGCTGCAGCTTTTTCAGGGTTTTTAACATAGTTCCCATCGTTATGCAGAACAATGTTTTTTAGTTTTGTAGTTTTATTTGAGAGCTCTTTTGTGACTTGCTACGAAGATCTTGTTATATTATCCGAGTTGAATATTTTACTTTGGTAATAGTTTTAGTATTTGAAGCAAGTTTTTGATCTTGTTTTTTTAAGCTTGATATACAGAACTTAAAGCTGGGTGATTAGATTGAATTATGAATAAATCATGTAATTTTTTACTTGAAATTTTAATATCTGCATTTTCCAGGATTTGTTGCAAGAAATATAAATACTAAGCGTCTTAGTTGATAACAAGGTTCTGTATATATAGTCTAAACATGATCAACTTGAAGCTGTACATCTTGTATTATCATTATAGATAATAGCATTTTTTTAATATTATGAGATTAGTAGACTGTGTATTAGAATTTATGTTAAAGTCTCCGTTTTTATATACAATTTTAATTTTTATATTGTGGCATACGTGGAAAATAAAAAAAAATAAATGATTGATTTATTGAATGAAATCTTAAGTTACAATAATTTTATAAATAATTTATGGTTACCTGCTGGAGGCCTGTAACATTTAATAATATATACATAGTGTTTCTTCATTAGCTTGCCATAACAACCCGCAGATGTCTATTATGCCTTCCACCCTGAAATTTTCATATCAATCAATAGTTGGTCGTGAACATTGTAGCTCAAAAATGGCTTAATTTTAAGAAAGCATTGACTTTTTTATTATTGGCTTGACATTTTTTAATTAATTTGTGACAAAAAACTATTTTTAGATTTTTTAGCTTGCATATCCAAATTTCCTGTGTAATTTATTGAATATAGAAGGAATACAAATTTTTAAACCTGATAATAAGAATAGTTGCGACCGGTTCGAAGTGACAATTCATGATAAACATGACATTAAAGCTCTCACTATGTTTTAGTTTATTTTAGGTTAATGATTATTGAAATTTTTTGACATAATATTTTTAAATTCATCTCTTTTTTCATAGTTTTAATTTTTTTATTAAATAGGTTCTATAAATTGTCTTCTTCCTAATATTTAATAATTAAAAAACTTAAAGCACAATATTACCAAAGTTGCCAATAACTTTATTAATACAAACATATTTTTTATCTGTCTACTTTGAACTACATATATTGCATTTCTTTAAATAGTTTTCTACTATTTTATTATATGGTATCTTAATGATTTCCAGTTGTTTCTTTACTCTTCCTCATTAGAAATTTTCTATATTATCCTGAACTAACTACAAAAAAAGTTTCTTGTAAAATACGCTATAGTAATAAATAGTTTGTTTCAAGCAGGCAAAAGTCAATGAATATTGTATTGTAGTATATTTGCATCATGGTAGGTTAAAATTATTTAAATTTTAAAATGCACTGACTTTTACTATTTTAAAATAATAGCAACTGGTATCATTTATTTTCCTGAAAAAATCTCATCTAAACTTATATTTTTTCCAAGTTTCTAAACCTTTTTTTTGTCGAAAAAACTGAAAGTAAGTAGAATAAAACTAGTATTCTATATATTTAATTAATTGCTCACTGAAGCGGTGGTGAAACATTTGTTGAACTATCTTGGATTAAACCAAATTGAAACATAATTTGCATTTGAAAAACATAAATTATATTTTGGATGAAAGAAGCATGGGCAGAGTTTATTTTTAAATCCGTTCTTCTCAAACCGCTGTTGCACCGTCATGTTATGAAGTTGGTATCTTCAACATTCTAATTAGAATCGAATTGGCATAATATTCATAGTCCTCAACTAATTGTGAAGTATTAAAGGTTTAGTTCAATATTTGTTTTGTTTGTAGAAAATCCTCATTCCATTAAAATTTTCTCCTTTTGCATTATTAAAATTTTAATTGTAATTCCAATATAGTAAATCATCAAAACTACAGCAAGAAAATAAAAAGGTCTCTTTTTCTTGTCTCATTTTCAGCAATTTGAACTTTGTAGATTAACTTCTTCCCATAATATCTTCCATATGCTCTATGGGATTTAAAGTTCACTCAAAAACGTAAATATAAAAATATAAAGTTTATTTGAAGTAAATGAAATCAAATTGATGTTATGTAGTTAGTTGCGCTATTAGTAACACTAAAATGACTTCTGTATAATGCAATATCTGTCGTGGGAAGTAGTTGTATCAATAGGTGATTTATTTTGTAGTCTTAATAAGATCCATTTTAGTAGATTTACGAAATGTTATCTAATTTTTAAATTATTAAATTACGAATTAGGAAACATTATATCAGACTTTTATAACTATATAAGATAAATTAGAGTTGAATTGGTATATTATTCAAGGTCATGGAATTTTTGTGAGGTATTAAATTAAATGTTTAGTTCATTTTAATTCTTTGTTCATCGAAAACCCTCATATCCTTTAAATTTTAATTAAACTTCCAGTATAGTAAATGATCAACGCTGCAGAAAGGAAACAAAAATAAAAATAAACATTGAAAATACAGTGTATGTAGTTGATGTATTTTCAAGCTATTTATATGCACAGGTGTACCTTAGAATGAGCGTTTAGTTCAGTGTTTGGAGTTCGCAGACAAGGAAACAATTTAAGTGAAGTAGTACGTTTTCTCGTTCCACTTCGTCCTTTTTACCGTATTAGTCTTCCTGGAGGTTCACTGGTATTATTAAATTCTATTGCAAAAACATTAATAAAAAGGGGATGGTATACTATATACATTCAATTTCATTTGCTTATAAATTATAAATACTCTATATGTAATAATTTTTGTTTTGTCTTTTAAATCAAGTAGTAGTAGTATATATTAAAGTTATACTGATGAGATCAAAAGAACAAAATCCGTGTCTGATAATTTGATCCCTTTTAATAAGAAATATGGTTTGGATCGAGTATCTTATGCAGATTACAATTTAACTACTTATTAAATATTTTATGATATTTTAAAATTAAATTGTTATTTTATAATTTTAATTCTTATAGTGTCTTAATTATATATGTATTATTACAATGTTTTATACTAATATAAATGGTTAATAACGCTTTACAGTAACGGAACGATCCTTAAATTAAGAAGCTCTTTAACTCATACATAAATACACATATAACACTGTGGTCGCTAGCCAAACACTACTATTACTATTTAGTTAAGATAATGCTCAAGAAATAATGCATCATATTATGTTTTTCTGTAAAAAAGCAAAAACAGACACATTTAAAAGATAATTAAATTGGATTAAGATAATCATAAAACATGTTTTTCCGTTAACATTTTGAATTCTCAAGAAATTACATTCAGAATATTTTTGTACACTTCGTATAGGAAGAAAAAAAACGTGTGATTAAAAAGTGCCATTCTCGAAATTAACATTGTATAATTATTTTTAGTGATTTTCATCGAAATATTTACTCATTCCTTTTTATTTCTGAATTGTACATTTCTCTAGTCCTCGAGGGGGTTGTAGAGAATAGGGAAGTGATAAGTAGGTTGGGTAGCAGTGGTATCGTTACGAGCGTATTGTTTTTCTGGGATGAAATGGTCCCGATATAGTCGAATAAAATGCCGGCGCATAAAACGAGTTACAAATATAAATGAACTGGAAGAAATTTCAATTTACAAATACGAGTAACTTTGTTAATATCCCACACTTTATATTTTAATACTGATTACAGATAGTTTCGACACACACTTAAACTAGTCGGTTTTAAACAAAGTATAATTAAAATTATGGTTGACGTATAATTTATATGATACAGAGGGGTATGTAATAATTAGAAAAACACCAAAACACTTACTAAATCTAGAGACAATGAGTCTTATTAAGACTTTAAAACAAATCACTTATTTAAACAACTACTTCTCTCGCTAATAATACCTCGGCAAATAATGTATCAGGTCAGTTTGGTATACTTATATAGGTTAATCCTAACGTGATCATATTATATTTATTATTTTCCTAACTTTGTGTTTAATTTATTTTAATTTAAAAAAAGGTACACTTCACAATTATAAAGGTTTATGGTGTAACATATACTTTTAAAATAATTTTTAGAAAGAAGAAGATGTAATTTTGATTAGGAAGAGATTATAGCTAACCTTATCGTTAGCTTCCAATTCCATCGACTTTTTCATCATCATCTCTTCATTCAGTCAATAGGCAATTTGCATAATAACACTCGTTACCTCGTTTCATTGCACATTCATCGTTAATCCATACTCTTCTATATCGAGTAGCGCATTATGCAACGCGCTACAAGCCGATTCTATAACAATAATTCCGCAAATAATTTCACGGCTGTTGGAGCGGATGAATAATTGCCTTCATCGAAATTACCACCGTTAACCGCCAACAGTTTAAGAATCGATGCATGTCCAGGAATAAAATTACCATCCGACCATCCTGCTGGGCCACTTCATGAAAAATTCATAAACACCACCGTAGATAACGAAAACGTATACAACGTAAAATGATGAAGATATAGTGGTATGAGATAGCAACTTTATTGCCGAATAAAAAAAAAACTCATAATAAAATTCAGTCCTAAAGCTTATTATAAAAATCTAATAAAATAGGGGAATAAAAAGTACATAAAACAAATATCTCGTGCTGAAGTGAGCTTATGGAGTCTGAAAAAGCGGGTTTGATTGATTTTTATTTATGTTGTTGAGTTAATAATTTCAAAGTATAAAATATATAAAATTTTAAGGTTGCAAAAAAATTATTTTCGATGTAATTACGTCTTCAGATAATGCCCAGATCGATATTTAATTATATAAAAGTAGTTTGTGAATTATCGACAGTTCAACTTTTATACTTGCTCTGGTTTCAATACATTTATTATTGCAATAATAGTTTTTTTACTCAATTAAATTGTATTTGATATATTCATTTATTTATAAATTACTAAAATAATTTAAATGTAGTAAATGAAAATGCTTTTATGATATTAAGTTTTTTTTGTTTTGTGTTAAACATTTTTGAAAATTTAGTTACCAAATATAATTTATTATTTCCCTTGAAAAACATATGCATAGGACACTCTATTTATTTGATGTACTAGGTATTAATATAATAAATATTTTCCTGCATGTGTTAGAATTTTTCTTTTCCTATATTATGTTTTTGATTTAATTTTCTTATTAACGCATATTTGTATAAAATCACAACTCATACATTTCACAATCCGCAATCTATAAGTATTTTATAATTACATTTGATTCTAGGACCGTTTAGGATTAATTATTGTTTACTCCAATTAACGATGTAAAAATTCACAAAATATGTGAGACGATGCTACAATCCTTTTTCTAAACCCTCACCTTAAGAAGCTTGCATGTGAGTAAACGATCAGCTCTTCATATTTAAACAAACTTAAACACTCTGATAATCACTTTCACAATCCATCCAATTGTTACATTTTTTCTTAAATCTTGATATTCAAGACATTTAAATGCATTTATGACTCAAGTTTCTCCTCCATGTAGGATACAGTCAGCAGTAAAAATTAGATGATGGACTTTTATAATGAGATGTCGCAAGAACAGTACAGTATCCTATGATTACAATTGATTTGGAGCTCCTTTATGAAAACATAAGGTTCTCTGGTTAAATTCAATCAAGTCACTGACATAGAGCTCTTTTGTCATGTTTTGTGTGTTATTGTTAAAATAAACTTGTCAATAATAAATACTTAGAATTTTAGATCCTCTATTTGAGCTGACATTTCCTATTAAAAAATTAAAAAAGTAATTAATTTTAACGGTATATTCCAATTCAGTATAAGTATGAATTACCAAGTAGTAAGTCGTAGCCAGTATCTTCGCCTTTTTCGGAAACAGAACTTATAATATACTACTTCCTTGAATTCAGGAAATGAATCTGAATCATCTACTGGAAGGTCGCTATAAATATCTTCATTTAAATCATGATGTTTTATTTCTAGGAAATTTTAAAATTACTGTCTTTAGGGCCTTCGAAATTGAACGTCAAGTTCAACAATGTAGATTTTGCATTCAAATCTCTAGATTTCCAAAATTTAGTTGAAATATTTAAATTCCTTTTTAATGTCTGTCGTTTTCTTTCTGTTCTTCAGGTGAAAGGTTTCAAATGATTGAACTTTCTTTTTTTTTGTGATAATTAGAAAACCTTTTCCATGCATATTTTTCCGAGGTCACTCGTTTTACTTTTGATGTTTCTTTTTAGTCAATTCTATATGATGAGAAATCTTTTACATTCCTATTATTGAGATGCAAAGAATAATGGAAAATGTGTAAAACTATTTAAGACATATGTGCTTATAGATGGTAAAAAATATAATCTCTTAGAACGTCAACTTATTAGTGTCCCTGGAGAAGCAGAACGTAACGTTATACATTCGGATGGAAATAAAGACAACCCGATTAAACTACAAGCACCATCAAATGAAGTTAAGACTAGAAACCAAATGAAGAAAAATAAGTAATAATTAATTTTACATTTAGATCACCAAATATATAAGTTTATATTTTTGTATCGCTTTTAATTATTGTCTAACACTTTTAGTTAAATTTTGTTTTGGGGGGACATTATTAAATTGTTCTATTATTAACACAATATGTAATTATCTATAATTATATCATATAAACATAAGATCTACGGTGATAGAATAAATAAATATAAAATTGATATTTTTCAGTGTAATCTTCAAATTATAGATGCTGATATAATAGGCGTTTCAGAAATTTGGCTTTCTGACTTTCATCCGAATCGATGTTTAGCATTAGATGGATTTAATCTTTTAAGAAATGACCGACTAGGCCGATGAGGTTGTGTAGCAGTCTATATCAAAAATAAACGTAATTATACAATTATTAGGTTGGAATCGTCACAATCAGTTGAACAAATTTGGATAAAAGTAACCATTATCATAGAACAGTTGCGGTTAGAATTATATACAGGCTTCCTAAGAGAAATTATAGGGATTTTGCTGATTGTTTTGAAGAGTTTCTCTTAGAGTGCAGTCTATTTAATGATTATATAACCGCAGCAAGCAGTTTCTTCTGTTCGCTCTTAGAGTCGTTGTCTCTTAAACAAATAATTTCGGTATTCACACATATTACTGCAACATCATCTTTAATAGATCTGATTATAACAAATGAACGCAATATCATATATAACTTCAGAAGTGAGTGACTATATTATGATAAATTTGCATTTGCTAATTTATTTTTAATTACATCAACCTAAATTAATTTCTTGTTCCAAATTTATCATAATATAGTCACTCACAAATTATTTAACGTACATTCAATCATTTTTAGTTTATTTTACAGAATTAAATAGTTCAAACTAGTGTTGCTTTGATAGCCTTGCTATTTTGTAACACGCAAATTACTTTTGTATTATTCAATGTCTGTCGAAATATTAGCTAGAGAAGTAGTTGTTTCAAAAGTGGTTTGTTCTTGTAGTCTTAATAAGACTCATTTGTTGTAGATTTTACGAAATATTTTCGTAATTGTTAGAAAATATTACTACTATTAACTTTTATAATAGCAACAAAAATACTCAATTTGATGGGGAATTAAAATTTAATATAATTCAAATTATTATCAATATAAAAACAAATGCAACTGAGATAGATGGTATTAATATAAGTATACTGAAATTATGTTTTCATTCACATATAAATTATATAACGCAAATAGTTAACACTTGTATAAATAGCTGTACGTTCCCTGTAAACTGGAAATCATCGTTGGTAACACCTATTCCCAGAATTCCGAACCGTATGACATTTAAAGATTTAAGACCCATAAATATCCTTTCTATTCTCTCTAAAATTAGAGAAAAAGTTATAGATAGCCAAATACGACACAATTTGACAAAATATAATATTTTACCTAGATATCAATCTGGTTTCAGACCTGCCTATAGTAGCAGTACTAGCCCATGTAATAATCGATGATATAATTCGTGTAACAGATTCGGGTAAAATTACAGCATTGGTTCTAATTGATTACAGCAAAGCATTTGATAGATTTAAAACCTCAACTATTAAAGCTATATTTTAATTTGTCGGATTTGACATCGAATCAAGTGCATTATTGACAAGTTTTTTCAGTAATAGGAAATGAACGGTATAATTGACAATATTATATCTACTCCTCTGAATACTAATTGTGGTGTAAGGCAAGGTACTATATTAGACCCTTTAGTATACGCTATTTATACTACATCACTACCTGCGGTTATTAATCATGCCTCCTTTCATATGTATGCTGACGTTACGCAATTATAGATATCTTTTTATATAGATGACATCCATATTGCGCGAGAAAAATTAAATAAAGATTTGGACAACTTACTTAAATACTCTACTCAGCATTCGTTACAAATTAACGAAGATTAAACCAAACTTATTCTTTTAGGCCTAACTAAATTAAGAAAAAATGCAGCGGCAGATTTTAATTTATCAATAAATATAACTGTGTTATCTATTAATGAGTGAGTAAAAAACTTAGGGATGCATCTAGATGCAAATATAAGATTTAAGCAAAACATCAGTAGTATAATACTTAAAGCATACATTGCACATAAGTCGATGTATGTAAATTGTCAAATGATTGATCAGAAAACTAAAATTATGTTATGTAATGCTTTAGTGTTATTCAATTTCAATTTTAGTGATACAATATATAATGGCTGTATAGACAAAGAGGATTTAAGCCGAATACAACGTATGCCAAACTCATGTCTTAGATTTGTATATGGTATACGTAAACATGAAATAATATCACATAATTTGCGAGAAGTGGCTAAACATGGAAAACAGACAAAAATTTCACTCGGCTTATTTTTATTACAAGTTAATGCATTTAAAATGTCCACCCTACCTTTCTGAAAAAAATCGATATAGAAGTGATGTTCATCACATAAGAAGTAAAGGTTTATTATCTGCAGCTAAGCATAGACTTCAGCTTTTTAAACGTTGCTTTTCTTATATAATTGTCCAATACGTGAACAATGTACTTTTTCAGTATACTGGTTTTTGTGATTTTAAATTAAAGTATAACGTATTTTACTTGAACATCGATAAATATAACGTTTTCTCGCACACGTGTATGTATTTATATTAGTATAATTCATTAAAGTTAGTAAATAAGTAATTTTACATGTTAAATTAAACAGGGCTTGGACAGGGCGTTTCTTACTCTGAACTTCTTCAGATCCCTTTTTGCAGGAATTAGTGTGAGGGTTTTAATTGTAGAATTTATATATCGGCACTATCTACTCCTTTATTTCTTTTTTCTTCTACCATAAGTTTGTTTTCAATAGTCTTAATTTTCTCATCCTTGAGTTGGTGCTTCTCGTTTCATCAGCTCTTTTTCCTCCTTCAATTGCCACTCCTATTCTAGACGATTTTTATATAAAACAATAACTCATACATGACACAATCTACAATTTCTTATATATTTCGATTTACTCTCGTCTTCTGAATGAAGATCAATCTTCATTGGTTTGTGGGTTTTATTTGGTAGTTTGACACACCTGCTTTTGCAGTAGATAACTCTATATCTTCTAAAGGGATTACAACTTCTTCGGTTGTTGGTGCTGCTGTTTTCCTTGCATCATGTGTTTTATTTCTTCTGTTCCTAAATTTCACTTTATTTTATGATTATGTGATACTTTTATCTTTACTAGTCAAAGATTTCTTAAGTATTTTTTTCACTTATCTCTTGGTGAAACGTTATGAAATAATAGGTAGAGAATTTTTAAATACTTGGTTCGCTTCACTGAAACTAGTCTAGTAAAGATTAATTTCTCATATCCATTGATAGCTTGGTAAAGAATTTAATGTCATAATAATTTTTTCCAGTTCTTGACTTTTGCAACTTTAGTTGACTTAGCAATAAATCATGTTTTACTCTTGGATGATAAACGTGATGATCGTGTAAATCATACACAGTAATTAGCAGTTTAACATATATTAATCACTCAAGTATGTATATTCCCGGTAATGTTAAAATATTTTCGCAAATTTGCC
The DNA here is from genome assembly GCA_963969525.1 of Ontholestes murinus. Taxonomy (NCBI): domain Eukaryota; kingdom Metazoa; phylum Arthropoda; class Insecta; order Coleoptera; family Staphylinidae; genus Ontholestes; species Ontholestes murinus. Next base: position 51,464,790 of record OZ018394.1, on the reverse strand, counting down.
TTTTTGCAATCTTGTTGATATGGGATTTTTGCAATTATTCGGATAACTTGGCATTGTAACGCAAAGATGCAATGCCTGGAGAAATAATGTCGCTACAAAACTATACAGTAACAAATATGTGACTCAAATAAGCCAAATATAAAGTTAGCAGTTGTTTGTGCCCGACTTTTGTTGCCATTCCTCTGATATAAAAGATGTTGTTTGTGAGTGTTTTTGCTAAATTTTCACGATGTTATTGAAATAAGTCTAATAAAAGACTAAAATATGCTTTATTCAAGCATTATAATTATAAAACCATACAGCAGATTATATTCTGAAGAAGTATAGATGGTATATAATCTTGGGTTTGAGTGGAAGATCATTCGATGAAGAGAACTTCGCCCGTCCTCCTTTCGACTAAAATTTTAAGTACATTTTCAAATTTTCTAATATAAATCTTGTCTTATTTTGTTAAAAAGAAGTACAAATATATTAATAAATAAATAAATAAATAAATAAATAAATATGTTCTTGGTCTAATTCTACACCAAGGAATCGAGTTGTATTATTACACATAATGTCATTTGGTTTTAGACTAAACGTTAATTGTTTAGTTTTGGTGTCATTTAAAAATAGTCTGTTATTTAAACACCAATTGGTCACCCGAGTTAGTGACTGTTCATCTTGGATTTTTGCTTCATCTATGCTTAATGCTGTGTTTAGTAGAGTTGTATTATCGGCAAATAGTATGTTTTCGTTGATAGAACTTGTTTGGGTAAATCATTTATCATAAATAGGAGTGGACCAGTACTGACCCTTAGGAAACAACACTTTTTAATTTGCTGATTCCAGATTGTTTCTGTTGAAAATACACAACTTCTTTCCTATTTGCCAAATACAATCGCACTAAATCTAGGCTCAATCCTGTAAAACCATACATTTTAACTTGGAGTATGTTATACGATATGCAATTGAATGCTTTTGTCAAGTCGATAAACAAGTCCATGCATGAGAGTTCGTTTTCATAAGGGTCGATAATAATATTTGATATCATTTGTAGAGCGACCAGAACGGAAACAAACCAAATTGATTTAGGTCTAAGAAGTTGTTATCTTCAAAGTATTGTATTATTTGTTATTTTAGTATGCTTTCAAAAATTTTAAATACAATAGGTAATAAAGATATTGGCTTATAGTTAGTCATCATCTGTGTCCCTCTTTTTGTATATAGGTATAACTTTTGCAAATTTTAAGGACTGTGGAAATATTTCTGAATTAATAATTTGATTTATTAGGGTCGTGGTTTGCGAAATCAGTATATATTTAATACTTTTGATTAACTCAACAGTAATTCCATATATATCATTACTTTGTGTGTCCTTAAGCTGAGTCATCGTGTCCAGAAATTTAATAGGTGTTACTTCTTTGAAGCTAAATTGTTGCATGGCATTTAAAGTGATACTTGTATTAAAAGGCTCACTACATTTGGCAAAGCCAAAATCTGAAATACTCACAAAAAAGTCATTAAACTCGTCACAAGATATATTTCAAGTGGCAACTTTTGGTTTTTTAACCGGTGTGAATTTAAAGCTTTCCTGCAGCACGCTGTGTGCGATAATCATCTCTAACAACTTTGTTATTTGGGGTTAGATTTTGCGTATAGCAAGCATCTATAAATTGCATTCTTTCCCTCATTTCTCGTAATTCAGAATTAAACCAATTTCTTTATTTTTTGTGTATTTTTACTTCTATGTTTTGTTGAAAATGAGTAATTGATACATTCACTCAAATAGTTGTGAATAATAATCAATTGTTGACATAAATTGTATTATTAGGTACAAAATTCCAACTTACGTCGATCATTGTGCTATAATAAGTAATTTTATTACATTCCGTAATAGACCTTATTTTATATATGTTAATAACTAATTTATATTCATTATCATTGTTTCAAAAAGAATGCCAAGGTGATTAGATACTGCTGTAATATTATATATATATATATATATATATATATAATTTATTCCCTTCTACCATATAATGGTGTTGGGTTTGTGTTTGTATTTAGTTTTGTACAAACTTCTTCCATTTAATTCTATCTTTCGCTAGACTTTGTGCCTTCTTCCATGTTTTCCTCTTACTTCAATTGCTTTCCCCATCTCTTCATCCCATGATAGTCTAGGTCTTCCTCTTTCCCTGTGCTCTGGCTCCCCACACTCTTTTCACTTGTCTAGTTTCTTCCATACGCTGTAAGTGGCCCCACTAGTGTAGTTGTCTTTCTTCTATGAAATTTAGCGTTGATTGTATTTCTAAATCCTTTCGTATTTCTGTGTTTCTCATTCTGTCGCTTTTGGTTACACCTCTGGCTATTCACAGGTATTTCATCTCTGATGCTTGTATTTTGCATTTTTGCTTCTTAGTTAATGCCCATGATTGTTAAAATGTGTTTATATATTGTTTTAAATACTTTTATCTTTGAATCGCTTGATACCTCCTTCTTGTTTAGAAATCCATTTTTCATTGCGTAGTATATCTTCGCTGTCTTTTCGATCCTCTTGTTTATTTCTGTTTCTTGCGATCCTTTGGTATCTACAATTATTCCTATTCCCAAGTACTGGAATGTTGATACTTGTTCTATTTTTTTGGCCTTCCTATTACCATTACTTTAGTTTTTGTCTTACTTATTTTCATTTCAGTTATTTCTAGTGTATTATTCCAAGTGTCTAGGTTTTCTTTTAGCGCTTTCTTGTCGCTTGCAAATATCATTACGTCGTCCACAAACGCCCCTTCTCCTACTGTTACTCTCTGCATATTTTTGTGTCCTATTTTGATTGGTTTGCATATTCCATTGCATTGTTTTATTATGTCATCCATGTATATTATAAATAGTCCAGGGCTTAGTCCTCCTTCTTGTCGCAGTCCAATTTTTGTTGTAAAAGTCTCCGATATATTGTTGTTTTGTACTACGGCGTTCACGTTGTGTTTGTATATTTCTTTCGCTACTCTTATGGTTTTTCTGTCTACCCCTTTTCCTCTCAATCTTTCCCATAGCTTGTTTCTTGGTATTTTATCAAATGCTTTTTCCAGGTCGATAAAGGCTACATATACCTTCCTTTTAACTAATAGCACTTTTTGTGTTATCTGGTTTATCATAAATATATGGTATTGCATACTTCTTCCCTTTCTAAACCTGCTCTGTGCTTCATTTAGTGTCCTCTCCGTTTTCGCTCGTATCCTCATATCAAGTATTTGCTCGAATACCTTAATATGGGTGCATAGGAGAGTTATTCTCCTATAATTATCCTATTTTCTTCTATCTCCTTTTTTATAGATTGGTACTATTAGCGCTTTCTGCCATACCTCTATGTCCGCTCTGTTTTCCATATCTTGTTATATGATGGTTGTTTTGTTCGCATTCCAATGTGAATTTAATTTTAGGATGTATATTATTAATTATGTTTAAAAATTGATCTAATTGGCGTGCAGTGCCACTGAAACATGCAATTATGTCATCCACATATCGATGCCAAAAAGAAATGTGTTTTCTTGTAAAATCTAAGTTAAAAATTTAGATCAATTTTTAAACATAATTAATAATATACATCCTAAAATTAAATTCACATTGGAATGCGAACAAAACAACCAAATTAACTTTTTAGACTTGACCTTGATCCACAGTAACAATAGAATTGAATTCAATATATATAGGAAACCTACAAACGTAAATTCTACCATTCCCTTTAACTCTAATCACCCTTTGTCGCACAAATTAGCTGCTTACCATTCAATGATACACCGAACCTTTTCAATTCCATTATCATCTAACAATCAAGCCACAGAACTAAATAACATTTTAGAAATAGCCAAAATTAATGGATTTCCAGTCAATTTAATTCAAAATTTAATTAATAAAAAACGTTATCAGAACACTATGACCTACATTTATCCTAGACTTCCAAATTCAAATAAAGATCCATTCATCACATTAACGTATTATGGTAAAACTTCAGAAGAAATTGCTCACATTCTTTGAAAACAAAATCATCAAATCGCGTTTAGACCTGCTTGCAAACTATCCAATTTATTGTTCAATTCAAAAGATAAAATCAACCCCTTAAAAACATCAGGTGTGTATGAAATTCCATGTTCCGAGTGCAATAGTGTGTATGTAGGACAAACGGGCCGCAGTTTTGAAAAACGATACGCTGAACATTTCCGCGCATTCCGGCTAAATCAAAATTCCAGTTCTTTTTCTAATCACGCGTTAGAATGTAAACATTCATTCCCCGAAATTCATAATCTTAAAATTTTACATAAATGTTCAAAAGGTACAAAGCTTAATCTCCTGGAATCCGCGGAAATTTTCAAACGTAATCGTAATCCCCTCATTAACCTGTTAAACGAGCAAACCGATTTAGTACACACACCGCTTTTCAAAATTTTATAATCTTAATCTTAATCTTTTGCACCTGTTCGCCGTAAATCGTTTTGCTCCCCTCACTCAATTGTCAAAATCTATTTAAATGTAATTTTTTCGTTAATTTGTTCACTTGATAATGACCGTCAAAAGTCGAAACTTAAGTCGTACAAATTGTAATATATTTATATATTATAATAAATTATAGTGGTTAAAAACATAGTAAGCGTTTTATTCATTGTTCATTATGAATTACCACATAGTAACGGTCGCAACCATCATTATGATCAATAATTGACTTCTCGCCTTTGATGCTTACCTCTCTCGTATATTTATGAATATTCTTATTTTTGAAAATTGTGTTTGTTATTATCAAATTGTTTCTTGTGCAAAAGTCTAGCAGTCTTTTCCCGTTGTTATTTCTGATGTTTTCTCCGTATAGTCCTATTGCTTTCTCATAATCCTTATCCTACTCTTGCATTGAGGTCACCTATCACATATATTCTTCCTTCAGCTTCCTCTATTATTAGTTCCAGTTCTTCCCAGAACTTGTCTTTTTCTGTGCCTTTTTCATCTTCATTTGGGCCATAAGCTATTATTATTGTTATCTTAGTTTGGCTTTGGCACAACTCCCGCATTTCTATTTCCAATATTCTTTAATTTTTCGCTTCCCAATTGTATATCTGTTGCTCCAGTGTGTTGTGTATTATGCACCCTACTCCTGACGCTGCTCTATTTTCTTCTTCAGCTTCGCTAAGTATCACTTTATTCCCGTCCTTTTCCTTTTTTCTTCGTCTCTGTTATGGCTAGATAGTCCAGCCTCATCCCCTCGAATTCTTCTTCCAGTTCTTTCTCTTTTCTCTTTTGTTTAAAGTTTTTATGTTAATGTACTCAGCATCAATATTTGTGAAAATATTATCAATACAGGCATCCTTTCGCGTATTTACATAAACACACTTCTTAAGACCATATGTTAATAGGCAGTCAATTGAATATTGCTGGCTAGTATAATTCTAGTTGAAGTGTACATTGAAGTCTCCTCCCAATATAATATTACTATTATTAAAATTTATTTTATTTATTAAAGACATTAAATTATTTAAAAATCTATTAAAGTCGATATATTCTAAGGATAAACATATTATATCTAGCACTAAAAACTAAACAAATTTCACACACTTTCTCAGTAGATAGTATATCTGGGAGTGCATTATATTCTTTAGTTTCTTTGTCATCATCGGTGTAGATTATTGATCCTCCATATTTGCAAAAATTTACGTGCATAAAATTTTGCAGACAAGCTACCCACTCGAGAAATTGAACATTCTTCAAGTGTCAGCCAATGTTCAGTAATACAAATAAATGAAAAATATTTTATAGAATTTGACGTTTGTTCTTGATGTTATGTGAAACTTATTGATTCTTAAGTTTTCGGGCCATATTTCTGGATTTTTAAGTTCTTGAAAATTATTTTCTACAATTTTAAAATGATGCTGCCGTTTCTCATATTTAACTTGATAAAAACCGATGCTCGTGACTTTCAAGTCTTCGGTTTTTAAATCAGGGTCAAAGTAATGTGCGTGAATGTAATTATACAGAGTTGCTCCTTTTATTGCTCCAGTATTCCCTTTTTCAAGTCGATTTTTATATTCATATTGTGTTTATTTTGTATCAGATGTTGCACATATATGAGTTTTTAAGCAACCCCGATCACAGGGTTGATTACACTTGTCGCAAGTGTTTCCTCTACCGACGGTTTTATTGCAAGTTCCTGCACATATATTATCTCTTGGAATTTCTAGTATATTTAGTAAATAAATATGTTAGTATTGTATTTTAGAATGACAAAAATAATAGTGGGTTTCTGTGAATCGAACGGTGGACGTTCGGAACTGAAGCCGAATCGAAGCGTTTATTAATTTTCGTCGTGATTTTATGTAGCTTGTATTAATTTTCCTATAGTTTATGAATATATACTTTATTGAGTGTTTATGGTCTTTTTAAGATAATCAATATAAATAATAATAAGAATATAATTGATTAAGAACAATATGTTTTTTTCAGGTGCAAACAGAAGAACTGGAGCAGGGACCTTCCAGCCACCAGTGTCATCATTACCTTCCACAACGAGGCCAGGTCCACGTTGCTAAGGACCGTTGTTAGGTGAGTTGTTGAATTAAAGACGAGTGTTTGTATATTTGCAAATTGAATCAGATGTTAATTGCATGATGAAATATGGAGACGTACAAGAGTACTTTTTTTTGGTCAGCTCGACCGCTCTTGTTTGTTATTAGAGCGCACAGACCGTTCCTTCATTACAAACACCGATTACAATTAACTGGGTGGAACTTCTTAATTGAGATTCTGTGGCACTGGTCACAAGTGTATTGCCCTCTTAAATAGAGTGTACTTATTAAAAATTGATTTAATGTCAATAGATGTATTATAATTAAAGATTTCGTTTTCATTTAAAATTTTACAAGTCTGTATATGGACTCATTGTTATACACAGGGGAACAAATCGTTGTCGTTATTCCGTATTTTATAAACTAATTAGCAAGTCTCTGGCACACGTTGCAACTACGTGCATTACATCCAAGTGCATGTTGGAACATGAACATGTGAACATGCATCGGCTAATAGGAAATGTCGCGTGTTTCTAATGTAATAATGAACAGCATCGCTTATATTATAGCATAACAAGCATACATTAAGTTTAATAACGCCGTAGAACTTGTATAATTTTGACTTATTATAAAGGATGTGATTTTAATAGGTTTATAATGAAAAATTTGTTTTAAAGAATAATTTATTTCCACCGTATTATAAAAGCACATTCTCCACACCAATTATTCTATTCTCATATGTTTATGTAAGGGCTAAAAGCTATCAGTTAAATCAACTTCTCCCCGCACTAAAGCACCACCGGGCGTTTATTTATCTAACTTATAGCTGCTGTTACGTGTCTGTTTACTATTACCGTTTTTTTTTATTGTCACCATCGAATTAAATACTGGCTCTGAGCAAATACTTGTACCAGTGTATTAGACGCTATGAATATAGCAATGTACATAATTATATATTACAAATCGTATCAAGATGAGAAAAGAAGTTAATAGTGTTAAAGTAATAATTATAAAAAGAACAAATATCAAAATAATTTAGTGCTTTATGCATAAATAAGAGTTTCTATTAATTAGTAAGCTGAAATTAGATGTTACTAGAAAATTAGATTATTGATAATACTGAAACCATTTCAGCAGGCTTTGCAACCTACCTTCCCGACATCTATAAACCCACGAATGATAAATCAAGCAATTTTTCTTTATAAGAGATGTATGACGGGCTAAAATCACTTGGTAGTAGCGCAATCCTGATGAAGTTCACGCAATATTTCTCTCTAAATGCACTCTATCAAAACCTTTACAGATTTTATTCAATTGAAGTAATGTCTCCGCACATTTGGAAGTAAAGTTTTCTAATATCCATTCATAAATCTAACAGAAGAGATATTTTAAACTACAAATTAAAATAATCCTTGTAATAGTAGTCCATTATTTACTGGGTAAGTGTTATTGATAGTGTGATGATTGAGATACTCTCCAGTATGATATTTTATAATTTTATTTTCTGTACTCCCCGAAACTAGTACAGAAAATAAAATTATAAAATATCATACTGGAGAGTATCTCAATTGTCACACCTTCAAAACCAAATTAAAATGTTCGACAAAATGATTTCTAATTAATTGGTAAGGTGGGAAATGTAATTAACGCGAAATAGAATATTTATGTGATTTTCATTATACAATAATCTCTACTTTTCTACAAAATTAATGCAATGATACTACGACAGGTATATATTATTATTTAATGGTGAGATTTTATTATTAAAATTGTACCTTCCACTGCTCCCAACTATTAAATTACAGTATATGCTTTTTTTATTAAATAATTACCTTCTAGATGCACAAATTGATGAATAAATATAGATATAAAATTTAAATAACTTTATAATTACCTTAGAACACTTAATATTTAAAAGACATTCCTCGGGAATTAAAAAAAATTAAACATGAACTATCTTTTACAAAGTCCTTTCGTACTCAAATAAAAATCTCCTTACTGTAGGGAATTGGCATAATTTTCTTGCAACGAGATAAAAAAATATCCATGCATTTTAATTAATTCCGAATTAGGTGCGCCACTCCTTCCGTCTGCATAATCCGGCTAATGCCCCGTCCGGAATTATTCCTTCGCGGTCTCTCGGATTCGAAAATCCAGAAGGGATTACGCCCCAGAGGGGAGATTTATACTCTATTTTCCGACAGAACCGTAAATATAAAATGTCCCAGGAATAAGAATTAATACGAAAACGGTTCACCATCTGTCCTTTCCCACGGTGAGATAAATTTTCAGCGAAAGAAGGATGCGAATTCAGTCTTTTTTTGCGTGTGTCTTGCAAATCTCCGCGAGATGAATAAATGAATAATGAATTTTCATCTCGGCCCAGCATAAGTTATGTATTTGCAGAGAAAAACCTTCTTTTGTTTTGGCGGAGCTTGGTCACTGTATATAAAAGCCACTTGTTATAAAGAGTTATAAGTAATTTTTAAAATTTCAATATGCTATACAAAGATAAGATATTAAGTATGAGATTAATGATAGAACTCTGAGTTTGAATGGCAATGCAGGGGTTATTAACATCAAGTTTAAATATACCATATAATGAAAAATTTAAAAACTAAAGACAAGTGTATCTCCAGATACCAATATGCACTATTTAAAATAAAAGACTAGATATTGTTGTATGTATATCAGAATATGTATGCAACCTCTGATAATAAACTTCGGTGAATAGTCCTGTAACATTAATGTAGATGAAATATTAACGAAAGGTACCTTACTATCCTTCGAAGGAAAACGGCTTCTTTTGGGATGGAGTTCAAACGCCTCGTCTCATTTGTTTGTTTGTTTGTTTGTTGTGTATTACAAAGACTATTCCACTCCTTTTGTATGTAGCCAATGAAAATGAGGCATGTGATATTTTTTAGCCAATCACGTCAATTTATAAGTGAATAAACACCAAGTTGCTATTTATTCACCTGAATAACCTGAAGTTAGCTATTTCCCGACAAATGAATTGAGTTAGCCTTGATAAAAAAGCGAAAAACGTTGTTTCTACGTATGTCAGTTGCAAGTAGGTTATAAAATCAAAAGGTTTGGTAACACTTCATCATCCATAATAAATGCGATGGTGACAAGTTCTGCACCAAAAACTCAAACTTAAACGAGATCGTGTGTTTGGAAACGATTTGAAGAAATCTGCGCCGATAAAAACTACCAGTTGTTAGCAAAACTTTAATGGAAACTCTTGCCGCGATTATGATGACTGGGCGTATAATATAAAGAAGGTAAATGCAAATGATTATAAGGGAGGTGTTATTTAATCAATGTCGAATTTTTCGACCAAAATACTGCAGGAAATATATCATAAAAATTTTAATATAAACATTGAACCATTCACCGATATTAGTTTCAAGTCGTGGAATAGTCTTTCCAAATACCATTCGTGATGACAATTAAATCGGAATAAATTTTGTTTTTAGCGCATTCAAGTTTGTTGCTTAATCGCGATTTTTATTCGAGCAACTGATAGAAAAAATCACTCGCCTGGCGGCTCGTGATTTTTTCGTGACAGTTGCTCTCATTAAAATCGCTAAGCAACAAACTTTCATGCAAAAACAAAATTTATTCGAGTAAATTGCCATCACTTATGGTATTACTTGTGAAAATACTTACACTCGTCAAAAGGAATATCTATATCTAAAAATTATATTTACCGACGTTGATCGGCCCCAAATTAGTATCCCATAGCTGATTTTATAGTGGAATAGTGCATGCTAGGCCAGTACCTTAATGGATGTGAAAGTGTTCCTAAATAAGAAAATGAGCGATGATAACTGTTTAGCAAGTCTCTTGCAGTGTTCGAACTATGTAAGATTTGGCTCAAAATAAACGCCAAGTAGTTTTCCTTTTTTTCTTTGTAGTCTTTGTCTAGGTTTCGAGTTCCGAAAATTATTGTTTGTGTTTTAGAATCATTTCGAGCCAGTTCATTTTCCGCAAACCAGTGTTTTATTTCGGATTTGACAGTATTTGTTTTTAATAGGAGTTGATCAAGGTGTTTTGAATTATTTAGTTCCGTGGTGTCATCTGCAAAAATTACTAAGTTTGAAGTTTTATGTGGTAATCAAGATCATTTGTATAAATGATTAATATAAGGGGCCCTAACACAGATCCCTGCAAGACACCTCGATTTATTGGTATAGTATTTGAGCTGATATTATTTTACTCGACGTATTGGTATCGTTGTGAGAAATACGATTTAAATAGTTCAATCGTGTTTTCATCAATCTTATAATAGCTCAGTTTTTGAAGTAATGGGCTATGAGAGATACAATCAAACGCTTTCGTTAGGATGCAAAGCAATGCACTAACGTATTCGCTATTGTCTATGCAAGAGTGTAATCAACTAATGTTGTTCTTGTGCTTTGTTGTGGTTTTTCGCGAAAACCAAATTGTAAGATAGATAGCAAGTTGTTTTCTTCGAAATATTTTGCGAGCCTGCTTTTTATTATAATTTCAAATATCTTACCAATAATCTATATGGTAGCTATAGGTCTGTAGTTGCTTGCATCGGATTTGTCGCCCTTCTTAAAGATTGGAACTATTGATATTTTTAATGACCCGGGGAAAACGTTAGCGTCTAATGCTCTGTGTATTAATTTGGTCAAATGGGAAATAATTATGCTTTTCATGTGTTTTATGATTTTGCTGTTTAGACCATATACGTCAGTACTATTTTAAGTTACTGAGCTTATTTATTGTATCTCGAACTTCGACTTCTGATACTTTTGATATTTTAAAGTTAATATTTGGTATCGAAAAATATGGAGTTTTTATGCTGCATGTCCTGCCATTTGTTGCTTTGGAGGTCTCAGGCGATTTAGTTACCAAATTTCCAACATTCGAAAAATAGTCATTTAGTATGTCAGGGTTTATATCACATGTAGTGGTATTTTTCCGATTTGAATTTAAAATATTCCACATGGCTTTGACATAATTTTTAGAATTGGTAATATAAGCATCGTTTGTTTGGCGTAGTTGTTTTTTTATTTCTGCCTTGTAAAGCTTTTTATTTTTTTAGTGAAAAGATTTAGATCAGGGTATTTTTTGCTGATATCAGTAAGAAGAAGCAATTCATCACGCATTTTCTTCAATTGGCTTGATGTATTTTTTTCGGGAAAGCTGTAACTGTAGCATCTCTGAGTATGGCTAAGAACTTTTCGAAGCAGATTTCTATATCATCATTGTTATGAACTATTCTCCAGTCAACCGCATCAAGTAGTTGGTACATAAGGATCAGGCCTTTTTTTAGTTATATACGTAATATAAGACAAGCTTTATATTGTGTCCTAAATGATCTGATAGTCCGGTATTGATGACATTTGAATGAAAAACTATATTCTTATTAATTCAGTTATTTATTTAGATATTGTCTAGGCAGTTTTGCTGTCTAGTTGAATCAGTAATAGTAATTTTATAACCGAAAGAGTTTATTAACTCAGTCAGTTGTAAATTTTCAATGTCATCAGTACCAAACCTTACATTAAAATCACCTGCAATTTTAATATACCGTTGTTTTAGTAGTTTAATAGCTTTTGAAAACATGTTTAAGAATTCTGAAAAATCTGAATTTGGAATTCTGTATACACACAACACACTTAAATTCATAGATGGTATTTCAACCGCATTTCTTTGGATGTCAGGAATATAGTCTATTTTTTTCTTTTCAAAGTGAGTTTGAGTTGTGGAAATAGGAAGAAGTCTGGAGGATTGAGATCTGGCGGGTATGGTGGATCTTCATTTTTTTGCGAGGAACTGTTTGACGATACTAGCTGTATGGGACAAAATTGTCGTGAACAAAAAACATTAATTTGTTGTTCGTACTGGGGTCGTACCCTGCGTAGACGTTTCATGAAACGGTTCTTGATATTCCCAACTGAAATTTGCTTTTAAAGGAAAGATATTTGACTATATTCCGGAAATCCAACGAAACGTGGCGAGGCTTTTTAACTCCATCCCAAAAGAAGCCTTCTTGAAAAGTTTCCAGGACATGTATAGCAGATCTCAGCGGTGCATAATTATGGGAGGTTACTATTTCGAAGGGCAATAATTTAACATTCGTTTCATCTATATTAATGTTGCAGGTCTATTTACCGAATGTTACTGTCACCAACTTTGGTTCACTGAAAAGATAACTGAATTTTTAGAGATGCTATTGATAATCTGACAAAACATTGTTGACACGTCACGAAGAACTGTGGTTATTACATCGTAAGTTTTTTCAACTGCACAAAATTAGCAAAATTATTAGCCCAAAACTTTCACCTACGGCCGAACAAGCCAAATCCTGTATCAAAAACATAAGAACTTTTAAAATCGAAATATTATCACTATATACCTTATAAATCACTGTATGATGAATACTTACTTTACGAACCCGCTATAAACAAATTGAGGAAGCACTAATGGGATCCCCACTTGTTCGTCGATGATTTTAAGACTATTGTCTTAGAATCAGCTCCTTATACTCCTATTCTATGGCTATAATATGTTGATAACAGGTTCGTTATTTGGCCCCACTTGTCTTAAGTTTAACATTTTTCTTGACCGCTTAAATAATATCCATCCTAAAATAAATTTTTCAATGGACTTAGAACAGAACAAATAATTCACATTCCTCTACGTAGCAACCAATAAAAATCCGGACGAAACTTTAGAGAAAAGAAACACAACAGATACTAGCTTCCTGTCTAACTTTGTTATAGACAAAAATGTTTTTAATTCGCTTCCTTCCTAGGTATAATCACAAGTTAACTATAAAAAAACAAACACTAAAAATACTGATTTGTCCTAAGATTCTTGTATGATAACATTTTTTTCTTATATACGAGGTACGACTGACACTATCTCCAAAATACTAAAAAAACCACATCAAAATATTTTTATTACTTAGCGTAAAATCGGACAAATTCATAATTCTCCAAAAGATATTATTTCCTTTAAAAATCAAGGAGTATACAAAATACCATTTGAAGACTGCAACAAAATTTATACCAATGACAAACGAACAGACGCATAAATGTACAGCGAGACGAACACATCCGATATTTTGAAAAAGAAGCTACACCTTTTTCGAAATCTCTGATCTTTGGCCGAACATTCTAGAATTATGATAAAACTCGATGCTACTATAGTTTATTCAAAAGAAGCCTTAATTGACATAAAATAATACAACAATATTTATACCATCGTATTACTTCCATCTTCCACCACCCCAAAATCACTAGAGTCTCACCACCCATTATTCTTTCTTCTAGTATCCTTTCCATTTTCCTGTAGCTTTCTTCCGCCCAGATTTTCTTTCTCTTTCTTCTGACCCACTTCTAGCTCTGGCCACGTGAATATTTTTCTCCATATTGAACTGATTGGCACCTTAACAACCTCTCGTGTATCAGCCAACTTTTAGATTATTATATCTACTACTTTTAAAATTTGCCCGTCTTTCTTGAATTTTCAATTCCTTTCCTTTCTCTTTCACCTACTTAAAATAAATCCTAAATATCTGAATACTATAGTCCTTACTTTCTACACCTTATCCATTTCCATTTACCCATGTTTATACATAATCCTTTCTTATCCATATATCTTTCAACTATTTCAGCATATCATTAATCTCTTCTAATATCTTGCCAGTAATATCATATCTAAACCAACTGTCTATGTCAACATGATAAGTGTTTATTCTGGAAGCAAATAAGCCATATATGGCCAGTAAACTAATGCAAGATCATAAAATATCTTAAATAAAACACTAAAGCACTTTTTTCACTTGGTTTCACTGTTTGCCATTGATAATGGTCACATTGTGACCGAAATGTACATTTAGCTATAAAATAAACCAAGTGAAAAAAGTGCCCAACTAGTGTTTTATTTAATATAAATATTTTCACGTACTCATAAAACTCACCGACATCATAAAGTATCCTTTACTGGTGACAGAGCCAATGTGAAGTCGAAATTTTTGTATAATTTTTTTTAAATTATTTGTAAGTTTGCCGTAAAAGTTATATTTACACATTGGATAAATATATAAATATCAAATATCATAGGTTTTCTAACTCGCTACAATAAATATTAAATAATAAAGGGCTTAACTCTGCAACAACCCCATCTAAATTCCAAATTTGTTTGACACATTTATGCTCAAATTGGCAACCCGCAATTCTTCATACGCTTTTCTTATTCACTCTACCATCTCTCACTCACTCTTTTTTCTCAAACATTCTCTAAAACTCTCGGTAAGTACTGTGTCATATATTGCTTTTTTTTCTTTCTTTCATCACTTTTTCTATCACCCTGTACTATATTAATTATACGTTGTCTGGTGTCATTACCTCTCCTTTAACTTCTTTGAATTTCTGATAACATCTTAATATTTTTCACTTCTTTTAGCTAAATCTTTACCACATCCATGGTAATGTTATACCCAATACTCTTTTCAGATGTTTCTCTATGTCAACGTTATCTTGTCTTTTGCATACCGGACATGTAATCTCTCCATGATTCCGGTATATTTTGTACCCCTGTTTACACCTGACTTAAATTTTTTTTTCTTCATTTTCTTCTCCCCTTCCACACCTAAGCCTTCAGTCCATAGATGGTGCCTTTTTTACATGTGACTCCTCCGTGACTTACGTTAACTTTCCGTCCTATCCTATATCGCAAAGCATACTCCTTTATCCATACTTCAATATGTCTCCTCTTGTCTACTTTTTTGTAATATTATCAATTTAGATTAACTTCTACATAATCTGAATTCTTCACTTGTTCTTTCTAGAACCTTACCTCATTTCTTTCCATATGCCATCATCTGCTTCTCTTTCCCCTCTGCCCCGTATGCATTCTCTTGTTACCTTCTTTACTTATTTCGATACATATAGAAATTCTTAATTGCACCAAGTAACGTTTTGCCATGACCTCCCTTCAACTTAGTTAGTCTAACATGATTCCACTGAACCATCTCTAACCTTTTTTTTTATTCCTAATGGCATGTATCTATCCTCTATTTAGTTTTTCATATACTTGTTCTTACTGCGCGTCTTAATCTCTACCTATCTGTATCTCTACATTCAGTAGCAGATGGTGCTTTTTCGGAACTTTTTCCACTTACTTTCTTTTCATTTCTTCCTTTAAAAACCCTGTGATGACTATCTAATCAGTCACTGTCAATCCTTGTGACGTAATGTCTTTCCTCGTCAATCCCTTCACCTCTGATGTACTCCTTGTTTATTTTGAACAATACTAGATCTTCTTTCCAAAATGCACCGTGCCTTATTTGGTACTATCTCGCATTGCTTCTATTATCCCAGCTTTCGTTCTGCCCTTTTCGAATACTTTGTTGGCTCTTTTAGTAACCACTCAAACTAGCTCCTTATGTCTATGTGTTTTGTTTCATAATTTACATATTATAACAAAAAAAATTGCATTTAGGCTTTACAAAATTAAGAGGTATAAACAAGAATAAAGTAAATATTATCAGAAAGTTTGATATAAGTTTTTATTATGATGAAACGAAAATAAAATTCCTTACTTCACTTATAATTTTTATTAATACCAGATGTACATTTCGAGTATTATGTACTCATTATCAATGGTTAATAATTATTAACCATTGATAATAATAATATTAACCATTGTAAGTAAGGAATTTTATTTTCGTTTCATCATAGTATATAACTTCACATTACTCAACCCGAAATTTAGTGATAAGTTTTTATATTTATATGCAATGCACATGTAAGGTAAGGTAACTAAGAACAATAGTATCAATACACGAAAATTTTTATATATAATTTTGTCATATTTGATTTTTTATAACTTATGATCAAGATGTATTTTCATTACGAATATAACGGAGAAATATATGATTGTAGTAACTTAAATTTAGTTTATGGTTAAATATTAAATATTATATTGAATTAACACAATCACTAATTGTAACAGGAAATATAAATACCAAACTTGAGAAACACGTTTTATTCATATTTCCACATTTGATCGAATAAATTCATTAAATAATTTATTAGTAAATTTATGTATAAATTAAGATAGTATTTAATTTATTATAATACTGCAAAAATAAGGACGATTAATCACATTACATCCATTTCTAACTTATCTAATCAAATTATAAATCTAATTTATACAACAATGTCCGCTGAGGCGTATAGTAAGCAACCAACTTTCGTTGTTGTCGACTATGTTCTTACAAGGATAGGAAAGTAAATATACGAGTTAGTCAGAACCTGATTGGAATTCGAACGTATATTGATAGCGAAAGTGCACGTTACACCGATTACTCAATTTAGCTTTCTTCAATTGAAATGATCGATGTGTTTACATTTCTTGATTTAGAATCAAATAAGTGTCGCATTAATTAAAGTAATTTACGGAAGTTGTTTAAAATAAATAATTCATTAGTTTTTTTAAAATTTATTATTAATTATTATACATATTTTTAATACGTAAATTTATTTTCCAATAAGTGAAAATGAATAATTACATTTTAAAAATCTTTATAGGTTCTGTTTTTAAATGCTGAATTCATTGTCAGTATTTTATTAAGTTTTGTTTTTGGTATTTGTTGATTACGTTTTGGTCAAGCCAACTTTTAATTATTGATAAAAACATGTACACAAAGTTGCATTACAGTGTTTTATAATTTTTAATATTCAGTGTTGAATATTGCTGATTAAATTACGTAATTAAAATGAAATTTTAATAAATTAATAAAAGGCTTAATCTTATGTTTGGGGAGTTCGGTTAAATGAAAGCTGTTTAATGTTGAATTTGGAATCGGCTAAGGTATGATTTATAGACTTTGAAATCTGAATGCTTTGAGTCAGGAAATGCTAAAGTAAGATCAAGCTGGTCAGCACATGTAACTCTGAAACATATTTATCATGTTCCTGGAATTAACCCACATATTCTTAATGCAACCCATCTTCGAAATCAGTTTGCTACTTACACAAATAGGTCATGCCTAAAAGTATTCGAGTACTAACATAGAATACCATTGGTTACAGCAGATCATAAAAGGGCCGAAGATTATTGGTAGAGGAGCATATGCAACCGATAATAGACATTCTTTGATTTGTCAAGAACGCGGAATTCCACGTACTTTTTTTTCGGGAAAGGCCACAATATAAGATGGTGGTTAATTGCATGAGCCTAAATAACTCTTGGAGGCCATACCGATTTCCAATTCAATAACAATGGTTTTCTTATCGTTTGTACATGCCTGAATGACATTCCTAACCCACTGTTCTGCTATACGCAGACGCAGTAGGGAAATAGGGAACATATACTATTTTCCCATGATGATGACGTTCACATAGCAAAAACAGCGCTGAAAATTGGAAAGATAATATGAAAACCGATATAATGGAGTAGATAGCTTCTTCTCCTAATGATATAAGAGAAGGACCTCCATTAGAAAATAGAAAATCTGTTGTTGTGTGTTTTATATCACTACTTACAATTTTTTATAGAATAGGATGTGATCCTAAAAGGATATACAAAAGAAATAATAAAATGTAGAGTTTTTTTTGTATGGATTATTTTTTTTGAAGATCTTTCACAAGTAACAATCACATCTAAAAACTGCACAAACAAGTTAAGGCACAATAAAACATTGAGCATATTGTTCAAAAATAAATATGCATTTACATTAAAATACACTATTAACATAATTTTGTTTAGAAATGTTTTTATGAATTATTCGTTCATTGTTATACAGGGTCTATTATGAAAGTAATGCACTAGATATTATTATGATGCGATTATCCAATCCAACGAAACAATAGTTTGATCTGAGCAGTCTAAGTAGACAGACGTGATACGTAATCAAGTTTTCTATGCGGCTTGGAAAGAATGCAATCGAAACATTCCAGATGCTTCAAGTGGGCTTCAAGGTTATAATTTGGGAGATATCATAAGGCTGGACGCCAACAACGGCAAAACCGACCATCGATCGAGCATCCAACTTATCCTGACACTCTATTTATGTCCACATTTCGATACATGGGATAGTGCCCGAGGATCTGCAAATGCATAAGATCTGCGCGAAATTTTTGTCAAAAGTGGAAGACCAGAAAGAACTTCGATTTTCGCGCGTTGGATTGATTCAAAATGAGCCAGACGGAGACAAATCCTGGATGTTCAAGTACAGGGTGGACCAACAGTTCGTTTACAGTTCGTTTCAAATGATGATTTGAATTAAAACACACAAATTTTTTTTTTTAATTACATCATCCATATGTGATCCTTGACTATTTTGACACTGCTGCAACCTGGAGCGGAAATTTTCAATGACGGCCTCACAAGTGTTTCGTAAAATGTTTTTCATTTCCTCTAGAATATTTTCCTTTAATTCCTCTAGGGACGCTGGGTTGCTGTTGAAAACTTTACTTTTAAGGTATTCCCAAAGGTAGAAGTCCAGTGGGGACAAGTCCGAGCTACGAGGTGGCCAATTAATGGCACCTCTTTTGGATATCACTTTTTGTTCAAAAATTTTGCGAACAGCACTTAATGAGTCGTTGGAGTGTGGCGTGTTGCCCCATCTTGCTGAAACCACGATAGTTGATTAAAACCATCGAAATCCTGTAGCGCTGGTAAAAAAAAGTTCTGTAGCATGGCAATATACCGCTCTGTATTCACTGTAACAGCATTTCTTCGGCGATCTTTAAAAAAGTATAGACCAATAATGCCTCTTGCTGGTTGCCCTGGGTGAATGCAGAGGTTTTTGATGCTTCAATTTAGGATTAGTGTCACAAGCTGGTGAACCTCTCTAATATTTCGTTTGCAAATTGGAGCCTGTGAGCGTGATATTAAGGCTTTAATTCCTGTACCATTTGGATTTTGTACGGATATAAATGTAAATCTTTGTGAAGAATGCGAATCAAAGATGTTCTGGGCATACCTAAGGCGTTGGACCGCTTCCGAGTAGAGAGTCCATCATTTTCACGAATGGAAGCTCTTACACGCTCGACGTTTTCGGGAACTTTTGATCTTCTAGGTCGGCCGGATCGTGATTGATTCATTGTTGAATCTGTCTCCTCGAATTTCTGTACCCATTTTCGAATCAATTGAATCGATGGAGCTTCATTTTTACACCGTATGTTCTAATGAGCCCAAAATTTTCGTTGCGCTATATTAGAAGAATCGTTGTTGCCGTAGTACTCGACGCACGTTGTTTATCGCTGAACGACGCCATGGTACTGAATTCCCATTGGCTGCTCTTGCGCTTCATAACCCCTCCGGACTTTTGGTCCACTCTGTATAACCCAGAATCAAAAAAGCAAAGCAGCGAGTGGCACACAAAAAAAAATCGTCGGATTTTGAGTTTGTACCGCAGTGAGAAACTGTCCACTTATCCTTTCACCTGAAGTGCTCAAGAGAATGAAACGCATGGTCATGTGCATTAAGGCTAACATCAAAAACAAGGTCAGGCTCCACCATGACAATTTTTTGTTACTGATTGAACAGAGAGCTGAAAGAAAAGCATTGGGAGTACGTGAAAAACATTCAAAAGCATCTTACAACGTTCCTAAAAAAACTCCCCCATCAAGGAGTTTCATATCAATACATATATTTTCCCAGAATTGTAATGAGTAGTTAATAAATATTAAATAAATATTTTTCACAGTTCATATATCTTTAGGATGTATACGGTTGTTTTCCATACGACGAAAATCTACACAAAAGTCGGAAAAAAACATTAAAATCGAGTTTAATACAAAAACTCATATTTTTTAAATCATTTTATAGGAAGGGATGATAAACGGGAATTTCGGGCTAGGGAATGGTGAATGTAAACGAAAATTAAATTAAAAGTATGTCTTGTTTCATTACTTAAATTGAATGCTTCTACAACACACAACGCGGGGCAACAAAAAATCTCTATTTTTTATATGTGTGAGTGCATTTGTAAATAAGCTTTTGAAAGGTTTTCACCCCTTTATGTAGTTACACTTCCCTATAGAAAGTATGGTTTTGGTTATAGTTTAAAGCTATCTTGATTAATTAATTAAAAACTTCAATGACGTCATTTTTATGTGGCGTTTTCGAAGACATCAAATTAATATCTTAATTATTGAATGTACAAATGGATAAATCTAGGCAATTTATAGTGTTTGTGCTATTTGTTTCTACAATTAAGTGAATTGAAATGAAAAATCAAATTTAACAGTGACAACACATATCACTAAAATACGTCTAATGAAAGACTAAAATATGCTTTATTCAAGCATTAAAATATAAAAAGATACTGCAGATCGTATTCTCGAGCAGTATTGATGATATATAATCATGGGTTTGAGTGGAATATCCTTCGATGAAGAGAACTTCGCCGTTCCTCGTTCCTACTAAAATTTTCAGTATATTTACATATTTTATATTATTACTTTTGTGTTATTTTGTTAGGATGAGTACAAATATATAAATAAATAAATAAATAAACTAAATAATATACTTCAGAAACTGAATTATTTAATTGTCACTACTTACAAAATATGCAATATTCAAGAACTTTCTGCTATATTTAAAAATAAATAATTTTAATGTTTTATGTTTCAATACAAGTATACATCATCATAAAGAATTATTTACATTTTAATTCTACAAAATTTGACATCTAGTAAATATTCTTGAAGTTATATAACATTTTATTCAATTTCTGCTCGTTGTGCATTCACCAAACACCTATAAACACGGTAGAATGTTTTAAATATATATTCTCTAATCTAACTAAAATGCATTTAGAAATTATGTCTTCTAAAATAGACTTTACAATACTCGTTTTTTTTTTGAGCGGAAATATTAATTCAAATTAATCATTAAGCATTTTTTTAAAAGTAATTTTATTACACTTATTAAAAAATGTAGGAATCAATCTTAAAGATGCATGAAGAATTATAATTCTTTAATATGTTGATTATATAAAAAATACAAAAATAAATTGTTAATGACAAAATGTTTTTTTTACTGTTGATATTGTTAAACCTAGAATAAGATTAAATAGTTAAGAAATTCATTGCATTTTCAGAATTCTTACATTTGTCATTCATTAAGGAGAGATGAAGAAAATAATAAACTTTTCTAATAATTAGAAAAACGCTAAAACATTTCGTAAATCTACAATAATACTAAGATTACAAAACAAATCACTTATTGAAACAACTACTTTTTTATAAACTTTTCTATAGATTTCCTTATTAAAGCCATGAAAATTTAGGGTATGATCTTTCTGTTGAAGTTCAAAACAATATAGTAATTTAAAACAATAATAATATTAAATTTTACATTGAATATCATTTATTTAATCTACTGCCTAATAACTGGTCTTCTAACATTCTTAAAGACATCAATTTACGGCCGCATCTAAATTGTTTTAGAAATCATTTCGGCTATACTATTTACAAAAGCAAACAGAAAAAATCATGTATGCTTTTTTTATAATTAATTTATACACACTTTTTTTTGGTTGCATTTTGCTATGCCGTTTCTAAAATTTTAAATAACTCTTGTGATTTAGAATAATGAATACAATTTCTAAGTATTTCTGGACAATATAGATATCAGTATAGTTATTTCAATTTAGAAAATATCTTCATGCAGTTGATAATAAGCTAATTCCATATATTTAAATTACATATGCATATTTAACTGCAGTAGATGGCTTTGTCATGCTTCAAACTAACTTTATGAAAAAATAATTTTTGCAAAATACATTTAATCTTATAAACTGTTTGATATATGTATTAGACAAACCCTTTTTCATCATATATTTGACAATAAACTAATCGCATATATTTATATATACAGGGTGTACATAAAGTAAAGAATCAATTCGATTAAAATTCAGGGCATTTTCTTTCTTTTCCCTAAGTTCAAATTTTCAAATTTGAACCCCTATTTTTTATTGCATTTACGGATTCTTTGTAAAAATCTGAGTATTTTTCATGTAGCATACCCCATGTCGATATTCAGCTTTTTTCGAAGAAATAAAAGAAATTATCTTTATTTACAACCCCCGTTTTTTAAATGGGAAGCATAGGCTTGTGATATTAATCCTGGCCCCACTATCCAGCGGTTTAGAAATGTACTTGTTTTAATTTTTTAATGTTAATTTTTGCAGTAAAATTAAAAAATGATAGTATTTTTAAATAGAGAATGAAAAGACCTTTAAAACGATATATCACAAGCCTATACTTCCAATTTAAAAAACGGGGGTTGTACCTGTCACTCGAAGGGGGTTGAAGGTAGGGATCACATTTTTACGTTGAGTAATGTCAATTTATAATTTAAATCTGACGTGTTACGGGATTTTCTATAAATATGTATAGTAAGTTTCTGAATGAAAATGCCCTGAATTTTAATCGAATTTATTCTATACTTTATGTACACTGTATATATACTTTTAATATTTATAATTGTTTAATTCTCGCCTTGCGGCCTAAAATTAACATAACACAATTTATTTCATCACAATACATTGAAGAGTTTGCTTCTTCCTTATTGGTTTAAATTACTTATTCGTTTTATATATATTATATATTTGTCATGCTGACATAAACAGCCAAAAAGTTTCTCCTAAAAGGTGGATAAAAGCAAGATATATAAGAAAACATCGAAGTTTCCTGGTGTTAATATATATATATATATATATATATATATATATATACCTGCCTTCCCAACATCATATTCCAAAAAGGGTTTGAGTAGAACAGGATTTGTAATTTTGAACTCCGCCTGTGCTTCCGTCTTTCAAAATTTTACGTAGGTTATGTATAATTTATATATATTGATATGTATTTTTTAAGATAGAAGACCAAAGAACTAAATAAATAAATATATAAATAAATTCCTCACATTAATTCCATACCTCTTCCATCTCCTTTCACCGCCTTCTTGTGTAGCATCGGCACCTCTTTAATGTCATTACATTATCTTAACAAATGATTTGTACGATTGCTTTATTCTCTCTACACATTATGAACAATTTTCTCTCTTCGTCCATCCAAAACTTTATTGGTTTTCTTCATTTCCGCACCTGAATCTTGCACTTACCTTTTTTCAGTCTTATTTAAATTCGGGTGTTTTTTTAATATTTTGGCTGTCGTTCACAATTATATCTTTATATTTCGCATGAACCTAGACTCATACACCCGTGTACAAATTGATGTACAAATGCCTTCCGATCGCTCTTATTCTTTCTGATTCTTTAACAGAGAAACCGTTTCTGTAATAATAACTTTTTCTGTTGTCTCTTGGTGGTCCTAACCCTTCACATCTTTCTCTCAATCTTTCCTAACCGCTCTTTTTCCTGCCTCTACTCTTAATCCAATGTATGTTGGAGTTTCTTTCTCCAGTCATAATACCCTTCTCCAATACTGTGCATGTATAACATCATACTAAGCTGTCGAAATGCCAAACTTTCTTTCACTAATGCTTACCCTTGTTAGCCTTTTGCACTA
The DNA here is from genome assembly GCA_963969525.1 of Ontholestes murinus. Lineage (NCBI taxonomy): Eukaryota > Metazoa > Arthropoda > Insecta > Coleoptera > Staphylinidae > Ontholestes > Ontholestes murinus. Next base: position 51,440,735 of record OZ018394.1, on the reverse strand, counting down.
AGCTTTTATTATTTTTGTCATCTCTGTTGTTTGTGTCGAATACATATTCAAGATATTTAAAGGTTTTTACTTCTTCTATATTTTTACGTTTCTTGTTTCTAATTTTCTACTCTATTCCTTCCTGCCGCCTTCCTGAACTTCATAATTTTTAATTCGTCAACATTTACTTATAGCCCGTTCTCTCTGAAATATTCCTCTAAGCATTTTATGATTTCTTTCATTTCGTTTGCTTGTTTTGTCACAATCCCCATATCGCCAGCATATGTCAACTTTTTATTTTGCCACCACAACACCACCCTTTCGCACTCCTCTCAGTTTCTCTTCTACATCTGGGATGTAGGTCGCAAAAAGCATGGGACTCAGTGGACATCCCTGTCTCAACCCTTTCCAAAAAAATTTCCCATTCTTCTATTTAAACATACATTATTTATGTTTTCTATGTATTGGTTTCTACAGATACTCATTTATTCCTTTCCTCTTTAAGCATGCATATTTTTTTCTGACTACGCAATCAAATGCTGTTTTTAGTTCTAGAAATAACGCATGTAGTTTCCCTTTTTTCTTGGATATTGTCTTTTTAAGGATATGATTTAATATATATACCTCTCCATTGATATTGATTGGAATATTGCAACTACTCCATTAAAGTTATTAAAGTTATATGTATGAAAATGTATAAACTTGCTAGATAAACTTGATAAATACACTCAACCGTGATGTAATAGTTTGCAAGCCGACTAAAACTAAATTGCAGAAACAGTTCGTATTCAAAACTGTCTGCAATGACGAACAGTTTGAATTCGCTGCCATAAACTGGAGGAATTGTTATACGAAAACCCTAGAGCCGTTATGCGTGATTCAGCGGGGATTTTATAGACCTAAATGCAAATGTTTGCGCAGTTACCGTTCACGATAAATCCATCGGTCGTCCACAACGGCATTAGCGAGACTGTCATCCGCCCTTAGGGTCGATGACGATAAAACCCCCACGTTACATCAGCGTTGCCTCATATCTTCTTCCACCGAACGGTGGACCTGCAATGTGAGGGACGCTGATGGGAATTAATGCGTCGGTTTACGGTCGACGCAGAAATTACAATTCGGAAGTGGGACATACAGAGATTACGTCGGGATGGGTTGTTCGGGAATCCGTCGGTGTGGGCATATAATGGGCGTCATTCCGGCAGCGGGGGTCATACGCTGCAATAAGGGATTAATGGGATCGCTGGCCGCCCTTTAAATTGCACGGACGTAACCGCGCCTGAATGGAACCCCGATGGTCACGATTACTGCCCCGGCGATCTTTCATCTTTAATGGTGGGGAATATTAATGATCGTTCGTCCCGTTGAACAAAGACAGAATGTTTTCATCAAGTTTGAAATTTTTACGTAATGCTCTAAAGTTACAGGCCTCAATATATTAAAATGAGCTTCACGATATTTATAAATGATTTAATACAAAATAATTAGTAAACGGTTAACCTTTTCAATGCTTCTAAAGAATTAGACTGCATAGGTCAGTCGTGTAAGTAAATATTGTACTTAAATATCAACTGTCGAAAAGTGTACATAAAAAAGTCAGGTTATTATTTTAATTATAAACACTTTTTTTATTACAAAAGATTTTGCAACATTCAACTTTTACCAAGTATTTGAGATGCTTAACTTATTTTAATGGAATATTTATAAGCGCCGAGAGTAAATGTAAAAGTTTACTACAATAAGTCAATTATATACGTATTTTCATTATCAACTAATATAAAGAAGCACAAAGAATTAACAACAAACAATAAAAACATTACATGAACATGACATCTAATATTACAAATAAAAATTATCAACTTTATTTTCTTATATCTCTTGGTATTTTTGAGTTACTTAAAGAGATATAATATATGATAGATATACCTTTATTCACTGTATTCATATATTTATATATTTTTAAATGTTAAATGTATATTTCAAACATGATGTTTTCATTATCAATGAATAATGATGAATATAATATATTTATTTTGGTTAATTGAATTATTTTATAAATTAGCTATTTGATATATTATTAGTGGATTAAATTAGGTGTTAATTTCAATAACGTTAATGATGAAGATGATCTAATTTAGTTTCAGATTGTCTGGTCGAATATGCTTGATTATACGCACACAAATAGGGAAACCTATACGGTTGAAGTAACAGCCGATCGATGGACAGTTACGCAAACCCCAACTAATACAATTACTAATGTGTACTACAAAACCACTTTACAAGCAAGCTTGTTCACACAATGTTACAGCATTTAAACTATTGATTAAGAAATATCTTGGGTTATTAAGTTAATTATTATATATGTCGATAATCACCTATATCTACAGCACTTAAATTAACATCATTTTGTAGGTGACTTTAATATTTTTAATTATTTCTTAGATTTTACCAGCGTTTTGTAATTGTTAATGTTGAATCTAAACTGCTAAAATAGCTAAAATAAATGTAAGTGTGATACCTACAAAGTTATTAATTTTATTATAAATATTCATTAAATGTATCACGAAGTCAAAGCCTTTACAATATCGTATTCCATCAGAATTTGTTCATTCAAAATATATCTTATTTAAATCAGATGTATACAACTTTTATGTACGGGAATTTTGCACAATTCAAATTATAAATAAAGTGATTGCTAGTAAAGATATTCTTATTTATAACCATAAATAAATGGTTACAAAAAAATACAGTGAAGTGTGAACATATTGTACGACAATTTGTATAATTATTAAAGTAAAAAGAAAAATGTTTTAACGAAACTGAAATAAATTGTTATTGAATAGACACTATTTTTACTACGAAATGTGTCTTATGACACCTTTGTATCTGTTAGCAAATGCTTATCAAATCTCTCTGGTTTCAAATTATCTATTAAATATAAATAATTTGCACAATATAAACAACTATTAAAAAACGCTACCTTCTTTATTTATTTATTTTTATTAGATAGATAATAAAACATTGTAATATTATTAACACAACAAACTTTCAGTATCATATATAAAAAAATCAATATTTGTAATTAAAAAAACCGTATTATTTTTTCTTATTCAGTACTACAAGCCTTACAAATCAATGGTTGCTTAACTAAAACACATAAAAACATTTCTTCACTATACAGGGTGAGTATTTAGATGTTATCTATGGGGATCTCGGAAACTATAAAAGATAGAAAAGGATTAAATGGGGAAGGAAGGGTAAATTTAGGAGACGAATAATATTGCACGCAAAGTTTTCAAAAAACTTTACATTTTTGTTTATCTCTGTAAAACTAATAATAATTGCTCTTATATAAATAACTGCAATTGTTTTACTTTTGTCTTTTTCGTGGCTAACTATTTTTATTAATTATAGTATAATTTAAAATGACTGTTACTCACTTATTTTAATAATATAATAATAACTGGGTCATTTGTAATATTGGAATAAATTAAATTATTTTAAAATTATCTATAACTTTGTTTTTTTACAGTTTTTTTCTATCTGTCCTAATAACCGAGATATATTGATTTGAACAAATTGACAATTTTTATTTTGTTCAAAATATCTAGTTACCTTTGAAAACCTTGAAAGTGTAATTTTATTCTTCTCTTAAAACTACACTTCTTTTCCCATTTAACCGTTTTTCTACAGAACATCTAAAAAAAAGTCACCCTGTATATAAATAGTGAAGAATGGTTTTAAACAAGTTAATATCACCTTCAAGTAACTCAATGAATTCAAACAAAAGTCAATGGTTGTCCTACTAAGCAATTTATATACGTATTCTTTTTGCAATGCAAGCTTTATTGTCTGCACAATACTTTATTTGGCACTTTTTTGTTTACTTGGAAAAAATGTGGTTTTACTTGATACTGACTGAAATTGGCTTTTTGTATATTCCAGTTTTCTCCTAAATACAATAAAAAAAAATTCCTGGAGTATTCTTACCTTTCTCATTTCTATCTACAATACCTATGCGTTTATGCCGTATATCGAAATACATGCATAGGCCACCTAGAGAATGTATAGTATAGACATTCTCATTATTGAATCGATCCTAAATTTGGACTTTTATAAAATTTAATGTTTTCTGGAAGTTTACTGTTTTTTTTTTCATTGTTATAGTTTTATGTCTTGAACTAAGGAGGAATACTTTTTTGTTCGGTTTGTTGAGTACATAAAACTACGCTGTAAAGCGTTCTATTCCAACCTTCTGTACTTTTGCAGATTTTGGCACTTTCTCCTATTTTGATGGATAGTACTAAAGAGGTATTTTAATACAAGAGCTTTAAGCAATTGGTTCAACCAGCTTTCAAACAAGAGACTCGACCAATGAAATTAATAAATAACCGACTCAATTAATGTTTTAATAAGTTTGGAGACACATGCACAATATATTTGCTTTTCACATCAGATTCCAATCAAACTTGATGCCAAATTTATGAAGACTGTGTGGTATGTATTTGGTAAACCTAGCGTTTATTAGGAAAAGCTGATCTTCCACTTTAATATTTCCAGCTGGCTTATAACAGTTTTAACTGTTAATTTTTTCCTGCTCTTGATAAAACAAATATGTTTTTCCCCAAACGTTGGTTATGCTCATGTTGATTTAGCAAAACTCAAAAAATAGTAGTATTTCCATGAACCGACTTATGACATTTGAAAAAAAAAAGAATTTAATTCTATAAAAACGACAAATTAACTTGTGCTTTCATTCTGTCGTTATAATATTATAATTTCATAATATTATTGTCAAATAATATATAAACTGCGGTGCTTAATTTGTACGTTATAATACCCCGATTTGCGTGTTTAGTTGAACCAGATACATCTCTGAAAATTGTATGAAGTCGTGACCTATCAGGAGAGGAACTTGTTTCAATGTGTGTTCCAACAGCAGCAATTTTAATATTTTATTCTGTGCTCTTTGCATTTTTGTCAAGCATCTCACATTTTTTCGCCCTCTATTTGCATTAAAATTATTTTTTTCTTCATTTATTCAAAAGAATAATTAAACTCATCATCCCTTTCAGATTGTGAACTTTCATCAATTTTAGAGCATTCTTGGCTTATGTTATTTACTTTTTGCGATAAGCCCTTGAGTTATGTAAAGATTTAATTAATTAAGTAAATAGGAAACAGTTGGCTATTGATAATGGCCACCTTGTGACCGAAATGTACATCTAGCTGAAATAAAATTATTTATGTAGAAAGGGTTAGTGTTTTATTCCAAGTTTATTGGGATATTTAAGATTTATTCGTAAAAAATTATAAGAAATAGAAATAATTTAACACTTTTACTTAGCTGCTATGCTAATTTCAACAATGTGATTTTTGAAATTATCACCAATGGCCAGAATTGGAAAACAAAACACGTACCAAAAGTCACTAAAAATATCTAAAGTAAAATGCAACATGGCGAACACAAACAAACATTAACGTATATTTCGTTACAACTGAAATCGGGATTCCTTAATCAGATTACAATTAATATGGTGGTACAAAACAGTGTTGGTATTTTTTTATATATTTATCTACTAGAAAAGGAGGTCTATATATTTAACTGTGACATATTCTGCGCCTGGGAGCACTGGAAATCAGAAAATCAACTAGGAAACATCATTCTCCAGAAATTTAATCTAATATCCGCCGTCTGCAGATGATAAAAGCATGGGGGAGTAGCAATTTACGCAAAAAAGAGAATCAGCTGCTACAAAAAATCGAAGATAACTAAAATAATCAAGGCTTTTGTATTTGAATGCACTGCAATAACGGTCACTCATAACACACATACACTAACAATTATTGCTATTTATAGACCACCCAAAGGTAACTTTGAAAACTATTCTAGGAAATTTAAAAAACCGTAGAATTTGAAAATAAAGTAACGGTGTTATTAATGATATTAATATAAACTTCCACGAAAAAAAACGTCCCTAAACAAATGCTATAATAACAATTAAATGGCCATCGGTATAGTTATCTAATTAATAATCGAACAAGAATATCAAAACCATGTATTGACAACATATTCATTAAAAAAATATACTCTTATTCAAGTAGCGTTATCAACATGCATGTGTCTCACCATCTGAAGCAAAAAATAGGGTTTTCCAGCAGAAACAAAAGAACAACGTATATCAAAAAAGATTATTCTCACTAATATTTTAAATGCAAAATAAAACCAATTTCTTTGTTTATATCACTGTTTTTAAGTGATATAAAAAGTTATTAAAAAAGTGATTCGTTTTATTTTGAATCATAAAAATGTATCATGAAGTAAAAGCCTCTACAGTTACTTATTTAATAATTTAAATTTCTAAGAGAAATTAAGTAATACGAAATGACGAAACAATTAAAGAAAACAAAGAAGCATATTTATCAACCCCCTGACAGAAACATAATGATCGAATATTACTTCCAAATTAAAATCCACACGATCCTGTGGGACTGCAAGAGAAATACAATTTAATAAACAACATTCTGATAAATCTAGAAAAGCAAACAATAACAATGGGCATTTTTATTGCCTATCAAAAGCATACGACCACAAACTTTTATTGATAAAATTAGAAAATAATTGAATTAGAGGCACTGCACTCAACTAAATCATATCCTATTGAAACGAACGAACACAACGGGTGGCAATTTAAAAAATGGCTTGCATGTCAAATGTGAAATATCTGTCATAACCACAGGACTTCCCCAAGAAAGCTTAACAGCACTCATACCTTTCCTCCTATTCATAAACCCTTAAAATGAAAACGATTCTAGTGTGTCAAAATACTGTAGAATCATACCATATGTAACTACCATTTAGTATCATGTACATTCTACAATAATGATATATTTATATTGTATTATTATTATTGATATAAACTTTAAGGTATCAAAAACATCTCATGGTAGAAGTAGATATACTATTTGAACGTATTTAGATCCAGGATGAGATGAAGATAAATTAATTCATTTAAGAAATATTTTACGAAAAGTGAAATAATTAATCCTGTTTAAGTAATCATTGAAAGGTATCATTTGACGCCTCTTCCTAGAAATAGTGACAAAAGCGCTGCACTATATTTTTCTAGGTTTTTTTATATTTACAGGTAACAGCAGTTATGAAACTCTGTTTTTCAGTCTTCAACTGCACTACGATGATTTAGATTTAGATATAAATTGACAGAGAAATAATAATTCAAATATTTTTTTATTAAAACCAATTAATTTATTTGATTTAAAAAATAACACAAAATTCTAATAAATAATAACTTTCAAATAAAAGGTCATAGGGCTAGAGTTCAGATAAGACTATCATCAAGGTGATTCGAGCAAATGAATTGATGAATTGTGAGGGAAGGATGTTGATACTTAAAAGGGATATTTTGATTTCGAGGAATACAAAACTTGGTTGAAAGGTTTCGATAAGATGGATTATTTGCAAATTTCATAAGATTTGATAAACACTGGGATATTGGGGTTATTTCACACAAAGACTAACATCGTTTATTTATATTATGTATATTCTTTTATGTATGTATTAGTTTACGAATAAAAATCATTGTTTATATATTAGTTATCATTGTATCAAATACAAATTTTGGAGAATTATATACTTTGTTGTTATCACACAGCGATTTTTTTTCATTAATGATATAATATTGAATAAAAATGTGTATTTTACAATCATGGAGAAAAATTCATTCTCCAATTAGCTATATTGAAATATCTAGTTTAAACCGATACTACTTTCTAAATTTTTGTCCTTTACTATTTAGAGTATGAAATAAAAACATGTATTTAATTATTACATTTTCATTTCATTTAATTATAATAATTATAAGCCCGTATTTAAATCACGCACTAATGGAAGTCATTTATGAGCCTAAAGTGCCATATGCATATATTCATGGCAATATAAATTTTAGTACGGGTGAAAGTAATTTCTTTAAAATATTATAATGAATGAAAATTGCAACCAAGAGAAAACGCTCTATTTATAAATAAATTAATTTCAGATGTATAATAAAATGCTTTTGGACATATGATGCACCTAATTAGAAATTCTTTAGGAGATATTTAAAACTATTTTTAGATCCTGTGCATATGGTTAGCCGATAAAAAATATTACAGGATATAGATATTTGTTAAATTTCATTAGAAATTATGTTACGTATTTTTAATTTGTCACGTTGTTTTGGTATATGGTTTCCAATAAGTGAGAGTTTTGATGATAAACCATAGATCGTCTTTATAAAAAAATGCTTTCACAAATTGGTATTTATTTCCGATGTAACAGACTGTATCCAGTATATTGATTACAATTATTGCAACTGTCAATACTATTTCTTAAATAATAATAATAATCTTTATTTGTACATCCCAAAAAAAAAATACAATATTTAAATGCAATCGGGAATGTAAACATAAATATCGACTCTATAGTACGTATACACAAACAAAGTTTACAATATATTATCAATTTTGACACAACTATACTTTCGACCTTTACAGGTCATTCAACACTTGATAATGGCCTGCAAAGCTCGAAACTATAGATATGTCAAAATTGATAATATATTGTAAACTTTGTTTGTGTATCTATAGTACGTATTTATTAATTAAAATATTGCAACACTCTGTAACTAAACGTATAGAAGTTTTCTGAAATAATCTTGTAATATAAATTTGTCTTATATATATATATATATATATATATATATATATATATATATATATATATCATCGGATGCATTAACGTTTTGGCAGTATAACTTCCTTAAAATGTATACTTACACAAAAATAGATCAATTAATTACCAAAACTTGAAACTTTAAAAATATATTGTGTCAGTATAATATGTCATGTAAGAAAAAAAATACAGTCCGAAGTATTAGAATAATACGAATAGTTTCTTTCTTTTGCAGAAAATAGTAATTTCTTATTATAAGATAAAGTTTTGCATTATATTTCTAATAAGAATATTAATACAACGTGAACAAATATATTAATTAATTCATATTACTTTTAATTTATTTAAAAATAGCTATTACTTAGCGCTAAAGTATACTCTTTATTATGGAAGCAATTATAATATTATAAACTATTTTATTTATTTATCTATATAAATATAAATCATTTATTATTTAAAATCCCGTATAGCGAATAATATATACAGGGTGACTGACGAAAAACCTTTGGTGCTGTATCTCGCTTATTTTTGATCCGATTTGAATAAATAAAACATCAAATTAAATGATTTTTAAAAGACTTTAATATGAACGATCAACTTTATTTTTTCAAATTGCACTGTATATATATTTTGTACTGATCCGCAAGCAGATTTTTTTCTAAATCTAAATTTGTGAACGATTGTATCCATTCATCAAACCAAAGTCGAGAAATTGAGGATTAAAAAAAAATTAAAAATCAAATTCCCATAGTAAACAATATACAGAGCCTATTCCAAATGTCAAAAGTGATAGTGTCATATTGCAACATTTTAATTATGAAATAATTAAAAATCGTTGCAGTATTGTATCAACGGCTGTCACTGTCACTTTTGACATTTAAAATAGGGTCTGTATATTGTTTACAATGGATACTTGACTTTTTATTTATTTTTTTAATCCTCAATTTCTCGACTTAAGTTTGATGTATGGATAAATTTGTTTACAATATTGTATTCAGAAAAAAAAAATCTCCTTGCGAATCAATAAAAATATATATACAGTGCAATTTAAAAAAAAATGTTGATCGTATTTTGTCAAAAACTGGGTGCGAGAAAAAATAACAGTTCAGATCCTATTAAAGTCTTTTAAAAATGGTTTCATTTGATGTTTTATTTATTAAAATCGGATAAAAAATAAGCGAGATACAGCACCAAAGGTTTTTCGTCAGTCACCCTGTATATAATTTTAGTACATTATATAGGAATTACATATAGCCCGTAATATTCAAATATTTTATGTAAGTACTTATCAAAATTGAAAATTATTATTGTAAAATATTTTCTTATGAATACATATTTAAAATGTATGTTTTGAAACAGCATATCAAAATGTGCGTGTTTATGCATGACGGAAATAGAGATAACGTAAAAATAATATTTTCAATCTTCCCACATGAGAAAGAAATATATTGGAAGCAAAGAGATACTTGATGGAGACGGATTGCTTATTGGAAAAGCGTCTCCTGGCATAAATATTACACGATTTGACGTTCACTACAAAATTTACGACTTTCGGGATACATAACACAAATAATCGTATCCTTTGTTCTAAGAGCAATTCCCAGCATAATTTTTTAATACATATTACTCCCAAAGGTTGAGCTATAGATTAGTATGAATAGTTTAAAATCTAAATGTAACTTTTAATTTTCTTAGTCAATAATAGTAAAATATAAATACTGTAATAAAGAGAATGGTTGCGACCGTTACTACGTGGTAATCCATACTTACACTGAATTGAAAAATTCGCTATGTTTTAACCACAAATAATTTGTGGTAAAAACATAGTTAATTTTTCAATTCAGTATAAATACTATATATTAAAAAAATATATTAAACAAACATAAATTTTACATAAAAAATATAGAATGTATTACAGGTTTATAATATATGTCTAATTATCTTTTTATTTATATTTTTATTTTTCTTCCATTATCACACGGATAATTTAAACAATGTTTTGAAATTAAATTTTTAGATAAAATAATTGGGAATTCCTTAAAGTCGGATTGTAATAGAAAATTTTTCTAATAATAAAAAAGCTTTTAATCTAAAATAATCACACCATGTCAGAATATATACAAATATTTAGCAATTTCTTTCCAATTTTGATATGGAATTCTTCAATTTCATCAGGAATTTTGTGATAGAAATTCTATTGCTCCTTCTTGTTTCTTTTTAAATTCAAATGACTTTTTAAAATCTTCGCTATAATAGACTTTATATTAATAGTATTAGGGATAATAATGTACCTGTGTTTTGTTGACCCTCTGAATTTTATATTTATTTTTCATTTTTCAATCTAAAAGAATCTCAATGTGTCAGAAGATTTACTAGCAAATATTTTGCAATTTCTTTCCACATTGAGATGGAATTCTTCAATTTCATCAGAAGTCTTTTGATAGAAACTCCCTCTTGTTACTTCTGGTTCTTCTCTAAATTCAAATGACTTTGTAAAATCTTCGCTATAATAGACTTTGATTTCACAAAGTTATATATAGTGTTTACAATGTTATGGCCATGGTTTTCCAGATAAAGTATTTCTGTCAATCGATCCTGATTGGTGTTCAGTATCGAAAACAAATTTCTAAATTGCACTTCTGGATTTTTTAACTATAGAAATCAATCAAATCTGTTCTTAAGAAGAATTTTCTTCCATATACAAATTTATAGATGAAATAATAATACGAAATAACCGACTCTAGTGTTAAACAATTTTTAGAAGTGCTACACAGATTTTACTGCCACAATATATTATTTCTTTGTTACGCAGAAATTGTCTTCTGGTATGGACAAAAGAGTTTTACTAAAATACCAAATTACCTTTAGATGTGTAATAAGACATACCCAATTTCGATAATCTTATCCGACACAAAATTTCCATGTGGTAACGGATATTTAAAAACTAGTGCAGTGATAAAGGGAGTATTCAGTCTTTGGAATACCTTTAAATATTCCTCATTCAGCACCTTAACTTCCTTCGGTTAGGTGAATTAATAATTAAACGATATTTGTAAATCCTGAAACGTATCATGGATAACAAGTACATAATCCAATAAAACTTCAAAACTGTAAATTGAAACTTTGAAACCAACCGTTCTCTTACTTTTGAAATATTTTGCACATTCATTTCATTACAAACAATATAAGTACCGCTGAGATGTACCAAACCGGTCTTACAGCATTTTAGCGTCAACTTCATTCGTTCTAAATATTGTTTTCCTTGATTCTTGGAAACTACTTCTTTCTATTTAGTTTTCTTTATTGTTGCTAACGACCGTCTTCTCGATATGAGAAAGCTGGTAGAGATTGTTTGGTGTTCAAATGATATTGGCCTATTTTGTTTGTTCAGTGTCAAACATACTTTCATATAATATGTAAAAACTCCTTCAATTTACTTACAGGAAAAATTGTTAATATATTGATTGACTGCTTTATTTCTTTCCTTATATAGCACATATAAGTGAAGTATTATTTTTGTGCATGAAAATGTCTGTGGGCTCTGTGTCTCAAAGACGAATGATCCGATTGAGATCAAAAACTAAAGGTTTTATCGTTAAGAACTGAAACTGAAAAGCTTTTAGTGTTTGCTCAAGGCCGTTTTTTGTTTTTTCCGATATTTTTTTTTAATATGCAAAATATTACAAAAATTTTCGAACAAAAGTTAAAGGGAATGAAAAACTAAACAAGTTTTAAAAATTGAAAATTTTGACATTTTTTGCCAATTGCTACTAAACTATTGAAACTACATGAAATGTATATTATATAACAAATAATTCTAGAAAATTTAAAAGTGAATAAATTACTTAAAATAGCATTTTTGCGTAAACCTCATAGTTTTCTCATAGAAAAATATAGGGAAAGTACTATGATGGCCACACCACCATTTTTGATGTTGAAAAAGATCATAGACGGTAATGGATTAGAAGAAAATTGATATCTAGATTGAAGAGAATATAAATTTTCCAGTTATATTATCTTTTACGGTCTTTCACAACATTACTAAAACATTTGATCAATAACCCAGGGAGAGTTCTCCCTTCCCTAAATCTACAGATTAGACTGTACAACACGATTTTTGTGACACGGTTCTCTTTACTACAAACCGGTTTAGAATAATCCAAATTGAAGAAATTCAATATCAAAGTTGAAATTTGCTTTTACGGATATGAGATCGATTTTTAGGCATTATTTTTATTTTTTATGCTATGGTTGCTTTGGATGCCTAATAGTAGCGGTTAAACTTCATCATAAATCACTTGTACATCTTTATTATAAAGCTAGACCGTTGTAAGAAATAGTTTTTTGCGATTGTTCCTGAATTTTTGGATAAAAATTGTTGTTTTTTTTCGATTCTCTTTTTCTCACAAAGAAGGAAATCATTGTAGGTCTATTTTGGAAGAAATCTAACATATGTAGCTTCAAAGATATGCGACAACCCCATTTTCCCATAATTGCCCACTAAATCTTCGACTAGTCTTTTTAGTTTTCTGCATTGTCATTCCCCAGGAATCCTTCAGTCACGGTTACGAAACTTTTCCAAGCTTCCCTATCGGTTTCATTCGGTTTCTATATAAACTCTTCCGACTTCATCATCTGCTTAATCTGTGGTCCCACAAAAGCTTCTGACAGCTTAGGCAACTTCTCGCGAAGAAACTGAAATGCCTGCGATGCCTCGAGGCGCGTAAAATCATTTTATACATCAATGACGCTTCAAAAATATACCCAGAATGGTTTTCTTTTCTTGGGAGAAAACATAAAAATAAAGCTTAAAATTCAACTAAATTAACATCCTACTCGTAAAACCACAAATGGTTAAACATATTGAAATTTTCAACTCAGTTTAGTTACAGATTATTGGTTATTATTAATTATTTCCACTATTACAGTCTTAACGGTGTTAACAAGAATTCTATCTATTGTTATTCCTCGTCTTCTATCATCATCATAGTGTTTTTTGTCTGATGCTCCCTTCAAATTAGCGTTAATAATTATTTTATTTCACAGTGGAATCGATAGTTCCGATAGAAAGGTTTCCCGGTCTATATCAATGGCCCATATTTGATATATGACTTCTTTACCATTATTGGATTGATAAGGCTGTTACTTGGCGAAACTTCATTATGAACTTATAATGAAAAACATGATAGTTTTCAGTTTAGCTTTATTGTGTAGATATTATATTCATCTGCCTGATGAAGCCACTGTGTGGTGAAACAATTGTAGCAGTATCTACAAAATAAAGCTAAACTCAAAACGATCGTGTTTTTCATTATAAGTTCTTTACCATTAACTTTTTTCTTGATATTAAACTAGAAGGCTGTTAATCATGGTATTCATTATAGGAATATATAATTCATTATATCAGTAATTACATAATTACAATCAGTAGGAATTTTGGTCTATATAAAAATCTACAGAACACAAGAAGGTACTACTTGTAGTATATATTATTAAGTTTTACTATTTTGTCTCGGATATCCTTTATATACGCCTTGATTCCTTGGGGCAAGTGATTGAGAGAGTGAAGAATTTTGGCTACAAGGGAAAGCCAGTAAAGCATAAGCATTGTAAAGAAGAAGTGTGGAAAATGGTGTTCTGGTAACTTCTAATTGGCGTGCAAGCTGTGGGATGCGTTTGTGAAGCCAATTTTGCTGTATGGTGTAGAAACATGCGTAATAAGGAAGTATGAGAGAGAGTAGTGGTTGTTTCTGAAGCAGATTCTGGCTGTTGCCATTCTAATGAAGTTTTTTCGATTTGATAATGAGAGATTGATAAAAAGACGTGCGTGGGAACAAGTTTAAGTGAGTGGAGGATGAAACGCAGATTCATGAAAGTGCAAGAGTCTCCGAGAATATTGTGAATAAATAGTTGGAGAATGCAGTAAATATGCAGGCATCGATGAAAGTGAAAAGATGTTGAGATGCAGGAGAGGCAAGGATTTATCGGGAGGAGTTCATACAATCCGAGGTTTGAAAGTTGGCAGGTGTATGGAAAGGTGTAAGGTTACTTGACTAATAGTATTTCTCAAATGAGACAAGATTATCCAGTCGCGAGAGAGAGGGAGGGAAGGGAAGGTTTAGATGGAAGAAAAGTATGGTAGATTTGTACTCTGCACGAATGGGGTGGATATACGGAATCATTTTTAAGAATAGTGTGAAGGGGTATGTAAGGAGTGTTTAGGGAAAATAGGAAGGTAACAGAATGGAAGAGAGAGGATGGATGGAGGTGTAAAGGTATTGACCAGACTAAGGTGGGAGAGGGAGGTAAAGAGAAAAGTAGAATAGAGTGTTTTTTTATATGTTATTATATTAGAAGGTTGTTTTTATGTGGTAACATTTTATGCCAATAAAGGTGTTTTTATAAGTGAAATCTTTAGCGCATTTAAAGATAGCAATATATTAATGCAGGCTGGCTTTGTCTTCATTACTATATTATAGACATTTCTATCAAACTTGGTTGTATAACTCTTTTTATAAAACTTTTTTATAAAGTCTGCAGCAATTCGTGTTTAGTTCTTTCAATGATAAATGAACAACTTTTTGTTTTTGAAATTCGGTAACCACGTTTTTGATCCTTTTGACAACTTGGTTCGGACCATCCATACAATTATCATACTTTGATTTTCATAATTGCATTCACTTTATAATTTTTCTTCATTCGAACTTGCCTTGTTTAATGCCAAACCTTGGTTCTATGTCTCAGAGATCACTCATATAATTTTTCCGTGTCACCGTTTCTGTAGATAGGCAGCTAAAATTAAAATTATAAGGAATATTTAGTTTTCTCTCTCTGCTCGATGATAATGCTTGCCGGATCCTATATAGGATAATAATGGTTTGTTTTATTATTACGTCCCACCATAGTATTTAATGGAGGGTACAAAGGTGTTGTCCTTGCCTTATTCAATGTAAGGATTTTACATACCCCTGGAAAAAGATAAGAATAAAAATCTTTTCTCTAGTCCAAATGCAGTACCAAAACGATAAATTCTTAGCTCAGCTGATAATTACACGAATTTTTAAGTTTCTTGAAGACTGAAAATTCGCAACCTCAAAATAATCGTCTTCAAATTGACAAGTTAGCGATCTTACAACTTGGTATCGGCGGATTTTTGTGGAAATTATTGACAATATGGTTTAACAAATACGAGACAGATTTAAAAATTTTAGTGATTTAAAATTTGTGGAATTGTGCAATTTTAATAAGTAAAGAGATTCGCCTTTTCCTGAAGAAGTTCTACCTTCTTTAGAAGTTAATTATATATTTTTTTGATATACATGCTTTGCGATCTCAACTTTATGTTTTATAAACCACTCCTGAAGCAGCTACAAAAAAACTTTTAGGAATGTTACAATTTTTATAAGAAACTAAACTAAATAAAGAATATTGTGAAGTGACTAGATTTTATGAATTGTAAACTATTCCAGCTACCACTACTCAAATTTGGCTATATTAACGATAGAAAAGGATCTTATCAAGAACCTATCTCAAAACCCCAAATTTTATTAGGAAGTTATAGATGAATTTTCAAAGGCAAATGTGATTTCCCTTACCTTTATAAAACGTTTCTTGTTGCACCAACTACACATTTTACGGATTACCTAGGTGTTGAAAGTTCATGATCTTGATTATTTTTATATTCGTCATAAACCATTAGATGATGGTGATGGTTTATAGAGGGCGACCAGATGGTCACAGCACTTAGACCACTCGTTCGTCCTTTGTGCTACCTCCTGAGCCCTACTCATCAAGCCTTAACTTAAACTATTAAGTCGAAAAATTGGCCGTGTGGAATGTTGCCCAACATTGGCCAAACTGGCTACTCCTATGGACCACCTGAGATGTTTCGCATTCACAAAGGATGGGTCTTAGGGTATCTTCTTCTTGCTCATATTTCCTACATAGGGGATCTTTTGCCACCCCTATGTGATGATGGTGCTTTTTTAGTTTGCGGTGCCCAGTAAAAGTACCGATTAGCAGCCGCAAACTGTTGCTTGGTAAATCCATTTATTTCCTGCTTCGCTGTTGGTGAGTGAATGAATTTTTTGGCGACCGCATACTTGTCTGGTAAATCCATGTATTTTCTGCTCAGCTTCGCTGTTAATGAGTGCATAAATTTTTGGCGCCCGCATACTTGTCAGTTTGTAGCTATTCCTTTTTGTGTTCCACAGGGGAGTTTCCTTTCAGTATTTGGAAGATAGTAAGTCGCGCCAGTGGCAGAGACTTAGCGCCTACTCTCCCCCCGGCAGCTTTTCTGGATAGTCTGTCGGCCCAGTCTTTCTCTTCATTGTTTGAATGACCCTTAATCCGTGGTATTGAAACACTATTAGTTACGGCCTGTTTTTCTAGAGCTTGCTTGTTCTTCAGTATTATACTGCTGGCCACCCTTTGTCTCGACAGCTATACTTGAGTTGCTTTCAGTGAAAAACATAATGTATTTGTTCGAGACTGCCAATTCCAGTACCTTTTAATACCCCGAAAAGTTACGTTTGGACAATCGTCACATATATATATGATAAGATTTCCAAATGATTTTATTGAGGCTTCTTCGGGCGAAAAAATAATGTTTTATCAAGCTAGTATGTGGCAAAACCATTGTAGCGAATAACTCAATGAAAACTTTTGATGGCACATTATTTGCTATATATTCACAAATAATAAAGATCGATTGTGAATATTTTACATCTCTTTAGATATTATACTCCTATAGATAATAATCCACCTCGGTTCTTCCTGACCTTCTAAATTTTATATTTCAACAGACTATTGTTTAACCTAAAAAATCACCGAATTAATTTAAATATTTAGCCATGTTGGCTTGGTATTTTTCTTCTTCCATTTCTTTCCATTTCCAATCTGGTCTGGACCTTCTTTATATTCAAATTACATTCTAAAATCGTTTGCCGTACTTGATTCTTTTGATTTCACGTGGTTCGGTGTTTCTGTATCAGTATCAAAACCAAACTCATGAAGTTATTATTGCTTTAATTTATCCTTCCTGGGTTTTTGAACTCTAAAAGCCAATAGTCGGTTATCAATACAAATTTTCTTACATATAAATATTTATAGAAATGCTTTACCAACTTTATTTTCACAAGTAAATGTTTCACTAGAAAAGCAGCTTACCTTTACTTGGATTTGTAATAAGACAAATCTAATTTCGATCATTCGGTATTTAATACAAATCTGGTGTACTCTGCAGTTCTTGAAATATCCTTTAATATTCCTCGTGAAAAATATTTGTTATTCTTCAGGGAGGAGAAGTAATAGTTTAACGATGTTAATAAAATCCTGAAATCATATAGAATCCAAAAGTATAATATTAAAAATGTATTTACAATCATTTATAATAATAATGTATAACAAAGTAGAGGGCTCCATAGTAACCTATTTAATCCAAGAAAGCTTCGTTTTGAATTTGTTTGGAGATATATGGTATTGCAATACATTTAATGCTGAACATGGATACATCGCCGATGTACATAAAACGGGTTAGCAGGATTGTAGTATCACCTCTAGTATTCACTGTACTCTTCTTGGTGTTTTCTAATTAGATGAGCATTTTTAGGTTTTATTTTCTGTTGAAAATTGAACCGTCCTATCCATTCAGAATCAAAATAATCCTGGAATTTTATTATAAACTCCCTGAATTTCTTATATATACTTAGACTTAATTAATAGGTTAAAGAAATCTATTTTCTAGTTCTATGTATCCCTTTCTTTGTTCCATTATCTTCTGTAGTCTTTGCCAATATCAACGAAATAAGCATACAATAACCTAGCATCACACCCTTTATCAAATGTGTAGAATTCATTATTGTCTTTGGTACGGTCTTATAGGTGTAAACAAGAATTTTTGTATTGATATTTATCAAATTCTATTATTATTATGGATGATGGGTTCAAGGATTCTATATTTGTTTAAAGTTTTGATCTGATAGTTCCTCCACATAACATTAATAATTATTTCACTTCTTTCTTGAATCAATAATTCTTATTGAAGGGTTGTAGTCTTTGAAGTATAGCTTCTTCCTCTTCTACTAAGGGTAATTTAAATAATATAAATTTAAATTTATATTGCCTCAAGAAATACAGTCATTTTTAAGATACACTCGATTCAATTTCAAATACACCACCCAGAAAGAATAATAATTATTTATTCGTTGGTACAAAATGATTAAAAATTACTCAAAAGAAAAAAAACTTAATTTAGCAAAAAAAATAAGTTTCATCGCCTCGCACAGCATGCAGGAATTTACCCTTCTAGGCATACTTAGAATCAAATTGTAGTCTATATCTGCATCTCATTCCAATCAACTTCTACCTGAAGTCTTGCGAAAAATTTGAGTGTTGTCTTACTCTCAGCATTATGAACTGTCACTGTGACAAATTCAGAATAAAACTGCTGATAAATTCTAAGTAAATATTCTTCAATGCGCATATAAAAAGTTGTGGAATTTTAAGGTAACCATGTTGGGAAAACCTCAACGGCTCAACTTTTTTATTGAGCGTTTAATTATTTCGTACTAATTAATAAACAATTATTTTCACCAAGTTTCGCCTCAATCGTATTATTCTTTCTAGGTGGTGCATTTCATATGAAAGTGAGTGTATTTCGAAACGTTCAAATTTTCCTATGATAACTTTTCACAAAAACTTTGATAGTGTTCTTCAACGCGAGGCATCTAATTGTTTTCTAATTCGATACATTTCCTACTTCTATGTTGGATACAGGAAGAGTTTTTGCAATAAATAAAAGGAGAGAAAGCGCTCAATCACGTTCTATATATCATACAGCCACTTAAGTAATCCTATTAAAATAGCTTTCGATAGAATCGGCGGACTTAAACAAAAACTGCTGATTGCGTTTTCTCTCGCACTGTTCTTGCATGCCATAAATCACAGTTTTAACGTGACTGCATTCATAACTTACGGCCCGAAACAGAATTGATGCGAACGCTTTCCGACGCCATATTTTCATGAACCGGATCAGTCCTTGCAACCTCACGCAACATTTCTCTTAATATAACGCCCAACAAATCGTCAAGGGTTTTATCATAATCCACTATAAAATACAGCACAATAAATAACTTTATATTGTATGTTTGGGGCTGGTATTTGTAAAAAAAAATTTCTGCTATTGAAACGTTACTTTTTGTTTAGGATTAATTTAATTAATTGCTAGCAATTAGAATATATGAACTGATATTATTTAATTAAGTACGTATAATAAATAATAAATGAGAATGGTCTAAACCAGAATGCGTAAAACAATAATAACCATTATAATATTTAGGAAAATAACCTTTATTTATCAAAGTAAATTTTACTAATGGAAATATAAAGTACAAAACAATGGGTTATTTAATTTATAATACGTATTTGTTTTATGTAAAATCAATAGAAACTCCGAACAACGCTCGGGTAACGTATTTCAGTTTGGAGAAAAAGGAGTGTGCCGGAAGCAAATTGACTAATGGAATCAACTTCTCGTAATTATTTTCTTTTAATGATTTTTTTTCGTGTTTCCAATGTAATTATATTAGTTGAACTTCCTTTGTGCTAAAACATTTATCTTAATCTATACCTATG
This sequence comes from Ontholestes murinus, assembly GCA_963969525.1. NCBI lineage: Eukaryota > Metazoa > Arthropoda > Insecta > Coleoptera > Staphylinidae > Ontholestes > Ontholestes murinus. The sequence continues at coordinate 51,420,388 of OZ018394.1, read as the reverse complement.
AGTTTTAGACACATAACAGACTTCGTTTGAAGGAAAAGAAATAAGAGACGGAAAACAAAATAATGATTAAAAGATTAATTGTATAAAATTGGTTTTAATCTATATATCGCATTTATTTATAATTTTTATATTTATGATGATATCTTTTTTTCAGTGTTTTAAACAGAAGTCCAGAGTATCTCATCAAAGAAATCATCTTGGTGGACGATTACAGCGATAACCGTAAGTGATACTAAAACATATTATTTGGCGGTCATAGGTCTTAATGATAATTTAGAAAATGACTGGTGAATATATTTGCATACTTTATAAAGACATAATCCAGTCAGTGCCATTCGCGCCAATATAAAATCAGCATAATGGCGTGGAATTAATTGCCGCTAACTCTTGTTTATTGGCGCTTAATTACATAATGATTTACGGCACAAGAAAGTAGGATGTAAATAAACTTCACAGTGTTAACGTGGATTTTTAAAGAGCACATTTCTTAAAGAAGTCATCGATAAAATATCTCAATTAAATATAATTCTAATTTGTCTGTTACATTACAGAAATTTTACGCAAAAAGTATGCAAATTAAGTAATATATAAATACTATTGGCATTAAATTCAAATAATATTGAATGTGTATTAAGATTAAAAACAACTTAATTTCAAAAGAGTATGAGTTAATACATATTTTATAAATATTAAATTGTATTTTTGCTGACAATATTAGTTGATTCTATTAAAAACGTTGTAACAAAATTAAAACTTAACCACTCATGCCATCGATCTAACTCATAAAATGAAACTGTCGGCTTCTGCGGAGAATTTGTTATTTTAATACTACCAAGTAAGAATTAAATGGGTAAATTAAAATATAGGGCTTCCAAAATAAAGTTACTACATTTTCAAATAAATATTTAGACATATACTGCTTAATACCACGCATTTATAAGAACGAAAACTTAATTAAAATATATATCAAGCTTATATCTTAGATGTACAGATATAATACAGGGGTTTTAGAGTTTGAACTAGTTAAACATTGTAGAAGAACAAATTGCATATATGTTATATTATTCATTTATTTATTAATTAGTACATTACATATTAAGTGATTTTTGATTAATGATTTTTAGCTGCGGATGGGGAAGAGCTCGCAAAAATTCAAAAGGTTAAAGTACTAAGAAACGAAAAACGGGAAGGTTTGATGAGATCCAGAGTCCGAGGTGCCGACGCGGCTACTGCTGGAGTGTTAACATTCTTAGACAGTCACTGCGAGTGTAACACCAATTGGTTGGAACCACTTCTTGAAAGAGTTGCTGAAGTAAGTATATATTTTAGTCAACTTATTGATTTTTTAATTCAATGTCATCATCATCATCATTCAGCTCTCTGTGTCCACTGCTGGACATAATCCTTCTGCCCACTCTTTTCTGTCGTGAACTTTTTGTATCCAGTGGCCAGCACATCTCTTTAGATTGCCCGTCCAATCCTCTACACGTTGCTTCTTTTTTCTTTAATTCAGTGACAATAAAATAAAATAATTACTTACTTACGAGATTATCCTTTAATAAGCTTATTTTATTTGCATATGCAAAACTACATAAGATCATACATCTTAAGCTTAATAAGATTATTTCTACTACTAAAGAAAATTTTATAGGATATTTTTTTAATAGTTGTATTAAATTATGCAAAGGATTGGAAAATAATTTGATTAAATTCAGTGTGAATGTCTTGTAATTATTTATTTTACAAATAGGATCCACAACGAGTGGTGTGCCCTGTAATAGACGTTATCAGTATGGACAGCTTCCAATACATAGGTGCTTCCGCCGACCTAAGGGGTGGCTTCGATTGGAATTTGGTATTCAAATGGGAATACTTAAGTCCCATGGAAAGGCAAACTAGACAACATGATCCAACACAGGTATGTAGTTTATTATTTCCACCGCTTGGCAAAATTTAACGAAGAGTTAATTATTCACTTTATATTGAAACATAAAACCGAATTATATTCATTATTTAATTCAATTAAGGGATTGTTTATGTACTAATAATAAGTTTTTTTTAAATATTTGCTCAAAAAATGTATAAAGTCCCTAAATAGGACGCGGTTTTACTAATACTTTAATACTTGCTTTTAAGCATTGAGTTTACTATTAGCAGCAGTGAATCAACTTATATATAAGATCTCCCAAAATAAAGTTTCAGCTTCTGCGCGTAGTAGATTCTATAATATTTGAGGTTTTCGCCATTTAAACGAGGCGCCAATCATTCCTTTCATTCGAAAATGGGCGAAGAAGTTCGAAGAGGCCGGTACAACATTGGAATAACGAAAAAAAAAACGGATCGACCAAAATCATCAAGAACGGCAGAGAACGTGGATAGTGTTAACCAGTCTGTTTGTGCGAATTTAATCTTTTAATTCGAAAGCGTGCAATCGCTATAAAATGCCTAGATTATCAATACACCGTATTATGCACATATACCTAAAGCTACACCACTATAAAATTCAATTGGTACAAAAATTAAAGCTCCAGGTCAAAGTAAAATTTTCCTTGGCAAATTGATCTTCAGGAGAGGTGACATAAAGTGGCCTCCGCGCAAGTCGGTATTTAACAACTTTGGACTTTTCTCTGTGGGACTATCTTAAATCCTAAAGTTTACGCCAGTCAACCAACTTGTCTGGCGCATTACAAAGAAAATATCCATCATAAAATACCTACTTGGCAAGCCAAGCCGCTGTAAGAAATTTTAGTGCTCTAATAAATAAGCGTCGCAAACATTTGAACGATAATATTTTGAAGAAATACAAATTTCCTAGTTACACATACCATATATAAAAAATCTAGCATATGGGTCCCAGGACACGGAGGACATCCGGGGAATGACATAGCAGACGAATTGGCCAAACAAGGCTCGTCAGAAGCAGTAATTGGCCCGGAACCCTCTTGCGGTATCTCCAAAATCGCAGTCAAACGATCCATAAAAAAATGGGTGGAGACACAGGCCCATACCTGGTGGACGAACTCACAAGGACAGAGACAGGCGAAACAGTTCCTTAAGAAACAATCGCCAAAATTCACGACCGAACTCCTGAACCAAGACAGGAAAATGGTCAAAACAATGTAGGCCTGATAACAGGACACTGCAAGCTCAACAAACATATGAGCAAAATAGGTCTGGTGGAAGAAGCACCATGCAGATTCTGCCTACAGGAAGAAGAGGTCTCGTTCCACATCCTATACCACTGCGAGGGTCTAGCAAGGATTAGATATCAATAGCTGGGCATTACAAACCAAAGCGCGGAGACCTATACCCAAGCCCCTCTGCAGGGCAAATAGGACTAATCAAAGAGGCAAAGCTAGAGCTGGTCATCTGAGATAGACAGGGATCCACAATAGACCTGAAAAGGTCGCGGTGGAATAGGCGCTGGTGCCACCCATACAACATCTAATCTAATCTAATCTAAGCATATATTTACAAATATCATAAGCTTCAATCTTTAAGAAAATAAAAAGTTGGTTGTTCTCAAATATTTAACAATTAATTAAATGCAATTACCGACAATGCTACTTCAATTGGTAGATACACAGGAATAATATTTTATATCTCAAAAATGGCGAATGTACTTTCATTGTAATATCTCTTTTAATTTTTATTACTTTTTTAAATATTTGTTACGTACATGTCACTTTAATGGTGTCTTAATTTTGACCTTTTTAAAAGTATTATTTCTAAATAATAACTCTCTAGAGTTGAAAAATTTTCTTAATTAATGTGGTTCATTCTGACATCTTTAATTTATATTTAGAAAATTTTGAAAAGTTTCTATATCTAGGAAGAAGATTTTGAAAAACTCAAAATACACATCGTATACATTCCTACTATCAGTAAACGACATTTCAACAAACGCATTTATTTCATCGCAAGTTGAAATAAAGCTTAAATTATAAGTTTTGTTTGAAAACGGTAGGTTTATAAAATACATGTCATGAAAAAGTTGTACTTCATTTTCTGACAACTTTAGTTTAATGAAAAGTGTTTCGTATTTCATTTCTGAAAATTTGTAAAATTTACCGTAACTACAAAAAAATATATATAAAAATTCACTTTCAAATAGTATAAAGTACATTTTTTCAATATTTAAGATTATTCAACAGAAGTAATTTCATTCAAATTAGTGTTGCTTTGATAGTTGTACTATTTGTAACACGCAAATAACTTTTGTATCATTCAATGTCTGTCGACAAAGCTAGAGAAGTAGTTGTTTCAACAAGTAATTTGTTTTATAGTCTTAGTAAGACTCATTGTTATAGATTCACGAAATGTTTTCATATTTTTAAATTATTATATAAAAATCCATTTGCAGAACATTTTGAAAATTTATTTAAGTTAAAGAAAATACTTACTTTGACCATAACGTTAATAAGACTGTAAAATACTGATCCATTTTTTTTAAATCTAAAGGTATCTTTATCTTTAACTGACAACTCATTATATATGCTTCAATTAAATAACTCTACTCTGACATTTTAAACTAGCAAAAGTTATTCTACTGGCAAGAAATAGAAGCTTCTTTTCTTACAGTTACAATACATGCTGGTCCTTCTGTCTAGAATTTTTGAACTTTGAAAAATGTCATGTGCCAAATTTCGAATTCGCTCTGTCCATTACTGGTCGATCGATGGACTGGTCGACAAGACAGGGACATCAGTGGCATCGTTATACACTTCACCTGGTGCCCCCCAATCACCTCTTCTCAAACTCCGCCCCTTCATCCATCTTCGTTCTCGGAGTCTCCCTTCTCGACCTCGCTTGCGAGTCTTGTCCTGGCCGCCCTGCCACCTCCGCCAGCTGTTTCGGCTACCCCGCCTGCCCTAACTGCCCCAACTGCCTAACTGCCCATCTTCTTTTGGCTTCTTTTACCTCCAGAATTTCTCTGGCTGCCCGGTCCGTCGCAGCCCACTTCACCTCGCTCTCAACCGTGTGATGAAGGAGAGTTCCTGGTTCCACAGGCCTGCCCAGCTCCCTGCTCAACTCTTCTCGTTCCTGCACCCTCCGCGAGCATGTAAAGAACGTGTGGCGCGTGTCGTCCACCACGCCGCTGCACCAAGGGCACTCCTCACTAGGGACTTTTCCAATTTTGTGAAGATAGTTGCCGAAGCACCCGTACCTGACATATTCTGAGTCAGGTGGTACGACAACTCGCCGTGCCTTCTGGTCATCCAAGGCTCAAGCGCTGGAATGAGCTCCTTTGTCCAGACGCCTTTCTCCCGGTTGACGTCCCAACGCTCCTGCCATTGGTCCATTAGCCTGCGTTGTGCGTCGCGTTTCGCAGTGGTCTTCGCTATTCCCCACCTTGTCTCCGTGAATACCTCCTCTCTCGCCAAGATCTCCAGATCCGGAAGAAATGACGAAGCCAGTATTTCGGCGGCCTTGGTGGAGATGGTGCGGTACCCTCGGACCACCCAGATTGCTCCAGCTCTAAGGGCTCCGCGTAGCTCATCCCTGTTTCTTTGAACCTCAACGCATTTTGCCCATGCTAGTGCAGTAATCTCCTCTTGCCCTCGGACTGGCCGCCGATGTTTGCCAGTAAGCCCGAGATAGCCCTGGTTGCCCGGACCGCTCCGGCCGCTTCCTCCACCACGTGTCTGCTGAACCAGTCGTTTTGCCACGTCGTGGCCCAAGATCCTGACCTTGCCGTTCAACCTTTCTCTTCCCGCACGGCGTCTCAAAAGTCAAACAGCCGTCGTTTTTTCGGCCGTTCCACACCTACTACGATGTAATAATCAAATTTATGTTTTTTTTTTTAAATTTATTATTAGTAATTCTTTTAATTGTTTAGCCAAATACAATTCGTGGTAATTATTGTCGTCAAAATAGTTTTGCTTTTGCTTTTAGAAAATCACTATTTTCGTCGCAAAAGTTCATTAACAGACGACAAAACTTTTTAGCAAGACCACTTTTGTATTGTGTTTGACAATAATACAAGATAACATTCAAACGACTATCCATATTCCTAGGGGAGAGTATTTTGAAGAATTTTAAGCATTTTTCCCAGAAATGTGAATTACTTTTATTATGGACCCTGTAAATATATTTTACATAACGGTCTATATTTCAGTTTTTATAATACAAAAAATGAGGTTTTAACTTTAAAATCTTCCTAGCGGTTTTTGTTTACGTCGATTTCACGTTTATTCATTGTTTTGTGTATTATCAAGTATGTATTGAAAAAAGGTAAATGTCACTGTCACAACCGTTTTTTTCATGTAATTTTCCGGTATTAGTAATTTTGAATAAAGTCGCGAGATCCGCGCAATACATGGTCCTTCGAACCGGATAAGTTACAGTTAATTACGAACATAGTGAATTTCTCTCGTGAACCATTTTGCTACCGAGCAAAAGGTGGTCTAATATTCGTGTCGTTTACGCGTGCAACAATTCCAACAACTTGCCGTTTTTGTGTCTCGTGAGTGCGCAAGTTGGTTGTCGGCCGTACACAAACGAACAATATTAACCGAGCTTTCTTACTTTGTGCAACACATCTCAGTAAGTCAACATGTCCTCTGCAATTGTAAAGAAACTGCAATGGCAGATGAAGAATATCATAAAAAAAAGGAAAGGCTCCAGAAACGGCTTGCGGAACCCGAAAATGATGAGCAAATTATTTTGAAGCTCTGGAACGACCTTGTTCCAGCCCGAAAAGATCTAAATCAAATTGTGATGGAACTTTTCGATAATGACATCGACTCCATGGCAGACCAAGAATCATTCGACGACGATTATTTCACAATCGAGTGTGAGGTAGACAAAATAATTGCTAAATTGCAAGCGGCGACTCAGGCCAACAGCGCGTCTTCGCCGTCAAGACATGAACCCCAAGTACGACTACCGGTAATCGAGTTACCTACGTTCAGCGGAAACTACGACGAGTGGCAAGGATTCAGTGACGCTTTCAAGAACCTCATCCACGACAACACGACGCTTGGAAACGCACAGAAATTCCACTACTTGCGTAGTTCGCTCAAGGAAGAAGCCGCGTTAATGATCAAATCCGTGCAAATGTCAAGCGACGCGTATCAACTTGCCTGGGACCAGTTAGTAAGCCGCTACCAAAACGAACGGTTTGTAATCAAAAAACATGTGCGATCGCTAATTCACCTGCCGACGGTCAAAAAGGAGAGCCACACGAGCCTTCGGCATTTAATCGACGTCGTTGCGCTAAACCTCGCATCGCTTAAGGCTATCAATCGGCCGACGCATGCCTGGGACGATTTACTGGTGGAAATCATCGCCGAGAAGCTAAACCCGGAGCTGCAGAAGGAGTGGGAAGGTGAAACCTGCTCTAAAACACCGACGTATTCAGAAATGCAGGAATTTCTTGAAAAAAAATGCAAGCAACTGGAAGCGATGGATAGTGCGCGTACAACAATGGTGCAGTTTCCGAAAGTCAAGTCGCTGACTGTTAAATCGACCAAAGAAAAGTGCGTGTTTTGTGATGGTTCACATGTGCGATACAAGTGCCGCGTGTTTCAAGGAAAATCGGTAGAACAGCGGATTGAAACGGTGAAACAAAAACATCTGTGTTTCAACTGCCTGGGGAGCAACCACTCTGCAAAATCGTGCAAATCCGGAAACTGCCGTGAATGCAACAAATCGCATCATACGTTACTACACAAAGCCGCGACGCCGCCTACGTCGAGTAACAATGAACCCGGCAGTAGTGAGGCCGCGTCACTTTCAACACTCTCGAATCATCCATCATCTGTGCTACTGTCAACCTGCGTGATTAACATAAGGAACCAGCGAGGAAAAATAATACAGGTGCGTGCTTTGCTGGATTCCGGGTCGCAGGCGAACATAATTACGGAGAAATGTGCTGCGAAAATTGATTTGACAAGGCGCTCCTTGTCAACGCCCATCGTCGGAGTCGGAGGCTCAAGAACCGACATTAAAGAAATGGGAACATTTGTTGTGCAATCACGTGTGTCCGATTACAATACACCAATGAACGCGTTAATAATGCACAAAATAACGGATAAAATTCCGAATTATAAAATGGATATCCGGGGATTAACGCCCCCCGCGGAGATTCAACTTGCCGATCCGTCATTCCACAAACCGCAAGAAATTGACCTGCTCATCGGGGCAGGCCTTTATTACGACATCGTAAACGGGCGTCACCTCCCCATGGGTCCATTGACACTAATAAGTACTCACTTCGGCTGGATAGTTGCAGGTCAGTTACCGCACGTGCAAACCACCCACTGTGCGACGGTAGGTTTCGTGGGCCTCAACGAACTAGTGTCGCGATTCTGGGAAATCGAGAATTTCAAGCATACAACAAGTACACACGAGGATCGTGAATGCGAGAAACATTTTGAAAAGACAAGTACGAGAATGCCTTGTGGTCGGTTTGAGGTGGCCCTGCCCTTTAAAACCGATGCAAAAGGGTTAGCAGAATCCAGTGTATCGGCGAAACATAGATTTTTCGCGCTGGAAAGAAGGCTAGCTAAACAGCCGGAAGTCTACGAAACATACAGTGAATTTATGCGCGAATACAAGGAATTGGGACACATGCATCCAACAAGCGGGGATGTAACGAACGGCTACTACATGCCTCACCACTGCGTAATCAAGGAAGATAGCCTAACGACGAAGCTCAGAGTAGTTTTTAATGCATCCGCGCCGTCAAACAACGGGACATCATTGAACGACATGTTAATGGTTGGCCCCACCCTCCAAGATGACCTGTTCTCTATAATGCTGCGTATGAGGACAAAAACATATGTGATCAGCGCGGATATCACCAAGATGTACCGTCAGGTTAGCGTTCGGCAACAGGACCGGAAGTACCAGCGGATTTGGTGGCGTGAACATCCAGAAGACAACCTAGTGTCATATGAGTTGGCCACGGTCACATATGGAACCGCTCCCGCAGCATATTTGGCGATTAAATCATTGCGCGAACTCGCGAAAATTGAGAGCAGTAATTTTCCGGTCGGCAGCGAAGTGTGCTTAAGAGACTTTTACGTTGATGATCTAATAACAGGTGGGAATTCGATTGAAGAATTGACTGTTATTCGTGACGAAGTTTCCACTCTTCTCGGAAAAGGTGGATTCGAACTTAAAAAGTGGGCAAGCAATAACCCCGCCGTGTTTGAGTGCTTCCGCACGAACATTAATGACTCTGTAACAGTGCTGACTCGCGGGCTCAATGACTGTGTGACCACCCTCGGAACCGTATGGAACACTCATAATGACTGTCTAAGTTATAAGTGCAGTGAAATTTCCGCGCGTGTATTCACTAAACGGACAATTCTAAGTGAGATTTCCCGCATCTACGATCCGCTAGGATTAATCAGCCCGCTAATCATCACCGCAAAAATCTTAATCCAAGATTTATGGAGGATGAAGTGCGGATGGGACGATCCTCTACCTGCCCTGTACCTCGACAGATGGACACGGTATGCTAATGAGCTGCAACTGGTGAGGGACCTCGCTATTCCCAGAAATGTAGTTCAGGTAGGTGCTGAATCATTCGAGCTTCATGGATTCGCCGACGCCAGCGAGAATGCATATGGAGCATGTGTGTACATAGTATCTGTTAGATATGGACGAAAAACCTCTTCCCGCTTGTTGTGTGCGAAATCTCGGGTTGCACCGGTAAAGTCAACCACCATTCCCCGTCTCGAACTTTGCGCCGCGGTATTACTAGCCGAGTTGTGTGATCGCGTGTGTTCCACCTTAGACACTAAATTTGTGAGACATTATTATTATTCAGATTCTACCATCGTGCTTTCATGGATTAAGTCCGAATCGCGAAAATTCAAAACGTTCGTAGCCAATCGCGTAGGTGAAATCCAGACATTGAGTGACGTTTCCGATTGGTACCACGTCGCGACACATGAAAATCCCGCCGATCTCATTAGCCGCGGATTATCTCCGTTGGATTTAAACCATTCAACGTTGTGGTGGAATTGACCCGCCTTCCTGTTGAGTGAACAAGCCCCTGTCACATTTGTGCCAACTGCTGAACAGCCGGAAGTCAAATGTGGAATTATTTCGATTGAAATTGAGGACGTAATTCCAATCTGCTCATCCTTCCATAAAACAGTACGAGCAATGGCGTACATACTGCGGTTTAAAGATGCCCTAAGACGCCCTGCTATGAAGAGAAGTGGCCCATTCACCACCGAGGAGTTAGAGGCGGCAACCAACACTATAATCCGCCACCTGCAGCGATGCTCCTTCACAAATGAACTGGACTCGTTAACCAAGGGTGGGACAGTGCGAAAGTCAAGCCGCCTTACCTGCTTAAATCCATTTATCGACACCGATGGAATTTTACGAGTGGGCGGGCGGTTAGTGGAATCGAGCATGCCTTTATCTCGTCGGTGCCCGATCGTATTACCAGGCAACCACCAGCTGACGAAGCTAATTATAAGGGACATTCATAATGTGCAATTACATACAGGAACTCAGGGAACCCTCGCCGCCGTCAGAACTAAATACTGGCCACTGAACGGCAGAAGCGTGACACGTGAAGTGGTTCGGAAATGTATTCGGTGTGTCCGCGCTCGGCCCCGATTCGACGCTCCGATCATGGGAGCTCTACCTTTATACCGAACACAGCAATTTCGCCCCTTTTTAAAATGCGGCGTTGATTACTGCGGGCCTTTTATTATTAAGGATGGTTCTCGTCGGTCTAAAAGAACTACGAAGGTGTATATCTGCGTATTCGTGTGTTTCGCAACAAAAGCCGCGCATATTGAAGTGGTCGCGGATCTCACCACGGAAGCATTCCTCGCAGCCTTCCATAGACTTATATCGCGCCGAGGATGCGTCGCTGAGATTTTTTCCGACAACGCTACCAACTTCGTCGGCGCCCGAAACCACCTGAGGGAATTAGGAATTTTTCTTCGGGATGCTGAAGACGAGATAAGGACCGCACTCACAACCCAAAATATTAAATGGACTTTTATACCGCCGCACGCTCCTCACTTCGGAGGCCTGTGGGAGGCCGCGGTCAAAAGTGTAAAACATCATCTACATCGAGTTGTCAGGAATGCTCTTCTGACTTACACCGAGCTACATACTCTCGTAACGCAAATAGAGGCTGTATTGAACTCACGTCCTTTGTGCCAGCTGTCTGAGGATCCGAACGACTTAGCTGCATTAACCCCTGGACATTTTCTCATTGGTGATGCAATCACCGCACCGCTCAACCAGGATATAAGCGACGTTCCGGCAAACAGGCTGTCTCGGTGGCAGTTCGTGGAAAAGCTACGCCAACATATCTGGAGTCGTTGGCAACGGGAGTACTTGTCCGAGCTCCACAAAAGGACCAAGTGGCAGAAAAACACCGCCAACATCGAACCTGGACGACTCGTTGTTATCAAGGAGGATAACACACCACCGCTGTTATGGAAACTGGGACGTGTCGAGGCTGTTCATCCAGGACCGGACGGAGTAATTCGGAGCGCGACTGTTCGCACCAATTCCGGCTCATATGTGCGCCCTTCTGTGAAACTGTGCGCCCTTGATACAAGTGATAGTGTGGTGAATAATGTTTAATTGAATGCTTGGCATTCAATGGGGGGCGGGATGTTTACGTCGATTTCACGTTTATTCATTGTTTTTGTATTATCAAGTAGGTATTGAAAAAAAATGTAAATGTCACTGTCACAACCGTTTTTCTGCAATTTTCCGGTATTAGTAATTTTGAATAAAGTCGCGAGATCCGCGCAATACAGTTTTTGAGAAACAAAGGCCACGGACAGAAACGAACATATTTTTCTTTTAAATTTTTTAAAATAATAACTTCATTATAAGCACTTTTATACATGTAGTTTTTCTCATATTTAATTGAAGATACAACATAAATATCATTTTACGAGGGTGATGGGAGCGCACGCACATTGGTATATGTACCTAGTATTATCATAACGAGGTCAGTAGTCTTTAAACTATCGTCAATCAAGCAACTCAATCCGGAAAAAATTGTAAATTATGGAGAAAATAGATTTCCACGCCGTTATAAAGTTCCTTGCCAAGCAAGAAAAAAATGTTCAAACCATTTGGAAAAGATGTGATCTGTTTACGGGGACACTTGTCCAGAAAAACCATGGTATACAAGTGGTACAAGTGGATAATGCACGTCTGAAGAAAAAAAAAACAAGTCGCATATATAGTTGGAGTATATGAAACAACCATATTTTCTGTGCACGATGGGTTGCATACACCGCCACAAAAACAGCAGCACATCGAGTGTAATGAAGACAAGGATATTTTTTAGAGCGAATAGTTACTGGAAATGAAACATAGGTTCATCACAATGAACCTGAGCCTATGCAAGATTCCGCGCAGTGGCATAAAAACTTAATGCAGTTCCAGCGTATTTTTCAGAGAAGGATAAATCATTGTTTAATGTTATTCACAAGTTAATTCATAGATCTGAGAAATATGTTAGGGCTGCAGGTGAATATATTGAAATAATATAAATAAAAATAATTTTGTAATATCCCTCTCTTTATCTTAAAGAATTTTTGATAGCAATCATAAATGTATCTTTAAAATACTTAATTATTGCTACAAACATCATTACTTCCAAAAAAATTAAAAAGAAACAAACCTACTTTGCAATCCTAAACCCGATAATAATCCACCATTGGTCACAACCTCTTTAAAAGACAAAATCATTCTGAGCCTCTATTCCCGCATATTAATTTGTCTATTTTACCAAAAAAACAACTACATATAACATCAAAACAAAGAGCATAAGTCCGTGATTGATATGGCATTAAGGTCTGCTATTTCCTATTAAATTTGTCTCCATATTTATAAAATAAATTAAATCTACTAAACCTAAATCCTTCTATCCCACTTATGTTAGATATCTCGGAATATTGTTTGATACAAAATTATTTTTCAATCCCAATCCACTAAAACCAAATCGGGCATACAAGACCCAAGACATTTTAATAAATTTACCAGTCAGTTTATATAAAACTATTTGCGAGCCTCTGCTTGATTACAATCCTATGCATGGAAGTAGCTGAAAGATACGCACTCTTAACCCTAACTAAAATTAAACACCTAAACAATCCCCATCATAATTCATCCAATGAACTGTTATATAAATCGACTCAAATCACTCCTAACGTACTTTAGCCTTAAGAAAAAAAAATAGAAAATAAACTCGTGTGGTGGCCGAAGACCCAAAAACTAGACACGCAAAAGAAGCTGAGTAGGCTTCAACGTTTAGCATGCCTAAGCATCACAGGGGCCATGCAAACGACCCCAACCGCGGGAATGGAGGCAATCATTGGTCTCACACCGCTTCATCTAGTGGTACAAAAAGAGGGACTTGTGGCAGCCCTCCGACTATACCAGAGGAAGAAAACACTGCCGGGGGACTGGACAGGACACTTAGAAATACTGCAGCAAATCGACCCGGCCCTTCTGTCCAAACCGTCGGACATTATGTCCAGGAAGCTCGAATTCGAATTACCGTTTAAGGTGTCGATCGAGGACCCCAAAACGGCTTTGATGAGAGTCAAGGAGTTTGGACGAGGGATATCAGCCTGGTACACGGATGGTGCCAAGAATACCAGAGGTACTGGAATAGGCATTTATGAGCCTAACCAAAACCACAGGAGCTTCATGGCTCTGGGCACGACGCCCACGATTTTGCAAGCGGAAACGATTGCAATTGACATGTGCGCCAGAGAATGCTTGGATAGGCACCTAAATGGCGCGCATATATACATCTGCTCAGACAGCCAAGCCGCATTACAGGCCGTTCGAGCCTATAGTCACGGCTCACGGACTGTCTGGGAATGTCGAAGATCCCTCTCGCAACTGGCGAAGAACAACTTGTTGACCCTCATGTGGGTCCCAGGGCACGGGGATATTAAAGGCAACGAAGTGGCCGATGAACTCGCAAAAAAAGGTGCAAATGCCACTCCTATAGGACCAGAGCCGTTTTGTGGACTCCCCATGGCGCATAGAAGAGAGGTGGTGCAAAAATGGGAAGAGGACAGAAGACGTAAGTATTGGAACAATGTGCCAGCTCTACGTCAATCAAAACGACTTCTGAAACTCGATCACAGCCACAAGGTGCTTGAACTCACAAGGAACGAGCTAAGAACTTTCACCGGACCCATGACAGGGCATTGTGCCCTCCGATACCATTTGCGGAAAATGGGAAAAGAGGAAAGTGGAAACTGCAGATTGTGTGATTCGGCAGATGAAACTTCCGAGCACATACTATGCACTTGTGTCGCGATTGCTTACAAGCGTCTTTCACACTTCGGCAGGGACCGATTATCCCCCGAAGAAGTGAGCATTATCACCCCCAAGATAGTTACCCGGTTCATGGTGGACGTGGGACTGCTTGGGAAGTGATTGGTTAAGGGTAGAACTAAAGATCTGTTAGGTCGCAGTTCACGAGAGGCTAACACACCTCACTAAGACCCTACTTAACCTATAACCTATATAACACCAATAAATATATCACCATCAAATTAAGCCAAAAAAATAGATTCTAGAGAACACTAATAGACTTTTTTTTGTTAAAAACAAGGTTTAATATTTGAGTTTAAATTATGCAGCGGTTTTTGTTATTTTCTACAACAAATTAAACATTCACGATCATAATTCATAGTTGAAAAAAGTAAAAAAAATACAGATACACTATTTATTGAAGAATCGTTTTATTTTTTGTTTAATACTGAAATCTTTCTATATATCGCCAAATATTAATTCGGTTTCCTTTTCCAAAAATATCTCTTATAATCCTTACTTCTAATATCTAAACAAAACAAATCTAAGATCATAAGTACGTCATTTAATTTTTGGACATTAAAAAACTCTATTTATGACATTTTATATGACAAGTCACACAATCATTATAGGGATTTTTTGACAAACTTCTTGTAGGAACTGCAAGGTATTTCGATAATTTTTTGATACGTTATTTAATTGGGTCGATTCTTTATTTGATATTGATATATGGATTCCTCCGGAAATGTAGAATCCATCACCATGGGGGGATGGTAGATGCTATAAAAATATTTTAAGTTTGTTACTCACTTATAAACTTTGATCTTGAATGTTCTCACTACTTTGCAGAATTGAAATCTGCAAATTTTCGGACAATTACATAATAATATTTATATTTTCATAAATACAGAAATAATGTGGTGTTAGTTAGTCGATGGAAGTATTTTCTTTAATTGGTGTATAATCTGTACATATCGATATGTCACCTCCCTCCCATTTCTATATGGTCGTATAATTATTGTTTATTTTTATTTATTTTAAATTTAGGAATAGATATATTATTTTCTGCTTAAGGTCAAGTAATTTTTGTTTTGTTAAACAGCCTCATAATTTGTTATCACTTCAGAAAAGTATAACGGTCTAAAATAATATACAAGTCTAAATTATCCATAATTACTTTATTTTAATTAACTTTTAGATACAAGCTTGTCTTACGAGTTAGAAAGTATACAGGTTTTTGCAAATAAATTGATCATAATAAAATAAATATGAAATATTATATATTTGCCAATTTTAAGTTGTTAATAAATAACATTTTGCATTTTAGCGTAAAATTCGATTTAGTATTACTTCACTTGCACGCCTTTCTATTATATTTTGACTTTTTCTTATATGAAATATAGAAGTATAGGAAAGTATTGTTTTGGTGAAAAATTGTTATTCATATTTTCTTTACTGCTATTACCTATTGTAATTATTGTATTTAATTGGACATTCAATTCAAGTGAATGTGTTTTATGAAGTATTACTCAATTAATTAGCATGTAAAATAAGAAAGGCGTGAATTACATCATTCAGATATCTAAAACTAAAAGTTTATATACAATAAAAGTTGAAATAAATCAAGTGAAAATCGTTATTGCTAGAGGCTTCGAGATCGTTTTTTTCCCTCAAGTGATTTATTAAGACATGTATTGCACATCATATTAGAAAAAAAAATGTTATATAAGGTTAATTAATAAGTTCATTATCGTTTCTAATTACTATATAGATAGAATTATGAAATATTGATTACACTAATGTATATTTAAATGTATCGTAACCAATAATCATATAATACAATGTGCATTCTTTTAATATAATATGTCAATATCAATAAACATGAATATCTTACATAATGACTAAACGTGAAATACTTAACCGATTTCTATTTATGGTATGTATTTGAAAAGGTCATAAATTAAGATTACATGCAAAATGAATCATTCATTAACACAATTCAATATGTAATCTTTTACAGTAGAATTAAGGAATTATATGAAAAGAACACTACCTAATATAGAGCCATAAAGTTGCCAAAAACACTACTTTAGGATTATTTCTGCGAACGGAAAATGTTTTTCGGAAAAAATATTTATCAAAATATTACCCTAAAGGTGACATCTATTATCTAAGCATTCCACTAGAACACAAATCGAGGGAACTGTCAACATCGAAAATTATAAAAATTATAATGTATACGTTAAGTAGTGCAACGCTTAGACAATAGATGGCACCTTAATGTTAATATCTTGAGTTAAATACTTCCAAGTAAAACTCGTTTCCCTGTTCGATGAGAAAAGACCTTTTGGCTTTGGACTAGTCACACCAGCGATTGCAGAGGAGTGGTTTTAGACCTTAGTATTGTTTTATGGATTTCCTTTCCTCTCTCCAAAAAAAAAAAAAACGTTTCCATGTCTCCATCTGCGTTACGATAATAATATTAAAAATAGATCGAAACCAGCCCGTGGCTGTTGTTGACAGGGAACAATAATTAAAAATATAAATGATCGATGATTCCTGGTCAAGACATTAATCAATTTATATCTGAGAAAATTCAATAGATCTTTGGCAGATATTAAAAATATGATGAAGCAAACTTCTGTAGGGTTTTCAGTAGACTTTGATAATTAATGCTACAGTTTGCTATTGATAATGGTTACATTGTAACCGAAATGTACATCTAGCATTTAATAAAACAAGTGAAAAAAGTGCCAAACTGTGTTTTACTCAAATTAATGCTACAAATTAATAAAGTGTGCTTAAACATGTCTGTAGTTAGGTCAATCCACAAAAAAGTAATTGGATGGATTGTAGAGTGGGTTACCTTATTGGAGAGGAAATAGTAATTCGATTTTTACTTGACAGGATTTGTTGATAATGAATTCGTGAATTACAATGAGGTAACACTTGAAAAGCAGACTCCGATAAAAGGTTTCATTTTGATATTTAAAAAACGAGTATATTTTAAAAGAAATCAATGGATATTTATTTCATAGTATAGAGAAAGATATGCCATTAACGATGGAAAATGATATCAGCCAAATGGCCGCCACGACTACGGTTGCAGTTTCATGAAATTTTCTATGACCAATTTGCACATTTGCGGCTGTATGTCCTCGATAACTTCACGAATTCCATATTTAAAGTCTTGAATCGATTGTGGAGCATTGGCATAGACCTTATCTTTCACGTGGCCCCAAAGAAAAAAGTCTAAAAATGTTAAGTCACAAGATCTCGGGGGGCAATTATGATCACCTCTTTGCGAAATAACACGGCCAGGAAACTTTTCTTGCAAAATTGCGATTGTTTCGTGGCTTGTGTGGCACGTAGCGCCGTCTTGTTGAAAATAAAGGTCGTCCACATCAATATCTTCCAATTGCGGCCATAAAAAAAACATTAATCATAGCTCGATAGCGCAATCCATTCACCGTAACAGTGGCACCAGCCTCATTTTCGAATAAGTAAGGTCCAATTACACTGCCAGTCCAAAAACCGCAGAGGCTTTTCAATAAGAATTCTTGGATTTTCCGAGCCCCAAATGCGGCAATTCTGCTTATTCACGTAGCCTCCGAGGTAAAAATGGGCCTCATCACTGAAGATGATTTTTCGGTGAAAATCCGGATCATTTTGATGCATTTCAAGGACCCAATTAAACAAAGTCTTTATGCAAAATACGGTGTAATGCCGTTTTTGGAATGTCTAATTCCAAATATCGACGAGGAATCGACAAACCTGGATTTTCCTTAACACTATTGGCTACAGCAGCAATATTCTCAATTGTTCTTAAGCGACGCACACAGTTTCGATTCTTCACTTCACTAAGTTGTCCCAACAGCTCAAATTTTTTAACCAGTCTTACTATTGCTGGCCGAGAAGGTGCTTCACGACGACCCAAAAGTGCTTTAGTTCGGCGAACTGTGACTGCAAAATTTTCACCATTTCTGTAGTGAATTTTAATAATTTCAATGCGTTGTTGAAGCGTGTATCGTTGCATTTTTTTACTAATGGCGTAGTTTTTACTTGTCAAATGTCAAAATATGACAGCTGCAAAAGTGACAGCTGTCTAGATAGAGGGCTATTCAAAATGAAACCTCTTATTGGAAAATCCTTTATAAGTAGGTTTAATTTCGCAATATTAAAACACTTTTTGTTTGTTAATGATTAGCTGTTAGTCGAAACTATAGTCACGTGTAATTTAAAATAGTAGCAAAATAAAGTAATCGTGTCTCCTTCTTCATTATATTCTAGAAGCATGAACTTAATTATTTACATTTAAATTTTGTTCATGTCACCTAAATTAAAGTTGAGAAAGGTGTTATAGAAACTTACATACTCATTGAAATTAGATAAGAAGGTAATTTTCAATTCTAATCATAAAATTTATAAATAAAAACACTTTTTTAACATTGTTTGTATAACACTTTGTATAAAAAAGTGTTTTACAAACAAAGTTAAAACGTATTTTTATTTATATCAATATGTATAACGAAATAGATGCCTCAAGAATCAACAGAAAGATTAAATATATATGAAAAATATGACTTATGCTTCTATTATGTTGATTTATTCTATTAGTAGTGTTAGCATATTATTCTGTTATTTCAAGTCGCGTAAAATGTCTTCATTTAATCTTTTTTGTATGTAAAATTTCAACTAAAAATGTTTTTATAAATCATGAGAGAAATCAATCCATTCATTACCTCTTCTGAAGGTGCCTCTCCTAGCGGAGGTTGGTTTATGATTTCCTATTTGTTGTTGACCTCATCAGATCTTCAAACCCCAACTCTGTTGACTTACAATTGTTCCAGAGCCACGACATTATTTTTCTTCCAATGCCTGTCCTTCCTTCTATCTTCCCCTTCATTATCAGACGAAGTAGTTCGTAGCGTTCGTGCCTCACTACATGGCCGTGGTAAACTGGTTTTCGCTTTTTGATATTGAGTAGGAATTCCCGCTCTAAGCCCACTCTTCGAAGGACTTCTTCATTCGATACGTGTTAGGTCCATGATATTTTGTGCATACGACGCAGTATTCACATTTCAAAGGCTTCTATCTTGTTCATAGTGGATGTTTTTAGCGTCAAGGCTTCCATGTCATATAGCAGCAAGGACCATATGTAGCAATTCGCGAATCGGTAACTCATACTAAATAGTAGGTCTTTATTGATTAACAGATTAACAGTTTTCGAATTTTTCCTATTTGGCTTCCTAAGTATCGGTATAAAAGTGGATTTTAACCATTCTACAGGAAATATGCCCATTATCTGTTTTTGTTCATCAACAAGTTTCAAAAATTCTGTTGGAATGTCGTTTATTTGGCAGGCTTTTGTTCTTCTGACACCATATTCGACTTCACTTGTTAGAATGCTTAGAAGTTGTTTTTGGTTGTTCAACTTCATTGTTCCAATTCAGGTCTATCTTCCTAAAATAATTCTTGAGCGTAGCTTTCCTCTACTTAATAAAACTTAATAATAAGATATACACTGAATTTAAAAAAGTTAAAAAAATTACTAACAACTGTTTTATTTTAGGCAATTCGAACACCTATGATCGCCGGTGGATTATTCGTGATCGACAGAGCCTACTTTGAGAAACTGGGCAAGTACGATATGAAGATGGATGTATGGGGTGGTGAGAATCTAGAGATATCCTTCAGGGTATGGCAGTGTGGAGGTAGTTTGGAAATAATTCCTTGCAGTAGGGTAAGTTAACAGTCACTAGAAAAAGAACGCCAGAAGTAGTATAAACAATAATACAGCTTTCATTCGGTTTTCCTCATTTATTCATTTCTCAAATATTTCTCGCTTTCATATTAATAAAAGTGTGAAATAGTTGTCAAGTAAACATATTTGAAAAATAAGGAAATATAATTATCAAAAGAAAATGAAAAGATTTACCTAAGTTTTGTTTTTCATTTAAACTATTTCTGTCTTCAATAGCTGCAATTCGCTATTTTAATTCAAAGGACCCTATCCTAATAGTTGTTGTTTATAATAGTATATAGTAACAATAATTAACTTAATGTGTATAAATTTAGATAAAGTTATTATAATTTTTAATCTTAATCTTTCTATTTTATACTCTTATTTTATATATTTATACAGGTAGGCCACGTTTTCCGGAAGAGACATCCCTACACATTCCCCGGAGGTAGTGGAAATGTCTTCGCAAGAAACACAAGGCGGGCTGCTGAAGTGTGGATGGATGAATACAAACAGTATTATTATAATTCGGTACCTCTAGCTAAAAATGTACCTTTCGGAGAGTAAGTACTAATTTTCCTATGCAGAGGTACTAAAGTAATAAGCATACACCATTCCCTCCTTACTACGAATCCTTAATTTGTTTTAATAAATAAATAATTTAAAAATAAAAATGTACTAATTGATATAAACAATCTACCATTTTTATTACAGCATAACCGAAAGAATGGACCTGAGGAATAGACTACAGTGCAAACCATTTAAATGGTACCTAGAGCATGTATATCCAGAATTAGCTGTGCCTAGACCTACAAAAGCGGCAACTACGGAGATGCGCCAAGGAAACTTTTGCGTGGATACAATGGGACATCTCCTCGAAGGAACCGTTGGCCTTTATCAATGCCACCACACCGGAGGCAACCAAGAATGGGGTTTAACATCAACCGGATTCATTAAGCACCACGATCTCTGCTTGTCCCTCACCACATACGCTAAAGGCGAACAAGCGATCATGAAGATCTGCGACGGCTCCGAAAACCAGCGCTGGCGTCTCTTAGAACCTGGCGGCCTATTGAGGCACAACGTGGTTCCCCTCTGCCTAGACAGCAGATACTCCGATGTTGGTGGCCTCACTGTTGAAAAGTGCAATACCAAGAGCCACACCCAGAGATGGCAATTGATAACGTGAGACCGCCACCGTTAAATCCTCAACGCAGTACTTAAAAAAAAGAAGAAAAAAAAAGATTAGTGATTTTCGAATCCGATAATTCAAAACTACTTAACACATATAGAAGCTAATAATAACTTATTAATATCCCTTGATTTAAACGGTCTTCCTGAACGGCCAGTCAGACGCGTGTGGATTGTGATATTCGGTATGCGTGCAATTATCAATTATAAATCTTATACCCCCCTCCCTAACCCGAAAATTAAGTAAATAAATTATTCCCGTAGTTTAGTGTAAATAAATAAATCACGATGGACAATAAAGATAAGGAAAGTTCTATATTGAGGTATACGTGCCCCTCTCTCGATTGTATTTAGGTAGTATTTTTTTGTACTCCGTGTATATATTTAAATATTATTGATTTTACATTTGTATATAGATTCCCTCCAGCCACCAGTATGTATTTATATGCCTATATATGTACCAATAAGATGTATAAATTTAATGTTGTTATTTCTCGCTTGTTTTACTTTTGTATTTTAATTTTATGATATGTATAACTCCATTCGTGACATTGTGAATACTCTATTCCATTTTAATTGATTTTTAATAAATTGTTTTAAATCGTTTTTTGTTATTTACTAGTTTTCTTCGTTAATTCAATATCTAGAGAACATTGTATTGCTTGATTAGTTACACTATCGTCCATTAAATAAATAGAATTTGATTAGATGTCAAATGCATAAAATTCAAATTTTAATGTATGTAAATGATTAATAATTGATTATCAATGTTTAACATATATATTTAGAATATTATATAAAGTTTATCTTGAAAATAATTGGCCCTTGAAAATATATTTCCTCAGTTTTAATTCTATGAGTAGAAATATTTCAAATGTTTTTAACAGAAAATAAGGGCAACATTTTATTTTTCTGCAAACTTTGCTTTATACCTTTTTGTACTATACGGTTCGAAATTTACATTGTGGATAATAATTAAACATTAAAGTCACTTAGATTTGCCATAAACATTGTTACCCGCAAAATTATTATATAATATCCTTAAAAAAAATTATTTTATTTACCATTATACATGAAACAGGATAAGCAAAAAAATGGTGTTTATGTATATTTTTGAGGCCTCAAAAATAGCAATCATTCATAGTTGAATTTAATAATTGGTATTCTAGAGAAAATATGTCTTACATAAACACACACATAACAAGATTAGACATTCACATGATAAAATTAATCATTCTAACTTACGTAAAGTATAGGGTATATTTAACATCGAAAACCTACTTATTCTTAACTCCAGGCAGCCAGCAACTCTATATTTGTATCGTTTCCTCTTTACACATTTCCAAAATTTAATAATGCAACAAAATATCAACCTTTTTATCATGATTCTTCTTAGCTGTACGGCTTCTAAGACTATTTTTTTTATAAATGTAACGTACTTTCAATATGATCATCAGTTAATAATGATAATTCTTTATAAGTCATTTATTTATTTCATTCAATATTGAATACAAGTTTCTTTAACAATAAAAAAAAAATATATTTTTTTGAAATTCACCGAAGATTTGTTGAATTTTATAGGCCAGAGATAAAAAAATCTTATTTAAGCCATTATTTTTAACTCTTTGTTCGCAAAAAAGTGTAGGTTGAATATTTATATGTTTCCATATCAAAACAAATTCAAATTTTAAAAGTCCAAAGGCAGCCAGCCAGCAACTTTACTTTTTTATCGTTTCTTCTTTGGTAATAAGGGATTGTTAAGAAGTTGAATTTTAAAAAGTGTAATGTTTCCTATCTTGAACGTTAGACAGGTTTAAATAAATGAGGATATTGCATAAACTTTGATTCTCAACGAATTTAAAGAACTTAGATATAAATAACTGATGAAGCTATCTAGTAAACTTACTTGGACAACAAGTGTGCAAAATTTAATTTTACCAAATGTGTATGGAAATGGTTCTCAAAAGTAGTAACGCATAAGTAGGCCGATTTAAGATATCTCCTAAGAACTACTATGAGAAAGTTAGAATACAAAACAAATAATTAATGACATTGTAGATACGTAAAATACCATTTGGCAGTTCTCCGCCAATTTGATGCGATCTTATTTATTTATTCTAAAATGTCTACTACTTTCTGAAAATATTTCAATCGAGCGGTAAATTTTTTAATAATAAGTCCTGTTCGTTTATTCGTTCGTTTCAATTTATTCTAATTTCAATTTTTATTAGGTGAGACATAATTTTAGTAACACAGCATAAAACAATATGTTGCCTTGAATTGTTTTGATAATGGCAAACTAAGCTGAGAAAACTACAGTGTTATATAAACAAAGTGAAATTGTTTTGTTATTATTTAACATTTTAATTGAAGCTATAGAAGCTCCTGGTGTTAAAAATATAGTTCTTACTTTGTTTTCCTCATTTTGGATTTGTGAAGTACATACTCAAATTTTACTACCAAAACATGATCTTTGATACCTTGAAAACATTAATATCCAATTTATAAAAATAAAACTATACAACTTCCAATGTTTAGTTAAAAAAAATATTTTCTGTTGGTATGTATGTGTCAAGAGAATAATATAAATTACATATCCCTCGATCGACAATATGACCTGACAAAGGATAATACCAATGCGGCCGGCAACTTAAAGCGAACTGACGGCAGTCACACCAAGGATCAACAGGAAAGTTTAGAGCTACTTCTAGGTACTCCCTTTCAGGAATCAAAAGTAGTGAATAAAAACACAATTGCGGCCAGTACCAACCCAGTGGCTCACTGCTCTAATCGAGACGTACCTTCACGCTCAGCAAAATGACTTGGGTCATAGACAGCTTCAAGCCATATAAATTGCTCTAGGACTCAGGGAGATATTCAAAGCAAGCTATGCACTAGGGTATATACCCCAGTTGTGTGGGCAATAGGCATCTAGATGAACCTAAATCATTTCGACCCATTAGCCTAACCTCATTTCTTCTAAATACTATGGAAAAAATAAACGACGAACACATAAAGAGTGACTCTCTTATAAGAGCACGCTTAAGTATACTGCGAAAAGGACATCTTCATGGTGAACAATTATTTCGTCTTCAATAGTTTTATACATTTAATATGACAGTCTCATGGCAATTATAAAGTTTAATCTGCTTCATTGCAAATTAGAATTGCACCTATGGGTTTTTTTTAATCAGTTCTAAGCGGTGAAAGCTGTTATGAATAAATATATCTATCTATATAATCATTTTTACTTTCTTTGTTTTCTTCCATTTTTCCAATTGATATACTTATTTTATGATTATTAGATATAACAGGCTTATTCACGAATATTGTGGCCAAAATACGTGACTTTCAAAAAGTTTCAATTTGGATATGTATGAGGATCTAGGGCTACTTTTTAAAATTAATTTCATAATATACAGAATATCCCACAAACTCTAAAAGTATCAAAGGTTTATATTAAGGTTTTTGAAATACTTTGAATACTTAAAAAGTAATTGTAAAAATAGATCATATTTTATTTTACAAGTATAATAAACTTGCCATCATATACAGTGTGTAAAAAATTGGAATGAAACAAATGAGAACTTTAAGAGGCTATAATTTTTTATTTTATAATTTATTTAAATGGAAAACCATATTTAAAAAAAATATATCAGCTAATCTACTTTTTAATTACTTATCGAATGGTATTTATATCTTAAGTCTTACCGTTTTTATAGAAAACGCCAAAATACTGTTATTGTGCCATTTTAGTAGTTTTTAAATAAAAATTTTAATGTACCTAGTTTCCTGTGGTATTTAGAAACGTCAGATAATTAATTTAGTCTGTCACTTTAGCTTGAAAAGCCTGTCATTTGTTATAGTTGTGTTATTTTGCGTTTTTGTACTAGATCGTCAGTAATCGTTATTTTTTTAATGTCGCTGTTGTATTTCTTAGAAAAAAAAAGAAAAACCATTTTCAAACAGAAAGTTTCTGTCTGGAAAAAGTTAATAATAATAATAATAATAATAATCTTTATTGGTGCATGGAACAAAAAGTTTTACACAAGTCAAACAGAAAAGAAGCGCTATAAAGTATTTTAGTATGCTACTATGCAGATACAAAATTAAATACATACATTTGACATTTGCAACTTAAATATATACTTAATAGTATACAACTAATTTAGAGAATGAGATTCATCAACGCCCTAAAAGTTATATTAAAACAGTGTATATAAATAAATAATTAAACAAATACAAAAATTAATAAATAAGTAAAAAGGTAAATAAATAGACAAATAAATAACTAAATAAATGTATACATAAAAACACATAATTTAAAATTCGAATGGAATATAAAATATAAATTAGATCACAGAAAGAGATAAAATTAAAAACTATTAAAATGTAAAAAATAAAATTTAAAATAAATTATTTGGAGAATTAAAATATTTAAACATATTTAGCATATATACACGTGCATGGACAATTACAAATATTTAACTATATTACATCATTGTATTGAAGAAATTAATTTACGCAATATGGTGCTTTCATGATAAGATAATTTTTAACTTTCTTTTTAAATAGATGGATCTCTAAGTTTCGCGAGCTTGTTGTTAATTTATTGAAAAACTTTATACCATAATAATTAGGGCCGTTTCTTGACTTTTCCAGTCTTAAATGTTTGAAATAAAGTTCACATTTTGTTCTTGTTAAATGTTCATGATCATGTGTCACATAGCCCTCAATATGGGATCGTACATATACCAGGCATTCAAAAATATATAAGGCTGGAAAAGTAAGTATGTTTTCTTTTTTGAAAGCTTCTCTGCAGTCACTTGTATAGGGCAAATCAGCAATGATTCTTAAAATTTGCCGTTGTAACCCAAATATTCGGTGTCTAGAGTATGAGTGTCCCCATACAATTACTCCGTACCGTAACCTGGATTCAAATAATGCATGGTAAGCAGTTAATAGTTGTGTATGTCCAACTTTTCTTGACATGCCACGTAAGCAAAATATATTTTTTGACAGCGTCTTTGCTAACGTTTCACCGTGTTCGTCCCATTTTAAGGTAGGATCAAGATGAACCCCAAGAAAATTAGCACTACTATCTGTGTGTGAATTATGTGATTTCAGAGAAAATATTAATTTTTTGGTTTTGGATTCGTTTAAAACTAATCTGTTATTTGCACACCATTCCGATACGTAGGCTAAAGACTGATTGCTTTTGTTTTCAGCAACTTCTACTACCGATTCACTATTTAAAATAGTGGTATCATCGGCAAATAGTAGCGTTTTGGTTGACCGAACACATTGTGGCAAATCATTAATATAAATAATAAAAAGTAGTGGACCTAGCACAGAACCTTGAGGGACCCCTGACTTTAAATTAAGTACATTAGATTTATTTTGTTTTATCGTAACAATTTGCTGTCTTTCTTTTAAATAGGAACGCATTAAATCCAAACCGTGTTTATCAAAACCATACATTTTTAATTTAGAAACTAATATTTCGTGTGACACACAATCGAAGGCTTTTGAAAGGTCAATGAATGAGCCCACGCAAAATTCTTTATTTTCATAGCTATTAATGATTGTGTCCGTTATTGACACTAATGCCTCGGTAGTGTTCTTACCCGATCGAAATCCAAACTGGTTACAATGAAATAATTGCTTTTCATCAAAATGTTCGATTATTTGATCTTTGAGTATTATCTCAATAATTTTTGATAATATTGGTAGCAATGATATAGGTCGATAGTTATTTTTATCATTTTTGTCACCCTTTTTAAAAATAGGAACCACTTTTGCTTTTTTTAAGGCTAGTGGATATATTCCAGATTTAATGATTTCATTTATTAGCCTTGTTAGAGGTGAAACTATTAAGTATTTTACACTTTTTATCATCTCGACCTTAATACCATAAATATCAGAGCTACGAGTGTCTTTCATGTTGCTTATTGCCTCCAATACTTTGACATGTGTAGTTTCTTTAAATTTAAATTTAAATGTATTTGTTGATATGTCATTTGTATTATTCTGCATTGGTATGCCACAATTCTTCAATATATCGTCGGTAACATTAACAAAAAATTCATTGAACTCATCACACGTTATCTTACAATCCCCTTGCGTTTTATATTGTGACCTATGAGAATTTAAAATTTTCCACGCCGCACGAACTTTGTTGCTTGACTTACTTATAAAGTTATTGTTCATATTAATGATATTTTGAGATATTGCTTTTTTATATTGTTTACGGTAATCATTCCTCAACTTTTTGTTGTTTATCGTGGGATGGTCTCTATAACATTCGTCGATGAATCTCATTCTCTCACGCATATCATGCAAGCTATCATTAAACCAGCACGAATTTTTATTTATTTTATTTTGTTTAGTTTTAATGGGAAATGAGATATTTACATACTCGCATAAAATTTGGTGAAAAATATCCCATTTTTCTTGAATATTTATTGTAGTATCTGCAGTAAAATCCCATCGAGTATCATACATAAAATTAAAAAATGTATTTTTACCTAACTCAGTAATTGGCCTTAACAAAATGTTACTGGAATTATCAATTAATTGTGGTAAATTTATACTTAAAACAACACCCAAGTGATCAGACATTGCCGTATTTAACGTTTCTATACTGAAATATTCTTCATGTATATTGGTGAAGAAATTGTCTAGACAATATTGTTTTCTAGTATTAGTATAAACGCACTTTGTGAGGCCATAACTTCTTAATGAGTCCACTAAATATTTCTCACGATCATCATTTTTGTTGAAGTGAATATTAAAATCTCCGCCTAATACTACATGATAATTTTGATAATCTATCCTATCCAATAAAGCCATTACACCATACAAAAATATATTGAAATCACCAGATGGTGGGCGATATACATTGATTAAATACATATGTAATTTATCATTAAATAATAAACACATTTCGCATGATTTCTCAGTGGACAAGTTGTCTGTAATTATATTAAAATCTTTGTCAGTGGTGTCATCAGGGGCAAAAATTAATGTCCCTCCATAATTACTTGATGAACGAGCAAAAAATGCTTTGGCAGACAACTTATCCACTTTAGAAACCATGCATTCTTCGCGTGATAACCAGTGCTCAGTAATAAATATATAAGAGTACATTTTATCACAAATCATGGCTTCAAGTTCGAGGAATTTGTTTCTTATGGATTGAATATTTAACAATAATATTTTTAATCTGTTCGGCGATTGTTGGCAAGATGATGTAAAAAATTATTAATCCTGACATTTTCAGGCCAAAGTGAAGGACTTTTAAGTTCTTGGAACTGATTTATTGGTACTCCAATTTTAAAGGAGGAGTATTCATCTGGGTGTTTCGATTTTAGTTGCTCACATTTTAATTGTTTAAAACCGCGCTTATTAAGATAATTACTTAGATCTGTTGTTGTTAAAGTAGGATCTAAGTAATATGCATGCACAAATCCATATCTGAGTGCTCCTTTTACAGGACCGATGTCATCTTTCAAAGATCCCTCAATTATATTTTGTCTTTGAGAGTTTCGTCTATTCCTGTTGTGGGTAGTAATCCTGCGTTCTTGATCGGAATGTTCAGTATGTAGGGTATCACAGTTGATGATATTTTCCTCAGTTATAGACTTGTTTTCTTTCCGCTTCTTATTGGAATCCTCAACAAGCAATTCTGCTGCAGTTGTTTTTGGTATTGCTCCTTTTGCTTCATTGGTTTTTTTGCTGATGTTTAACTTTACCCCTTTGATCTGTGGTTTTAATGTTCTTCGGGTCGTTGGATGATAATTCAATAGATGTTGATTTACTTTTAGCACTTAATTCATGCACTCTTTGTTCCAGTAATTTAATTTTATCCTTATATAATTCACTGTTTTCTAAGAGAATTTTATTTTTATGTTCGATTTCCTCGATAATAACTTTTAGTAAATTATTTTCCGTTACTAATACTTCATAAGATGGTTGATTTTCAATTACACATCTTTCATTGCTTGCAGATGTAATAGAGCACGAATGATTTTTTAAACAGCCCGGATGGCATAGTCTGTTACATTTTTCACACGTGTTTCCACTTCCTACAGTTTTATTACACGCTCCTGCGCACATAGTGTCTGAAGACATTGTTCGTTTTAATTTAAACTTTTGTGAAAAATAAAAAGCCTCACTTCGGGGATCGAACCGTGGACCTCGCCGTTCACAGCCGAGTACAATGCACTTTACGCTAAACTGACCGGCACTTAATGTTGATTTCTGCCTTTATTAATCACAAGTTTTGCTAGTTTTTGTTGTTTGTATTGAACAGAGTGTTAAATTTATAGGTTAGGCACCTTTATTTTTATAAAAATATTAATTTAACACTCAGTTTGTTGTTATTTACACAGTATAAAGTTTCACCACTTAACTTATACACAATTGAGTTGATATATCACGTTTTTTGTTATTTAATGTTCAATTATAATTAAGAAAATTGAATTTACAATTTATAAACTGTCACACACAGGTATACACAAATATAACTCGTTTTAAAAAAAAAAAAAAATAAAAAATAAAAAAAGTTATAAGTTATAAGTGTTTTTCATTCTATTCAACATATATAACGAAGTAGAAACCTTCAACATCAACAATATCTGGATTTTCTAAGTAAATAGATACATTAGAACTTTTATTTAAAAAAATACACGATGCTTTGGCGTTTTCTGCAAAAACGCAAAGACTTAAAGCTAAAGCTATAAATATCATTCGATCAGTAATTAAAAAGTGCATTTTTCGATAGGTTAAAAGATATAGCGTTACACTCAAATAAATGAAGTTATAGCCACTTACAGTTCTCATTTGGTTAATTTTAATTTTTGTACCCCCTGTATAAGAGGGCAAATTTATTCTTATTAACTTCTTCATAGGTATGTGAATCATGGAAATTAGGTTACAAAATTCAAATTATTTAAAAAACCTTAAGATTTTGGTATTAAAAACTTTATTAAAACACATACTTATTTTTATCGAAAATACAAAAATACAATAAAATACAGGGGATTCCATTAAAAGAAAACACAACTTCGATACTTTTTAGAAATTATGAAATTAATTTTATAAAGTAACCTTAATAGACCCCCATATATCCCCAAAGTGAAACTTTTTAAACGTCACGATTTCTCTCAATTTCCGAAGAACTGGTATTAAGTAAATACCATTGTTTTCTATAAGCGGATTAACTAATATTTGAGAGTTATAATTCTCTGAGAGAAATATTATTAGTATTAATCATAACAAACTATTTTTTTGATATACACACCAATAAAAGCATTTACAATAGTAAACTATTGTGGTGAAACAAAGTAAAAAGTGTTTTATTTAATTTTAATCAAAATGTATTAAACTAAATCAATCTTTCCAACATATGTAGTAATTTCATTATTGTTTACCTGCGGTGGACCAGTTTAAATTTATTATAGATCTCATAAGAGTAGCTCAGTTGAAAACAAAGAAATAGAATTTTATTCCGAGTTTTGTGACTCTATTCATCCTAATTGATTTAATTGGTAATTTGGAACCGCATACTACGAAATTTGCTACTTTGTTGTAATCAGTTAATTAGGTAAAATAATCATCTATTTATAACAATATAAATTTATATTTAATACAATTAATATTTAAATAAGTAAAGTAGCGATTTTTCGTGATAATAATTAAATTGTGGTCGGGCTGATCGTAGCCTTTATCTATATAAAAACTAATTTTAAGTGCCAACCACCCAACGATATAATTAGATACCAATACACTTGATCAAACTGCATTGCATTGCACAGTAGACAATTTAAGCTTGACTTAACAATATGTTGATTAATCGAATTGGAATACTATTGCGGCAATCTCGATATGTAAGTAATAAAAACTTACATCCCCAGCAATTTTTTTATTTAAAAATCTATAACTTTTTCTTCATACAATTACTTAAAACTTATCATTTTTCTATAAATCAGTGTTTAATAAAATCGAACATGATAGAATATAAAAAAACTATATGACTCTCACAACATCAAAAATAAATCAGTTAGAAAGAAAATAGTATTGGACACATATAAAGACTGTTAAAATATATATCGACAAAATATATTAAAACCTTAATTGATCCTGACACAAACGTTAAAGAGAAAAATAAATACGGTATTTTCAAAATATTCTAACAATAGTTTTTAATTTTGACAAGACAATTCATTCGTAAAATTCCTTTTCGATTATATTAACAAATGGTTCGATTCCTTTTGCCCCCATGAACATAGAGGAAATCTACTTTAGTATAAGGTGGGTAAAAATTTTACCTATGGTAAAATCTCTCCTCTTGCGATGAAAAACCTCAGTGATATCACCATATTTTTAAAATTAATTTATAATTAGGCACGAGTATTACTCACCTAGATTAAAAAAAGCAAATACATTATAACTCTAATCCTAAATACTAATTTGGCTTTAAATTCTCACACTTCACAATACTCCCATTATGAATATAAACCTCTAATTGTCAGCTGACAGGATTAGAAAACAAATACTCTGCCATACTATTTCTGTATATTCAAATGCAATTCGATTCAGTTTTGCAAAAAATCTTACTGTTTCATCTAAACATTTAATCCTACTTGACCAACTTAATTTCTCACTAATCAATCCATTTAAATTAAAACAATTAAATGTCTCTCAATTACATACCCACGGGTATTTTCTTTAATCCCGAACGCAATACTGTAAAATTTACTAATATGTCTCCGATATAAATGTGGACCATCAGTCCATTAGATTTCATTGTTGTGTCAGTTACCGTACATGCCAAAGTAAGTCTAAACTTTTATATTTATATTTATTGAAGTAAATGTTTATTTACTGGTAAGACTCATTGTTTGTAGATTTACGAAAAATATTCGTAATTTTAAATTATATAATAAACTACTCAGTACACAACAATCAGTCTTGAAACATCGTGGAAAAGTCCTGTATACGAAGTGCAGAGTTTACATTAATATTACGTGAAATAAACAGTAATCATACACTTATAGTTTTGTTAAATTTTAGGTCACCTCTAATAGAACCATGTCGTCCACAGCAAGACAAGTAAAGCTCATGGATTCGTATAAAAAATATCAGACTGAAGATGGCACTCCAGTTTACCTCAAGGGTGGATTGATGGATAAAATGCTATTTCAAATGACGGTCATTTTGTGCGTTTTTGGATTTGCTAGTGGCGCTACCACCATATTCACTTTGGCAAAACCAAAAAAGAAGTAAACATTTGCGAGAAGAATAATGTGTCACACATTAATTCGTTTTAAATTAACATTGAAAAATCAAAAATTTCTGTAAGTTAAGTAACAGCGTAGTTAAAAGTATTATTATTATTATTATAATATTTAATAAACTCTATTTTCTACGTAGTAAAATATATTTATTGAGTTAACTTGATATATATGTTTTAACTTTAAAGTAAAATTAATCTAATTTTTCTTTTAAATTTATTCTTCAGACTCACAACAATTGTTTCGATACACTGAAACTTATAGCATTATTTTTACTTTAACGTTTAATAATATGAATGTGGTTTTCCAACAAAAAAAAGACTCATTTATTGTTATATTTACATATTTTGTAAAAAAATATAAAATATTCATAATAATTAATAATGGAACCATCATTTTAATATTTATATTATACCTCTTTTAAAGTCCTGCAACGTTGTTGATTTCTGAAAATAATTTTTAATTTAGAAGAGGAAGATATGATTGTTTCTTCGTAAGCAATATTATTAGTTTCTCATGATGGAATAAAAGAGAACATTATTGCATGAGTATATATTCGTATCTAAAAAATGCTGGAAACTGAATAAGCATTTGTGGTTATATTTTTTGAATTGAATTGACGAGGCGGATACATGATGAAACTCCATAACAAATTGAAATAAAGCAACACAGTTGGGAGGGTTTCACATTTATTGTGGACACTGCAATATGTTTCGCCACACAGTGGCTTCATCAGGCAGATGAATAATAATTATTTGGGTTCGAACCCCAGCCTAGCGGAGGAGTTTTTGAAGGAAGAATTCACCGTGCGATCTTTATATGTTTTTGTGCGTGTTTCATTACATACATATATATGGAAAATTACAAATTACTAAAAAAGGTGACTGATTGATTGCCAACATGGCCAATATCCATTAAGAAGAAAAAAAAGTGGGTATTTTTTTAATACAAATTTGTCGAAAGAATATAATTTTTCTGTTCCATGATTTTATTTTCAGTTTCTAATTTTTATACTCTACGACAATATTTGAATTTTGGTTGGTTTAAGTTTTTTTTATCGGCGACTATTCCACTCCTATTGCATGTAGCCAATGAAAATGAGGCATGTGATATTTTTTAGCCAATCACGTCAATTTATAAGTGAATAAACACCAAGTTGCTATTTATTCACCTGAATAACCTGAAGTTAGCAATTTCCCGACAAATGAATTGAATTAGCCTTGATAAAAAAGCGAAAAACGTATGTCAGTTGCAAGTAGGTTATAAAATCAAAAGGTTTGGTAACACTTCATCATCCATAATAAATGCGACGGTGACAAGTTCTGCACCAAAAAATCAAACTTAAACGAGATCGTGTGTTTGGAAACGATTTGAAGAAAACTTTAATGGAAATCTTGCCGCGATTATGATGACTGGGCGTA
The DNA here is from genome assembly GCA_963969525.1 of Ontholestes murinus. Classification (NCBI taxonomy): domain Eukaryota; kingdom Metazoa; phylum Arthropoda; class Insecta; order Coleoptera; family Staphylinidae; genus Ontholestes; species Ontholestes murinus. Next base: position 51,386,453 of record OZ018394.1, on the reverse strand, counting down.
TAATATAAAGAAGATAAATGCAAATGATTATAAGGGAGGTGTTATTTAATCAATGTCGAATTTTTCGACCAAAATACTGCAGGAGATATATCATAAAAATTTTAATATAAACATTGAACCATTCACCGATATTCGTTTCAAGTCGTGGAATAGTCTTTCCAAATACCATTCGTGATGACAATTAAATCGGAATAAATTTTGTTTTTAGCGCATTCAAGTTTGTTGCTTAATCGCGATTTTTATTCGAGCAACTGATAGAAAAAATCACTCGCCTGGCGGCTCGTGATTTTTTCGTGACAGTTGCTCTCATTAAAATCGCTAAGCAACAAACTTTCATGCAAAAACAAAATTTATTCGAGTAAATTGCCATCACTTATGGTATTACTTGTGATAATTAAATTAATTTCCAGCTAAAGCAAAAATAGATATATTTTCCGATCTGTTTTCTATGACATTGTTATCAACAAATGTAAGTGATTGTGGAAAGATTTGTTTTAGGTAAGTTACAAGAATGCTTACAAGTAGAATTGAGATTAATTTACCACATAAGATATACACTGTGTCCCAATTTCGTTGTTCACAATTGGCATCTCTGAACCAAAATAGTGCAAAAATGTTGAAAAATTTTGTACATGGCAAGGTTTATTGTCCCGATCTCCTATTACAAGTTAATTTTAGTGTACCTAGAATTTTACCTTCCATGTTCCTTTATCTAAGTCAAATACGTGGCACAAATCTCCAATTTTCCATACGAGTGGATATGCCGACAATGTGTATTATATATATAGACATATTTATATAATTAATAGAAAAAACACGAAAATATTTTCGTAAAATCTACAACAAATGAGTCTTATCAAGACTACAAGAACAAATCACTTTTGAAACAACTACTTCTCTAGCTAATGCTTCGACAGACATTGAATAATACAAAAGTATCTGGATTGAGTTTGCCAAGGGTGATCAAATCATTGACCAGAGCACTTAGGCTTCACTAGGCCCATTGTGCCCCCCTGACTGGGACAGCCCTGCGTTGTTCTATCACTCATTTAGCCACCCAAGGTGGCGAGCAAAGGACAGCACAACGCTTGGAGGGTTATCCCTTATGTTGGCCATGTTCGGCCAGAGCTCCCCTAGCATGGACTCTCTAAGGTGGGCGAGAGCCGGGCAGGTGGTTAACACATGTTTCACTGTCTCGTCCTCTTCTTCACATGCTCTACATATGGGGGTTTCCACCAGTCCCATAGTAAACAAGTGTTTCCTTAGCTGACAGTGACCCGTAAGGATACCTGTGATAAGACGCAGATTCCCCCGGGATAGTCGCAAATAATATTCAGCTGTTTTCAGATTGGGTGAGCGTATTGCTTCCTTGGCCTGTCTGCAGCCTGAGGTGTTGTCCCAACGTTGTTTTAGCATCTTGAGAGTATTTTGTTTGAGGATATCAGTGAGGCATTTCTGTGTTGGCGCGATCGGAGGCCCGTCCGTGGTATCACTGAGAACCGATCCAGCTCGCGCCAACTCGTCTGCCTTGCTGTTGCCTTCTTCATTATTGTGTCCCTTGACCCAGCGCAGCTCAATACTGTTTAATTGTGCTGCTTGTTTAAGGGTGTTGTGACATTCTTTTACTAGTGTTGAGGTGATCTTGTGACTACTCACTGCTAGTATTGCTGCCCTACTGTCTGTAAGGATTTGGATGTTCCTATCACGGATGTCTCGGTGTAGGATTTCTTTCGCCCCTTGGATGATGCCAACGATCTCTGCTTGCAGAGAAGTTGTGTGCTTCTCTAGGGGTATAGCTAATGAGAGGACCATTTGTTGCGAGTAAATTCCCGCCCCGGATCCTCTTTTGGTTTTAGAACCATCGGTGTAAATTCGGAGGGTTTCTCCACCCTCTACACTCCCGGTTCCTCTTTTTATCGATACATTATAGGGTCTATTGAAGACGTAGCAGGGTGGCAAATTGTCTGTCTTCCTTCCAAGGAGGGGTGTCTTTTTGACAGCCTCCTCTAAAAGGTGACAGTGTCTGCCAGCCCTGCCTCCTTTGTACCAAAGTCCAACTGAGTTTAGGCGCAGTGCTGCCGCCGTGGCCATCTCCTCTACGTATAAGTCGAGAAGTGGAAGGCAGAGCATTGCTTCCATTGCTGCAGTGAGTGTTGTTCGCATTGCTCCGGTTGTGCTGAGGCATGCTATCCTTTGCAACTGAGTAAGCTGCTTTGCTGAGGTTTTCTGTCTGGCTCTGGGCCACCAAACCAGTGCTCCATAGATTAGCATTGGTCTTACTACCGCTGTGTACAGCCAAAGTGTTATCTTGGGAGATAGCCCCCATGTCTGCCCCACAGCCCTCCGGCATTGCCAGAGGGAGACGCATGCTTTTTTACATTTCATTTTGAGATGTGGTTCCCACGTCAGCTTGCCGTCGAGGATCACTCCCAGGTATTTGACCTCTGACGACAATGTCAACTGGGTGTTGAGGAGCATAGGAAGCTTTAGCTTACCTAGTTTCCTTTTTTTTTGTGAAGAGGACCATTTCAGTCTTTGACGGGTTTATAGTCAGAGACTGGTCGTTACACCAGTATTCGATTATTTTGAGGGCTTCCTGCATCAAGCTGCATAGCACCGTCTCAAATCTGCCTGTTAGCAGGATGGTTATGTCATCTGCATATCCTATGGTGTGGAAGCCATTATCGTTAAGTCGCCGCAGTAGGCTGTCAACAACTATGTTCCACAGGAGTGGTGAGAGTACTCCACCCTGTGGGCAGCCTTTTGCAACGATCTTTCTGACAGTGGTATTTCCTACATTTACTGTGACTGCCCTATTCTCCAGCATGCTTTTGATCCATCCACTAACTGTGGGGTTCACACCATGCGTGGAGAGAGCAGTTTCCATTTTTCTGAAGGTCGTTTTATCGAAAGCACTTTCTATGTCAATAAACACGCCCAAGGTGGACATTTTGTTGTCCAGCGATCTTTCGATTCAGTCTACAACAGTGTGCAGAGCCGACTCCGTTGATTTCCCCTGAGTGTATGCATGTTGGTTAGCGTGGATCGGATTCGTAATCAAAGCCGTCTCGCGAATTAATCTTTCGCACAATTTCTCTAACGTTTTCAGGAGAAATGACGTTAGACTAATTGGGCGGTGTGATTTGGCTAGTGTATAATCTATACGACCAGGTTTCGGTATGAAGATAACTTTTACTTCTCTCCAAGCTAGAGGGATGTATCTGAACGCAATACATGCCCTGAAGATTTTGGCTAGGTGGGCTGATAATATGTCCAGCCCCCATTGGAGGAGGGCCGGGAATATACCGTCCAAGCCTGGCGCTTTAAATGGTGAGAAGCTTTTGATTGCCCAGGTTATACGTGTCTCTTCCGTGAGGTGATCTGCCACCTCCCAATCCTCCTTGGAGGGGTTTGAGGGTGTGGGTTCTGACCAACCTTCATTGGAGGTGTTCGTACATCCTGGGAAATGGGTGTTGATGAGAATCTCAGCTGCTTCCGAGAGGTTAGAAGAGTAACTTCCATCCTCTCGTTTTAGGCAACCTGGTTGTCGCGAGGGATCCTTTGAGAGGATCTTTTTGAGCCTTGCAGCTGCCGAGGTAGTTTCAACCTCCTCACAAAAAGACCGCCAGGCTGCCCTTTGTTTTTGCCTTATTAGTTTTTTGTAGTCTTGTTGGATGTTTTTATAGACCATCCAGTCCGACTGTTGTTTAGATTTCTTTGCTTTGTTAAAGGATCTCGCAGCTCTTCTGAGATGGTCGAGTTCTCCGCACCACCAAGGTGTGGCGTTCTCGGAGTCTTCCACCTTTCTCGCAGGGCAGGACTCCTTATATGCTTTTATAATGGAGTGTTGAAGCGTATTTACATAGGCTTCAATGTCTTCCATTGTATTAAGTTGGCCGGTAGCTTCGCAAGTTCGCAGACTCCGCGAGAGGTTGTCTGTGTAGGCATTCCTATCCGTTAGTCTTGGGTTGCGAAGGTAACGTGTTTTCTTACCGGTTGTATGTGTTAGTGTGTATTTGATCCACCTATGATCTGACATTGAAACCGACGGTGACACATGCCAGTCGTGGATTTTGTTTGAGATACCGCTAGTCGCCAATGTAATGTCTATTACAGTTTGGCTCCGAGTTGTCACGAACGTGGGTTCAGAGCCTCGGTTTAGTATTTCTAAATTGTTACTAATGATAAATTCATGTAGTGACTTACCTCTGTTGTTGGTGTCCACGCTGCCCCACATGATATGGTGTGCGTTAGCGTCGCAGCCAATGACGAGGTGAAGTTTCTCCATCTCACAGTGTAGCACGAGTTGCTCCAGCCCCCTGGTTGGTGCGGGGGCGTCGTGAGGGAGGTAAACTGACGCCAGGATGGTGTCTTTGTTGCCGTCTCCTGCTGACAGCCTTACCACTGTGATGTCACTGGTGGAAAGCTGTGGCATAAGATAGGATGTTATGTGCTTAGGTATGTAAATACATGATCTAGGCTTATTATTTGTGGGATGTGTGAATATGTTCCCATTTAACTTACCAAATCCACAGACCTTGGATTTAACAATCCATGGTTCTTGGATGACGGCTATTGTGTCCTGCATAGTGTCGAGGTGGCGGCAAAGGGTTGCCACGGCCGCCCTACAATGATGCAGGTTACACTGTATCACCTTTACGGTTGTGAAGGCTCCTCTGGGCTTCCGCCCGGTGTGCCTCCATCCTCCGTTTCCATCGGGACCTCCACCCGAGGTGTTTCTGTTGTGGCTGAATTAGCCAGTTTTATGGGGAGAGTGGAGAATTTATAGCTAATCCTCCCTCCCTTTTCTTTGATGAGCTGGGCATCCTTTTTTCCTACCCCGAAGACAAGTAGGTGACCCAAGGGTTCCTTCTTCTCTTCAACGTGGAAGACGCACCAGCTCTTTATTTCCATTGCGGTGTTTTGTGCCGCCAACCGCCTCTTTACCAGGTCTATGTTTTCCGGTTGCCCCGGAATCAACAGACGAGCTTTCGTCAGCGTTGGCAGCTGGTCGACCTGGACGACAGTCAGTTTGGCCCCTTCCCACAGTGGTGGTAGACGGGGGACTACGTCCTTGAGCCATTTCAGGGCGGGCTCATTATCGCAGGTGATACGTAGTATCTCCCCTGAGCGTGCCCATCCCTGAAATGTAGGAATGTGGTCTGAGGAGTTGAGCAATTTGTCCAGCTCCTCAAGCATTGCTTTTTCGACCATTGCTACCTGTTCCTTGGTGATTTTGCCCAAGGGGTTGTTTTGGTCTATAATGGCTACTCGGAGGTGCCTAGAGGCAGCCTCCTTGTAGCTGGTCCCGTCGCTCCTTACTCTCGAGAGAGGTGGATTCGAGGAATTTTTCCTGGAGGATCTCCCGTCTGCCATTTTTGCCACCTTCCTGGGCTGACCGGGTGATGGCTCAGAGGCTGCGGATCAGTTCCTTCTGCGCTTTAGCTCGGCTCCACAAATGCGCTTCCTTTTTGGGGGTTGCTTCTGTGGGTCGGCTTCTTCTGTGGTGACGGGTGGATCAGTTGATCCGCCCGCAGCCACTGTTTGTTGCGGGGAATCCAGGGACTCACCCACATTAGATGTCTTTTTCGTAGTAGCAGGTTGATCTTGCGACCTGCCTGCTACTACCGTTGTTTTATTTATTTTGTCCATGCTAGTGGATACAAAAGTAATTTGCGTGTTACAAAATAGCAAGGCTATCAAAGCAACACTAGTTTGAACGTATTTCTTTCTGTAAAATGAACTAAAAATGATTGAATGTACGTTAAAATAGTTTGTGAGTGACTATACTATGGTAATTTGGAACAAGAAATGAATTTAGATTGATGTAATTAAAAATAAATTAGCAAAAGCAATTAAATAATTCAATACTCAATTTTTTTACCATCTGTAGACACGTGTTTCGATATCCATCTACAGATGGTTATAAAATTGATGTTCAAACAATAACGATTACTAACGATCTAACACAAAAACGCAAAATAACACAACTATAACAAAAGACAGGCTTTTTAAACTAAAGTAACAGACTAAATTAATTATCTTACGTTTTTAAATACGATGGAAAACTAGATACATTAAAATTTTTACTTAAAAATACTAAAACGGTGCAATAAACAATATTTTGGCGTTTTCTGTAAAAACGAGAAGACTTAAGATATAAATACCATAAGATAGGTAATTAAAAAGTGCATTTGCTGACAAATTAAAAAATATGGCGTTCCATTTAAATAATTGAAGTTATAGCCATTTCTCATTTGTTTAATTCCAATTTTTTTACACCCGGTATAAGATGTCAAATTTATTATACTTGGAAAATAAAATATGATCTATTGTTACATTTCAGTGCAAATTTGGTATGCATAACTTAATTACTTTTTAAGTATTTGAAACATGAAAATTAGGTTAATTTTTTACAAAATTCAAATTATTTCAAAAACCTTAAGGTTTAGGTAATAAAAACCTTATTAAAACACACACTTATTTTAATCGAAGGATCCAAAAATGCAATAAAATACAGGGTGTTTCATTAAAAAAAACACAACATTGATACTTATAGGGTTTTTGGGACACCCTATATATTATGAAAGTAATTTTAAAAAGTAGCCCTAATAGACCTCATATATCCCCAAAGTGAAACTTTTTGAAAGTCACGTATTTTGGCCACAATATTCCGTGCCGTATAGCGTGAATAACCCTGTATATATTATGTAAATATAAATTGTATATAAATAGTCATGGCATTATAAAATAAATCAAATTCAAACCAGCTTTGACTCGAGTTACTTGTTTCTCACTGATGAGCCTAAAAACCTCAGAGAACAATTTCTCCCTCATTCTGTTTAATCTTCGCTGCCTTATAACCAGCGTTAACAACCTCCACGGAGCCACGTCAATCCAGCACGTTCCAGTGCCCACCGAGCAGACGAGCTCATCTCCATACCGGCGCTCATCAACGCAGCGTGTGCGTATACATCGGTCCTTCGAAACGGATCCGCTGCCCACTTGGTACCAGAGTGGGAGCCATCCGAAGAAAAATCTAAAGCCGACTTACAACCCGTTATAGACTTCGCCGCCGTCACCAGCGAAGTTTCGTGGATACTCTGGGGATCGAGTACCGGAACCTATGCACGTTATTCGTTGAGGTTGACAACAGATAGTCCGTGGTCTACGAAACGCTTTAACATTCCGTGGACAACCGCTTCTTCACCTACTACCTCCACAAGAGAGATAACCTTTTGGCTTGGATTACCAACCCGAGTCAAACATCAGCTCCCGCACGAGAAGCTTTAAACAATAACCAACTTCCACAACACGTCCTTGACCTAGTCCGACGACATACGATTCAGATTTACGACACGTATTATATCAGCACTTCCGCATGAGAAGTAAACCGAACCGCCCGCCAATGAGGGCACCTGAACACCTTCACCGAGAATTCTATACACCACTTCCTTGCAACAAAGGAAGACCAACTGACATTTTACGAACAATAGTGTCAGTTTAAAACAATATGGATAAACTAAACATGCTGACAAAACAACAAGAAACCTTCAGTCAGCAGTTACTGGGGTTATACGAGGACGCGAAGAAGCCGTCCACAGCACGGGTCCGCAGCAAACTCATTGCGGATGCCAACAAACTTTGGAATCAAGTTATTTCACAAGACGAATAATGCAATGAGATCAAACTTCCCGAACACCCGTATTATGCACAAGGATACTTTCAAAAGATGGAACAAAGAATGGCTTAACCGCATTGATGAGAATGAATGGCGATTAGCAATTCCTATCACAAACCCATGGAAACAACAACCATTTGATCGCGATGCATTTGAAGCAGTATTTGTCAAGAATAGTGAAGCCAAAGCACACCTTGAAAAATTGAAGATGTCCGAACAGACCAGGGAACAATCACGACAGCATGTGCCACTGCCAGTAAAAACTATACCAAAGTTCAAAGTTTTCAAAATGTGATACATGAAAAGACTCCTCCTCCGTGCTCAGCGGAAAAATATGAATAACTAAAAGGGTATGTACGTGGTGAGCCCGCCAAACTCATAAACCATCTGCCAACGTCAAGTGCTAATTACCTAACAGCATGGGATGTATTACAACGTCGCTATGATAACAAACTGCTCCTGATAGCAAAACTGCTTGACAAACTATTGGACCAGCCAACATGTAAACCTGACTCAGCGAGCCAACTGAAGAGCCTTCACCATAAAAGAATGCTTGCAGATGTTGGATAACATGGGATACAACAACAACATGTGACCCGCTGGTGGGTCAAAAATAGTGAGAAAATGTGACTGCGAAACGAATCATCTATTCGATTAGTACTATTCAGACAATTTTTTTGGTGTAAACAGAAACCCCCGAATCGCATTTATATCGAGGTTATTAGTGATATATTTTGTTTTTCTTATGGTGGTCATATTGTATTTTGAGTTTATTAGATAGTGCTTAAAAATTTACGTTTTTATTAATATTTTTCTTGTAACTAAATTGTTTTCAGGCATGTTATATATCGTTTTAAGCACTATCTAATAATAATACAAATCCATGGCTACCATAAGAAAAAAATAGCGTTAATAACCTGGAAACAAATGCGAATCGGGGGTTTCTATTTACACCAAAAAATTGTCTTAAAAATGTTTCTCAATAATGTAAAGGTTTAATAGCTGCAGCGTTAGACGTTATCGAGTTATTGAGGAAAATTGGCAAATTTTGTTTTTCTTAAAATATCTTAAAATTGAAAAAAGTTAAGGTGAATTGAAAATGGGATTTGTTAGGAGCATTGATTTCTGCAAAACATTCCCCATTTAATGCTGATTAATATTGTAAATTGTTGAAAAAGCTTTAGGATGCAATACAGAATCGATAACGAAGTGTGTTTACAAACATATAATTGAGAATTATATATATATATCCATCTTGTAGATTCAATTTGACATCTTCAGACTATTACCTTTTTACAAAAAATAATTATTATCGGAGGAAATTGATGTGAATAGTTATAAATATAGACATAATTAATAGCTGGCTAAATCGTCCAACGTACCTTCGGTTCGGTAAATGCCTCAAACTGAACAGGGATTGTATCGAAAAATACGAAAATATGTTAGAAATAGAAGTTTTAGAAAAACGTTGTTTATATTAATTTATCCAAAATGGTTTTTATTTTTTATTTTTTAGTAAAAAGGAATGGATTCATAGTCAAGTAGGCCCCCATAATTTATTTTATAGATAGGAACCGCTGTTTTAATTCTTACGGCTTCAGTTCTGAAGATTGAAATTGGGATTTATTATGGTTAATTATGATTCGATAATTGTTAAACCAAGTAATGCCTTTAAAGAGTCTTATGATGTCTTTTTGTTAATATAAAAATAAATAGTAAAATCACCACTGTTTAGAATAATTTTAAAGTTATTTGCTAAACTAATTGTAATTCCATAAATATACAATTATTTTCATTTTTGATTTTATATATGTGAAATAGGAATAATGCTTTTATCAGTCTTTGTTGTTAGATAATGATTACACATCCTTTAAGTTCAGTTTCCAGTTGAGGACAATAAATAGCACGAAAAATGCCAATCGAAAATACCCTGGCAATTGGACAAGGAGTATCTATTTCTGATCAATCGCGACAGTGAGTATAAAATAGTGTGGAGATGTGGTCGAAAATTTTGCTGAGGGCGCAGAATGTGCAGGTGAATTTAACTGACATGTCAATGTTTTATTATACAAAAAAGCAAAACATCTCAAATATATTTCAAATGGATTTGTTAGTGCTGTAGCATTTTGACCAATATAACCAATATTTTTAAATTTAAATAATAACATATTATAATTATAAATATATTATAATAAAAGAATATACTATAAATAAAAATTTAACTTTGTGTATTAATTGTTCAGTGATTTATTAATTATTATATGTAGGAATGGTCATGTGTTCATTCCTTATATTATATAAGTTTTACATAATAGTCTTAATTTTCAGATTGTTTGCTATCATTAAGAGATAAGTCGACCGTCAATAATGCATAATCACATATACACTTTTTATTGATATAATTCTTCGTAAACAGGGGGTTTCTCACTATTTTTCTTTTTATTATGACTTTTTGAATTGTTTAGAAGAAACGTCCTCATTTTTACTATGTAGAATTAACCTTCTTTAAGTACAATGTAGATTTATTATCCCAATTCCTTGTTTATCATTTTGTTTTTCTATCATCTCTTTTGATTTTAAACAATAATATTGTCTTATTGTTAATAATTATTTTCTTAGACAACTACCAAACCGATTTATTTCAACAATTCAAAAATGCGAAACATAACTAATATTGCGTGTAAAAGTCTTACACAAGCATAACCAATATAATTCTCATTTCACTTAATTTAATATAAAACCAAACTCAAACAACTTAAACATTGATTGTGACTAAGATTTATATATATGAATTTTTAATAATTAGAGCTATTGGATGTAACAAATGCTACAACTAAATTTGGAAGATTTTAGATTTCGGAATACCTTCAACAAAATAGATCGAAATTGGTTCGTAGCTGTTGTTGACAGGGAACAATAATTCATTCTAGAATCCTAATTTAACTTATTTTCCAAATATTCAAAACACTTTAATCGGCGTGTTTACGCTGTACTAACAATTTTGCCATTAAAAATTTGCTTTACAGATTTTTTCTTAAATTTGAAATGTAAATCAAACTTAGTTTTCTTAATTTTATTGACACTTGATAAACGACGCTGCTAGTTATGGACGACTTACTTATTTCTTCTCATGAGCTGTTTATTTTACTTGATATTTTGATACTACTTTTAAAATTTGACATTTTTACGTAAACACATTTTATATATTTATATATAATTATAAAGCATAATTAAATAAGAAATTCTAATTATCACTCTTTATACCTAAAAGTACAGGAAAAGTACTTTGGCCGCCACATTCTCATTAAAAGAAATATTGGTAGATTTTGTATTTCGAAATAAGAAAAGATTTCTCTCTAAAAATTATTTGTTTTGATTTCAGAAAGGAGTTCGATATGCTTCCGATACTCCGATGAAACTTTTACGCAACTTCGACAGATACCAAAAAGAGGATGGCTTACCTGTTTATTTGAAGGGTGGTGCAATGGATAGAGCTATTTTCGGTATAACATCTGCCCTAATTGCTGTGGGTATGGCAAGTGGGGCGTATACCATCTTCCAACTAGCTAGACCAAAGAAGAACAAGTAGTTTATCATCGAAAAATGCAGTGTTTCTAATTATACCGGAATCTGAAATGTAATTTAATTCCTTGAGCTGTAATAATTCTAATAAAGTTTAAATATTTTATTATTGAACAAATGCTAAACTTATGAATCACCTTTATTCGAATATACATACGAATCAAGGTACAGTAGTCAGTCATGTTAAATTGTCAAAATGAAATTGAATTTTAATAGGAACTGATGTTTGTTGTTTGTCTAAGGTACCTTATTAAATAGAAATTAAATAGATACCTAAATTACAAAATATATTGGCAGTGATTTTAAGATTATATAGAAATTAAAAACAGCCAAAAACAATAAGGATTATGGTGGTGATTGTTACTAAGTGGTAATTCATTTTCATGGAAAATTGGAAATTTTTTGTAATTATATACCATAATTTATTGTTTAATATAACAAACAATACTAGATAATGACTTGCAAAAGTCGAATCTGGAACTTTCGTTTTTAATATACTGTGTTTATATTTAGAGAAAAAAAACAATAAATTATGGTATAATACGTTAAATAACACACAACTATAACGAAATTAAAATATAGTCCTGACATCGTTTTTATTATAAATTTTATTTCATATATTTGGGATCGAATTAAATTTCAATTTACTCTAACTAATAAAAAAATTAATGTCATATTGATGTACTGAATTGAAAAATTCATTGTAAGTATGGATTACCACGTAGTAATTGTCGCAATCATTCTCTTTATTAATATTAATGTCTATACTTAATATTTTTTATTAAGAATTAGAATTACACAAAAATGATCGCTATTTTGATAAAACACTATTAAATTAATTTGTATATACTTTATCATACTCAAATATTGGACATATGTTTTTTTTTATATTGACTTAGGCTCATGGACATATGTCAAGTGAAGTCGTAAAACTCAGAAGCAAAAGTAATCTGTTCTTCTTCAGTAATAGATTATATGTTATTCATTCAATAAACCTCTTCATTTTGAATAATTAAAAACGACTAAATATTGTTCCAAGTATATTAATTAGTAGTCAAAAAAATTAGTGAATTGTACTATTAGTTTAATGTTGTCTTTTATGTAGGTTAAATTATTTTATTCTTAAGTACTCAACAATTACTTTTTTATTTTTACATTTTTCAATAACATTTAAAACCTGCACTGAAATGATTATTTACAAGAGTGATGTTGAATATGGATAAAAAACCAAGACTACACGCGACCTCAATCCCTGCTGTGTAATCTTCGATTTAAATACAGGTAAATAAATTAATAATGGGATTGTTGGCCGATGTGATTATTCTGAGGAGGGGCATAGTGCTGTTGTTGAGCAACGACGTAATGTTGTTGCTGAGGTACCACGTAGTGTTGTTGTTGAGGAGCGGCTACATAATGCTGTTGCTGTGGAGCTACTACGAAATGTTGGGGAGCAGTGATGTAATGCTGTTGAACAGGAGCTACGTAATGTTGTTGTTGGTGTTGAATGGGTGCGGCATGTTGATAATGTTGTTGTTGTTGTTGTTGTTGTTGGACTGGGGCGGCTTGTTGGTAATGTGCTTGAGCAGGGGCTTCGTGATGTTGTGGTTCTTCGGCTTTCTTCTTTGGGAAGTAGGGATTCTTCTCGGGGTCTAAGTTCAACCTAAAAAAATAAATATTATACATTATATTTTTTGATATTATGTTAGTTTGAACAAATATTGAAAAGAAAGCCTTTAAAATAATAATATATTCTTTGAAAGGCTTCTTTTTAATATCAATCAATTATCAACTTTCAAAAAAAGCACAATAGAAATGAATTTTATTTAAGGAAGGAAAAGTCAAGTTAATGTTATGTACACAGATTTTTTCAAGACTCCTGATCATATTTACCACCTAAAAACTTATGTATGATTATAAATGTAAAATTGAACAGTTTCCTGATCTGTTACGTAGTAACTGAGAATTTGTTATGTTAGAAAGTACCACATTCCAAAGAAGATACGTTCAGGTGTTCCACAGGGATCCATTCGGCGTATTTTATTCTTGATTTATATGAATGACATAAGGTGGAGTATTCAATATAGTATTATTATTATACAATAATAGATAATAATTAATGCAACTGTTTCCGGGGATTCCAACATATTCATCTTTTCGCCTTTTGGACAGTTTTGTAAAGTTTTTATGATTCAATTTCGGGGAGTGGATTCTAAGGTGTGGTCCAAAAAGGCACAAGAGTTTTCGCTTAATTTAAATGCCTCGTAATGTTCTTAATATCTATTTTCGAAGCTACTAAACTATTAGATTTGAAACATATAATTTGGTAAAACCTGATTTCTTTATTAGATCGATTTTATCTTTTGAAATGAATAAAGTATTTGATAATTTGCAACTGGATCTAAACGCGATTTAATTATTATGTTCTTAAAATATGTAAATTATTTATCTGTTGTTTTACCGAAATATCTTTATGTAATTAATTGTTTTTTATTAATTTTTGAGCTATTGGGTAAATATGGGTCGTGGTGGTTTGATACAGTTTTTTTTTTTGGTGAATAAGGCCGATTGGAAAAACTATTATTTTTGCAATATTTATAAATGTGACTAATTGTAGAGTTAGTTTGTTACGAGGCAAAGGTATTGCAAACGTGTATCATTGAGTGGTAGCCAGCTAGTTTAGGTGATTTGAATTGTAAATAGTTTTCGAATGTACATGTGTGTGTTTTTGTTGAATCTTTTATGAATTGTATTTGTAAAGCAAGTTTGATAAAGTACTAATAAATATAAATATAAATATAAATATAAATATAAATATAAATATAAATATAAATATAAATATAAATATAAATATAAATATAAATATAAATATATATGTCAAATTCAATTTTCTTATTATTGTAAGATAAGATCAAGTCCAACAAATGTATTTGTTTATTTTGTTTGCATTCTAAGGTGAATTTAATTTAGTGTTATATATTATTTATTTGATTTAAAAACTGATTGAATTAGCGGAGGTGCTATCTAAACAAGCAATTATATAGCGATGCCAAAACTATCATTTTTGTAAACTCTAGGTCTAGATTAATTTTAGAAGAGAAACAAAGGAAACAATAAACAATAAACAATAATTGTTGAATTGGTTCTCGTTTATCACGTGATGAAACATTTAATAATAAACAATAAACAATGAACATATCCGCTAATAGGAAACTTAGAGGCGAACCAATGGCTAAGCAATGGCTTAGGGGTTGATAAATTGACATTATTTTGTTATAAACATATTTCAAAATCTTGAAGAAGTTCTAATTTAGTAATGATTTTTATATTTGATTTGACTAAAATATTCTGGATAATTTTGAGGCATTCATTTGTTGATATATTTGGAGAAGACGAAATAAGAAACAAGTTTTATACCTTTAGGAGTAGTTGTTGGTTTTAATAGGTTGGATGCTTGAAGCTACAACTTTGTGATACATCTTGAATCAGGAACTTTATAAGGCGATAAATCAAACTATACTTTGTTCCTTATTGGTTTGAATTGCTCTGAAGTGGTAGTACTTTCTGATTTTAATATATTTAACCTAACATATTGATTTTTTTGAAAAGATAATTTAATTTTATTACTAAATTACGGCATGGGTTATTAATATAAGACACTACGGGCCAAAAAGAAAGATATAGCTTTAAATTTGATTGTTGAATTAAAACACTTGGTATGATTTCACTTGTTATTTATTTTACTCCGACTAGTTTCGACTATAAATCATTCTCAAGGAGAAATGTACAAATTCAACAATCAAATTAATACAAAAATGTTTCACCACGGGTTAAGTGAGAAACTAATTCATCATATGGCTTTTAAGTTTTTATTAAGCCATCTAGTCTTGAAGTAAATGGGTTTTTACTTAAAATATGAAATTTCTCGAGATTGGAATGAATAACTATTACTTCTTTTGCAAAACTTTTTTATTTGTAATTAATATCAGATCGTCAGGTCTTCTGTGCTAAAATTTCCAGTCTAATAAATGTATTAATTCTATCATTGTACTAATTTACTTGTAAAACAACAATTAAATTTAATTTGTCCACTTTTGTGATTGATAATTCATTACAGCTTTTGATTTAAGTGTCTTTATGGTGTATGTGTCTTATGAGGAGTTTTTTGAAGAAATTAATTATGCTAATAATTTGTGCTCTAGGAATAAATGGTTCCTGTATCCTTTCTAAATCTACCACTACCACCATAGTGGTTTTTGAAGCTTTGTTTTTAATATAAAAACTATAATTAAGGTATCGAGATAGAGAGAAGCTCGCTCTCACTGAATGTCATATTTGATCAATTAATCAATTTTCATACTGTTTTTATCTATTTATTTTTTAACTTTGAATTTAAGTTATTTTGTGTTTGACGCAGATTATCTTGTCTTTTGATTATTACATTTGTTATGTATAATTGTAGTCACATTTTCTCTAACTAAATTTCCGTTGAAATAAAATCCCCTGGTAACGTTTCTGATAGAAAAACCTGTCAAAGTATTCATGAAAGAGGAATATTCAGGTACTTCTACTCGAAAAATTTCAAATGCTTTGAATGTAAGTAGTGGAACAATTTGAAAAATTCTTAAATTATTTGTTGGCCCATACAACGCACCAGGTACTTCTTTCAGCTGAATTTTCTTCCTCGTAATGCATTCTATCAATGGCTTATGCATAGGTAGGTTCAAATTCCTCAACTACCGAGACTAACTCTGAAATGTAATAAGGAATTTTCATAATAACCATATTTGGGCTAGAAAAAATACCCGTGACTAATTCGACAGGTATTTCTACCAGCAACAAGTATCCATGGTGAGGTGTATCGGAACTTTTTAAAGAAACGCTACCTCTAGAATTTCTAGAGGATGTAGGTAACAAGAATGCAAGTGGTTGATGCACGATGATACACCCTCGCATTTTAGAGTGATTGCTCGTGAGATATAAACAGTAATATGCGGAGTTCATGACCTCCACGATCTGAGGACTTAACCCCCCCAGATTATTTCTTATGGGGCTATCTTTAGGCATTAGTTTGCACTACTTCAGTAGAACAAGTGAAAGACTTGGGATATTGGATAATTGCTGGGTGCAATACAATAAGAAATAATCCTGATGTTTTTGAGAGTTCCGCAGTAAATCAGAAGAAAATTGGATTATTACATCCTATCTGGAGGTAGTTATTTTCAACAGTTTTTGTAGATTAAAAAACTTTACATGTCATCAAGGTATTACCATAAAGGTGCCATCTATTTTTGACAGGGAACAATAATTAACTTTACATGTACTTTTTGGTAATAAACTGTGTTATTGTCGAAGATATAGAGCAAAATCTTTGAAAGAAAGCGGCTTTTCAAAAATCACCGTATGAAAAAATATTCTAAGAATATTCAAGGGAATATATGAATAATTATCTTTGTAGATATAGTTATAAAGCAAAATTACAGATACATATAATTTAAAAGGGAAGATTTTTGCTAAACGGCTATCGATCTGTTTTCTAGCCTGAGTGTAAAATTATCTTAAACCTTGGTGTTTATGTTTTCTTATGTCCTTTATATAACATAAAAGAAAAATTAATTTTAAAAACATTTTTATAATGTTTAGTTAAATCAAATTTTAGAGAATTTCTCATAAAACTGAACTTCTGTAAATATCCATTTAATTAACTTTTTATTAACAAGTTCAAATATCTCACCAGAGATCTACTCATATAGTGTGTATAAAAATGTATTTTATTTTTATACGTGGCAAGTGTATTTAATACATATAGATATGTCAAACGATTAAAAAAAAAACAATAATTGAATCCGAGTATTTTTTCGTCTTTACTTACCTGTAATAATTGGTAGCTTCATGACAGTCGACATTGTACCACCAATCACAGGCGAACTCCTTTTGGTTGAAAATTGTGCCGTTTGTGCAAAGGAAGGACGCTCCTTGGTGACCTTCTCTGCCATCATGACACACGTGGTAGGCCTAAAATAATATGTTTTATTTAGACGTGTGTTAGTTTTTAACCTTTTAGCAATGACTATAAAAATAGAAAACCACATTAAAAACCTATAATAAAATAAATATCATTAAATAATGACGTGGTCATCATATTATGTTACTTTCCCTGTTATTTTGCTTTTGGGTCTATAAAAGTAATTCATTACAGTCGCTAAATAATATTTAAAATTAATTCTTAAATCAAAGGAATTAAAACAAACTCCTATGATTTTTTTGAAAATTGTTAGTTAAGGTTTAGCTATAGGCGCACTAGATTAAAAATTATGAGCCTGACAAAATATTTCTGCTGCAAATATTTCGGAAATTCTGTAATCTAAACAACACAGCACGATTTCTCAAAATTTCTCAAAATATGAGAACAGAACTGATATTTTTTGAAAGGTCTCGAATTGGAAATTGAAATTTTAAAGTGGGATCTTTATTTAAGGGAAGTTATAATGAAAGTGTTCGTATATCAATTTTACTGTTCTCTTTTGAAGATAACCAGTTAATTGGATTTGCTTTAGTCAGGATTAAAGTATTTGAGGTGTTATTCTAAATTTAAATTTTTGTATCTCTGTGGAGCATTTCTCGCGATTACGAAAATAAAATTTTCTATTATCTGCTATGTGGGATGAGAAGTTTGGACACTATTTTGAGTGCAAGTTTTAATAATAATAATAATTAACTTTATTTCAAATACAAATGCAGTACAGTTTAACAAAAATAATAAAAACGTAATTAGCTATTTGAAATCTAATGGCGCAATTCAGTCTTTGGCTAGTAAGCCGGGACTGTTTTTCAACTTAACCATTGTAGAGGTTTAGATAAAATTAAATTTTACGAGTATAGAAGAAGTTACGTATTTATATAATTTTACAATAATGATAAATGTTAGCCCGTAAATAATGAGATCAGAAATAGGAGTCACTCATACACACTTATAACAGGCCGATACAAATTCAAATGCTTTTAAGATGTTTGGCATACTGTTTTCGAAAAGATAAGGCACATTTCGCTTTACACGCTTGTGGTATCTTAATGTACACTTTAGAAATTTGAATTGAAAATGATCTTTCTGCAAAGGCTGATTTGTGTTGAGATGGAGTTAATAAACCTCTAAAGCGTACATTAAGTGAATGAACGTCAGAGCGAAATTTAATTTTATGGTATAGATAAGGCGGAGTTTTGTATTGGATTATTTTATGGCAGAATGTGGCAAAATGGAGTAGACGGCGATCACTCATCTTGAGCCAACCTATTTCTTGTAACTTATGACTTATATGCTGGGATTTCCTAATACCAAAGATTAGCCTTAAACAGGAATTTTGTAAAATTTGAATTTTATCAATAGTTTTTTATCTAAACAAGAGTGGTATACTACATCGCAATAGTTAAAATGGGACAAGACCAAAGATTCACATAGTATAGTTTTCAGCCTCTGAGATAAACAATGCCGATTTATATATAGTAACCTAAGATTTATGTAACCTTTACTAATACAACAAGATATATGCTTATAAAATCTTAAATTCGTATCAATATGAACTCCTAGGCTTTTTACACAATTTTTTATTTCAATCAAATTGGTGTTGTCCAAAGTTATTGAAAGGAGAGGAACTACTCTCTCTCTCGAGCCTTTTTTGGTCCAAATAAAGTAGCTTCAGTTTTTGCATTATAGATTAAGAGAGCGTGCTCATTACATTTTTTAATAATCTTACTCAAATCAGAGTTAATTTTAGTGCACGGTGTAGTAGCATCCTTCTCAACAAATGTATATAACAATTGGGTATCGTCTGCAAAAAGGTGGTAATTATTTAAGTTAAGACTTGAAAATATTTGTGACGTATATATTAAAAATAATAAAGGTCCCAAGACTGAGCCTTGTGGTACACCTTTTGTGGTTATGAGTTCGTCCGAAAAATTATTTTTCAATCTTACAGTTTGCGAACGATTTGTTAGGTAATGTTTAAAGAAACTAATGGATAACTGATCAAAACCAATATAAGACAAAATTGCAAGCAGTGCGTTATGATTTATAGTATCAAAAGCTTTTGAAAAATCTAATAGTATAAGTAACGTAAGGAGACCTTGGTCCTGGGAGATGATTATACTGTCTGTGGTGTCGGTTAAAGCAGTAGAGAAACTATAATGCTTACGAAAACCAGACTCCGTGGCAGGTAGTATGGAGTTGCGGAACAGGTAATCATTAATTTGAGTTTTAGTCACTTTTTCCAAAATTGTGGATAAAATACATAATAAACTAATTGGCCGTAGGTCTTTAGGATCGGTAACTAAAGCTTTTTTAGGTATAGGGATTATGTGGGATTTTTTCCAAGCGGATGGAAAATATCCCTGTGAAAGACAATTGTTAATAATATGTGTTACGTAAGGGGTAATGAATGGATAACATAATTTGAGCATTTTAGTGCTGATTCCATCACTGCCTGGTGAACCCTCTGATAAATTATTAATTATAGTATTTATTTCAGATTCACTTACTTCAGTAAATGAAAACCTTGGTTTGTATGGATTAAGTAAATGTGAGCTATAGTATTGGTTTAATTCAGAGCTATCTATAGAAGTGGTAGGAATGCAGTTTACAAAATAATTATTAATCATATTTATGTCTAACACGGTAGAGTTTTCAACATCAGAATACTCCCCACGACCAATCATTCATTCACATTAATTTCTCTAAAAGGCCTGCAGGTGATTGTTACTGGTTTAATTTTAGGTCTCATAACTCGGATGTCACATGAGATCATATTGTGGTCCGAATAATTGTGCAAACTATCACAATCTACATTACAAATTTGCTGACTATTAGTAATAATTAAATCAATAAGTGTTGATGTAGTATTAGTTACTCTAGTAGGACTGTCGATAATTTGTTTAAGTGATAAAGTAGATAGCAAGGAATCAAATAGACACACAGAATTATTATTAACATCAAGTAAGTTAATATTTAAATCGCCAATACAGAAAAAAATATCAGTTCTAGGAATTAAATTACTAAAAGATACTTCTAGTGAATTCAGAAAACTAGAAACGTTTAAAGTAGGAGGTCTATAAACAGCTCCCACAATAAAAGTGACTTTATGTATAGAAAATGTAATCCATAATTGCTCAATTGAGTGATTGCTGTCAATTGTTCTGTACTTTATATAGTTTTTTATATAAAAAGCTACACCCCCACCTCTTGAGAGTCTATCTCTTCGTATCAGTTTATAGCCATCAATGTGGCATTGACCACCTGAGATACTTTCGTTTAGCCAGGTTTCACTCAATGCGATAATATCATAATTTCCAGAAATAATGTGCAGTTTAAGTAAATCAAAATTAACAAGTAGCGATCTACAATTTATGCCTGCAAATTTAAATCTGGTCATAGTAGTAGTGCATCCCACAAAACAACGCCAATATAGAAATTTGATACAATATACGAATTGTGTAAGCAAATTATTATTGATTCTACAATTATTGTAGATTTGTCGGATTTGTCCTGAATTCAGCCAGTTTAATGACTGTTTTTGCTGCTGAAGTTGTAAACCGTAAACCAAGTTTTAATATTGACCTTTTTGGGAATGACATTAGAACGAAGACATTCTGAATTGAATCAGGTATCTTAGGATATAGAATGATATTATTTCGTCAACTTAATATTTGTGCTGATTTGCCTTAATGAAGAAAATGGTTGTGACCGTTACAACGTTGCAAAAAAAATTAAAGAGACTTCATGGATCAATGATTTAGTTCCCTTCGCAGACAGGTATTACCTTTTAGAAATCTAAATGACTGACTTACCGCTATAGGTGATGATTTCATTAATTTAAGCACATGGGGAAAGTAAAAATGTGTTTTAACGACCTGTTAAAAAAATATAACACTATCGAATACAATCGCATTTCATATCTTCGGGAGAAAGTGTTAATGAATTGGTTCGATGTAAACATGGATCTTAATCAAACAAATTATATACATTGGCCAATCATAGTGCTTGAATGAACATAACCCAGAAGGTAAGCAGTGTATGAAATATTGTAGATTCATTTTAACGCTACTACGACGTATAATTTTTCTTATTAATTATTAATTTTATTACTATATGCAACAAAAATACACATTTAAATAGATTTTAACGTTTTATTTCGAAACAGATATTTTATGTAGAATAGTTGTCATGTTGTTATATTTAATAAAAAAAGTATTGCAGTAAATTTCAAAGACTAGTTAAGCGAAATAGTGCTTTATTTCAAATACTTTTAATTTTCCTCTATTAATCACAATCTAATACATTGAAAATACTTCTGCATATCAAAGTAAATTATTTAGGAATATGAAAGTGGTCAATAGTTTCTAATCAATGAAAGTACTTTCTTCTCTTAACGTCTTCTCATTTATAAGGCAATGCAATTAATTAGCAATACATAACTAACACACAATAATATTATTTTCAATGCTAGTTATTTATCTAGTTTCATTAGTATAAATATATATGCAATATTAATATGGATTTAAAAATATTAGGCTAAACAAACATAGGATTTGTTTTATTTCTAATTAAAAAGCGAATCAAGAACAGGTTTTAAATTTCGTCATAAATAAAGGAATAATTGGTTTACAATTATAAACATAATTTGTAATATTATTTTTATAATATACATGAAATATTATTATTTCATTATTATTTATATAATAACGAAAGTACCTTTTCAATACCCAAATACAAATCTCTCACTTAAGTTATTATATATGTACTACATAACATACTTAAAATATTTTATAGGAAATTTGACTTAACTCGGTTTAAGATAATGACTTTCTCCTAATGATTAGTATATTCTTACCTGACATCCAGTTTCTACGTTAGCGTACATTCCGGGATGGGCGGGAACGTTATGACACGAAAATTTAGTATCAGGAACGGAATGGAAAATGGGGTAATCCACGCCTGGCGTTCCTGGGATTTTCGAAAAGTCCTGTCCCTTCTCCTTTTTCGGCTTCAAAACTGGGGCGGCCGCGTGACCGTAGTACCCGCCGACGTCCTGAAATTTCGAAACGGTCAACGTACATTCCTTTCACTTTGCAAGATTTACATTTCCGAACCAAAGATATGTTATTAACTTACGTAACCGAAACTAGAGCGTGTACTGCGGACTCGTGCATTTGACAGTGTTTTACTGGTGTCCCCATTTTAGACGCGAATTTGTTAAGTCATTTATGTGAATGATTGTTTTCAACTTTCACAATTATTTAATCAGCATATCATATAATTTTTTATGGCGAACAGGTGTGTAGTATTCATTATTTAATTTAGCAATTATTAAGAGAAATTTTATTAGAAATTGTTTTCTGGATAAGTACTTAATTTACTGCTCTATTAGTCTTAATCATTTAATAATGCATAAATGTAAAAAGTCGTATGGTAGTAGTATTAATTTATCCACTGTGCTTACCCAATAAAATAAAAATAACAATAAATTCTTACAAACATTTTCTTTGCACATGGAAAGGCTTAAGTTGAGAATTTGATGAAGAACTCCTAAATTAAGTCTTTCCTATTGAATACACTTCACAGTTTATTTCTCAGTTTCTGAAGTAACATATATATATATCCAATGACCCTTCCTACCCGCATGGGTGTAGGGTTACGAATATTTAAATAATCATTAATTTCAATGTCGTATGACATTTTCTGTAAAAATATTAATTTTTAATAAAATCATGTGCAGTTATATCATTACGGTTATTGCATAGATTACTCTAATTCATCTAAGTATTACATCATCATTTAAAGACAATGACTAACTAAATCCACTTTGTAACGCCAAAACCGAATCGAATGTTTTAAATTATTATATTAGCTAATTTTTCGTTTAGTTCTCAATCATATTGAATAAATTTGGAACTTGTTGTTAAGAAAATGTTTCTATTATAATGAAGTTATTTTGTACACGATTCAACTATTTTGTACAAATTTGATCAATCAGAGTAATGAAAATATATATTTTTAAGAAAACAATGACAATTTTTCATTAAGTTTTGGATGATTTGCTTCTATCCAATTGAAACACTCACTAATTAAAATAATATCAAGTATAATTTTCAAATATTGCACCCATAGATACTTACGACTTGTATACTACAAACATAGCCCACGCACAATAAAACAATAGCAAAACGCAACATGTTTAGTACTCGCAGCTGACCGGTTTGATAAGCTGCAGATAACTGACGGAGAGCAGGCGGACGAAAGTGGAGCTGACCAGCCCCACCCAATATACCACTGGCTCGTATTACCACTACCCTCTGGCAGGATTTTAATTGCACAAAAATTAGATCATACTTTCCCTTATTATACCGGCCGATTACGTTCTCGGCATCTCGTAAAAAAATCCAGCCACTGGGTCACACTCATAAAGACCGGAACGGCGATGTTTTTTGTTGCTTGAATATTCATATGAGGAAATTAATTGTGCGTTTCATAACCGATTCGGCATTCGCGTGCCGATGGTGGAAAAAATCTATTCTTTAGCGGGCTGACCTCAATGATTACAAATCCGACACGACGAAAATTTCGTATCAATTAGTTACTGATCTCGTTCTTGGATAATTGCACATAATTGGGTGCAACGAATTTACCAACGGTTATTGCCACCAAATATTTTTAACACTATGCAATACTCTCTATATATTATATTTTACTTTCTTCGTGTAACATACCGAGAAAGCATTGTAAAATTTAACAATATAATGTTTAAAAATTAGAAATCGATTTTTAATTGGACATGTGTAACTATTTTTGTCATTTTTCTCTACAAGTTATATATAATTAAAATTAGACGGTTTTACTTAGGTGAACTTACATATAATTTCTACACGCAACATATGCACTAACACCCAAAGTCTTCAGGGATTTCACATGTGTCCACCTCAGTCACTAGGGGTAGTGTCTCTAATGCATCACTACTTCGGGGCTACCAGGATCATTAATATCTTCGCATCGACTTGTTCGTGTGTTCGGGGCAGTGATGGGGATCCTCATTTTCATCGTCTCTGGAGTTGCGGGGGAAATCGCTGATCTGATGTCATCTTGTTGGACGTGACTGCAAATGCTAGATGGACGTCACCAACTCGTCTTGGATGCTTTCTGATAAATACCTGCTGACCTTCTTCCTAAAGCAGCTCTTTGTCGGCACGATTGTATCTTCTAACATATCTCAATTGCCTGTCTCTAATTTCATCGAGTCGTTCTTCGCGATCGTCGTGTTGTGAGGCTGGGTGGGTCCGTTCGATATCTTGACCACAGGGGTGTAGTTGTTCGTATACCATGAAAGCGAGTGCTAGTGATAAACCAGTCCAGTGGCGGCATTAGCGCGTCTTTCTTTTTTTCATAGACTTAGTCCCACTAAAGGGTGCACGACCACAGCCGATAAATCAGCTGGGCCTATTCACCTCCCACTATCTTACGTGTCGAAGGCTCAGCTTTGCTCTAGCGTACCACTGCTCTGTACTGGGGCACCGGCGGTATCACATTTGGCATTCCTAGCCCGGTGCCCTAACTCCTAATTATTTACCCAACTTCTCAGAGAATCACTTCCCCCGGCCCTTCGGCACTCCCCTATCTTCCGTTCATATTTCGAACCTAGCCCACTACTGTTTCCTACGACCTTTTTAGTGCCCTCGTTCTCCTCATATGTTGCCTGCCATTGCAGGTTGTCGCATTGCCAGGCAGTTCTTGCTACCCGTGAACTGCCTAGCCGCTGAGCGCAGGGTAGGCACATAGGGGTCTCCGAAGAATGACGAAAAACCGCATTTTCTCCACGATCCATCATCCGAGACAATAAATCCGTGATAATTTTTAGAAGATTGATTTTGCTCTTCTTTTTCTACGCTTTTCATACACATTTTGCACAGAGTTTCAGTTGCTTCACCAATTGTTTTGGCAATTTTCACCTATCAAATACTTCCGCGCGGCTTTAAAATAAATTTT
The DNA here is from genome assembly GCA_963969525.1 of Ontholestes murinus. Classification (NCBI taxonomy): domain Eukaryota; kingdom Metazoa; phylum Arthropoda; class Insecta; order Coleoptera; family Staphylinidae; genus Ontholestes; species Ontholestes murinus. Next base: position 51,361,167 of record OZ018394.1, on the reverse strand, counting down.
CCCATATTCTTAAGACTCTAAACTATTCTTTGAGCCAAAAAAAATCATTTGTTTCAAAATTCTAGAGTGGCCTAACCCCTTAAACCAGGTAACAATTGCATTAATATTTCGTTGAAGAACTTTTGTGTCATTTGAGACATTATTTTTAGCATAGATTTTAAGATCGTCCGCATACGCCAACAGAGGACATAAAAGAGACGTGAGTAAGTCATCTATATAGAGGACAAACAACAGGGGCCCTAAGTTAGAACCTTGTGGAACACCTGAACTTGAAATAAATTGCACAGATTTGAATCCATTATAGCATACATACTTAAATATGATGCAAGAAGTTTTAGTAAGTTACTTGAGAAACCAAATATACTTAATGTCTCAATTAATATGTTATGATCTAATCGGTCAAAAGTACGAGAGAAATTAGTGTATATAACATCCATTTGGCCACGACTGTCAAGACACTCAGATAAATATAATAAATAGCTAAGTTCGTAACCGTAGAGCGACCGGACAAAAAACCATATTGGCAAGGTGATAAGTAGTTTATGACGTGATTAAAGATGCAGGTGAAGAGTATTTGTTCCAGGATTTTAGAAAAAATTGATAAAAGAGCGATTGGTCTATACTATCTAAAATCCTGGATCACCTTTTTTCTTTCCACTTATCTTTAAATGTACTTGTAGAAAGTACCAAATTGAAAATAGTAGTCAATGGCTTGGCCAATACATACTTACAATCTTTAATTAAAAAGCTAGGAATACCATCAACACCACATACAAATGAAGACTTAATTTTGGAGATACTGGCTAGTATCTGAGATTCAGTAATATTAAAGATTTGTAAGTTCTCATGTTGAGTAATTTGTTCCGTATAATCGAGTTTACTGTTAGGAAGGTATGTACTGGAGAAATATCGTGAAAAAGCATCAAGAATATCTTGAGGAGTATCGAATTTACCATCAGTGCTATTTAACACACCCGGGATTCTAGTTGAGCCATTTTTTTGGTGAATAAATTTCCACAGTTTGCTTGGATTGCTTTTAAGGTTATCTTCGATATTTGAGATATACAAGTTGTACGCCTCCCATGTTTGAGTTTTTATTAAGGAGCGCAATCTTTAAAATTCGGAACGGTAGAAGGTTTATTTGGTCAATTTCCACTTACACTCCACGTACAGTAATTTTAATTTGACGTTTCGTCTAAGCTCGTTTGAAAACCATGGTGGAAATTGACCCGTTTGGTGATGCATATAAAGAGGAACATACTTATCAAATAGGTTAAACACAGTTTTATAAAACTCGTCTAATGCGACATTAACATCTGTATAAACTTGCAAAAATTACCAGTTTGTGCTAAATAAGTCATTTTATAAGTTGGGGTAGTTGGCTTTACGAAAGTTATAACGTTTGTTAACGTTAGTAGGAAAAAGTGGAGGGTTTTTGTTGCTGGAGATATCTAAAATACTGAAAAGTGTCTTAAGGAACTAGGGGAATAATATCACGACACACATCATAATGGGATAAATCAAAATTACAAAAATCAAATCAAGCAATCTGCCATTTGTGTTCAGAACATTGTTCAATTGTGTTAGTTTCAAAATATTAATAAAATTACTTATAGTCTATTCGTTGGATCTTCCGTCGTACGTCACAAACTATCGTTTCAAAAAACGACGAAAGTATTACAGTGCGTTCTTTTTCTAACGCAATTGGTTTACTTTATCAGACTGAATGTTTTTGTGTCGTTTCTCGAAGCGATATTTTGTGACGTAGGACGGAAGATCCAACGGATGGACTATATTGAACTATTTTTAGAGCACGTAGAAGCAGTGTAATATTCTTAGAAAAGTCCAGCAGTACTCCACCTCCAGTTGCACGGTTTACTAATTCGTGATCTCTGTCTTGACGAACAATAGTATATGCGCTATCAAAATATTCGGAGCTCATAAACGAGCCATTTAAACAAGTCTCAGTTAAACATATAATATAAAACGTAGAGTTCAAGCAGTTAATATAAAATAAGTGAGATTTTGATCGAAGACCTCTAGTATTTTGATAATAAAATGTCAGACTGGTTATTCCGTTGCAAGTTGGTTTTCACAATATTTGGTACCCAATGGACATGTTTAGTTAAATATCGTATTCTCCATCAGATATTCTACGCAGTAACTCGCTTTTAACTGCCTGATAAAATTGTGTTTGCATTTTTGTATGATCCCGCGACACATTTACTTGTATTGGATTGATGAGGCTTTTACTTGGTGAAATTCCATTATATAGGTGATAAATAAAACACTTGGGCTTTGAGAATTTACACAATTTAATGTCGATGAAGTCACTGTGACGCGAAACAATTGTCGCAGTGCATCGACATTAAATTGTGTAAATTCTCAAAACCCAAGTGTTTTATTTATCACCTACATTTACTTGTTTAAATTTATCAATTTGTTTCAGGTTTATTATATTTTTAAAAGCTTTATGAATATCAGACTTCATTGCAAGCCTACTTTTCACAGGGCATATACTGCTAACGCGCGTCCGATCAAATTTGCCTAACCTAAAAGGTTTACAGTCTGTCTGATGAATGCCTAGTGCTGGGAGAATTTCCAGTAAAGTTCCAACATCTTTTTCACTTTGTTCCATTTTAGTTTTACATGACATAGTCTCAGGCAAACCATACAGAAAATTGTTATATAATAGAGATAACCATTTATGACAAAATTATCTTCAAACTACTCGAAAACTATGTGCTGTTCATCATGTAGTATATTTGTTATGAGTTTCGGCATCGTTTTTCTGCGCTTCTTTTACCGATTGGAAAATTGGGACGTTCAGCAGGTTGATCGATGGTGGAAAGATTTCTTCAAGTTCAGAAGCATTGCCAGTAACTGGAATGTCATCTGGATTTAAGAGCCACGTTATTACTTTTAAGTCGGTTCGTACTTTAGTTTGTCTATTTTCAAGCAACGGACGGTAGCGTAGTAACCCCCACACTAACGCAAAATACTCCTGTTTTAAGGCGTCTTCTTAGATATCTGGCATCGGTGTTGGTTCGGACACAGTAGCGTCGTATATAAGTCCGTAGTCGCAAAATTTACTCTTGTAGTTTTTCGTAGGGTTAACTCGGTATGGGCGTAATCGGATTGGGTTGTGATGTTTTAACTGGATTTGATGCTCCGTTGAGTGAAGAAAATTAGCGAATTGGTCGCGAGCTTGAAACGTAAGTGCGAATCTTTGAGATGGCTCTTCGAACTGAAATTTAATGTTTCCTGTGAAATCATTATCCAGATCCAATGGTATTTATTTGTTAACACTTCTTATGTTTACAGTCCAATTACTTGTGTGGCGTAGGCCTTTACCTAAATGAAAGCAGTTCTTCTTAAAGTTTATTATAGCTTCGTGGTTTTTGATGAAAGTCCGAGGATTCAGTTTTAATGAAAGTCGGGCATAACAAATAACTCTTCTTCATATTCCATATTGCCCAAGATAAAATGAAGTTTTGTGATTCCCGTAATTTGGGAGGTGGTTTTGCTTTTGACGAGGACAATTTTCAATTTCATTGGTTAGATTGTTGATGCTAAATGGGGATTTATGTAGTTTTCTGTTTCGCCGGAATCGAGAAGGCATTCATATATTTTTCGGTTTATAGGGGTTGGAAGCACAGATAAAAGTTTATTTTTCATTGGCAGAAACTTGCGTCAGTACTTGCTTGCCGGGTGCGACACGTACTTGACTGTTGCGCGGTTGGAGTGGTTCTTGTTTCTGAGAGTTTGTATTAAGATTCGATTGATGCGGCGAACGTGGTTTGATATAATTGATGTTGTTTAAAGTCGGCTGACGATCTCGGATTTAGAACAATTTTATTTTCTCGATAGGTCAGGTTGCGGCAATTGTTAAATTCCTTCTGCCAGAATTGATAGCCTTGATCTCTTTTGGTCTAGAATCCATTTAGTGGTGGATATGACGGTGGTGCGATTGATCAAAATTTGCGTAATTATGTTATATTTCGCGATTGCCTGTTGTTCTGATGTTCGTGTCGCTTCAGTGTGGGTTGTGCAGTTGAGGTTATTGGTATCGACATACTGTTTGTTAAGGAGAGGCGGACAATAAACTCCTCCACGGTAGTCGGATTAGAAATTAATTCTAAAGATAATAAATACTTATGCATGCGGCATAAGTATGCATAAGATTTTTGCAGCCTTTTGGTACAAAAAAAACACGTAATTTTCAAGGAAAATGTTATTCAAACGATTCGTCTAGCCATTTTCCAACTTCCTCAAAAGTGCTGCTATGCGAGCGCGTGCGCCATTGATACAAAGAGATCAGGCGCCAGATCTGGCGAATACGGCGGGAGCGGGAAGATGTCCCATCCAAGTGATTTAAAGCTTTCTTTCACTGGTTTTACTGTGTGAGACGGCGCATTGTCGTGTAACAAAATCACTTTCCATGTCTTTTGGCCCATTCTGATCGTCTTTCGATTAATGCGTGGTTTAAATTAATCATTTGCTGGCGATAGCGTTGTGTATTAACGGTTTCGTCGGACTTCAAGAGTTCATAATACACAAAACCGCTCTGGTCCTACCAGACACAGAGCATGGTCTTCTTGCCGAAGCAATTTGTCCTTGGTGTTGAAGGACCGGTTTCGGGTGAAAGCCACGATTTTTTCCGCTTCGGGTTTTCAAAATAAATCAATTTTTCGTCACCCGTCACAATTCGATGCAAAAATTATTTCCTTTCATGGCGTTGAAGCAGCACTTCATAAGTGACTGCGATTTTTCAAATCGTGTGGGACCCATTTACCGAGTTCATTGATCCTGCCTATTGCTCGGCTGCTGATTATTTCTTGTGACACATGTAATGCTTCTGCTAATTGTGGTTGAGATTGAGTTGGGTCATCATACAATAACTTTTGCGATTGCTCGTTTTCGCATTTTTGTTGTCAACCAGAGCTCATATTAAAATCACCACTTTTAAATTGTCGAAACCATGTCTCACATGTTGTAATCGACGGAACATGTTCACCATATGTTTTTACAAGCAAACGTTGACTTTCAGCAGCCTTTGTTTGCCTGCCGCAAATGTTTTTCAAGCACAAAACTCGACATGGTCACTGAAATATAAAACAAAGACGCTAGTTTTTGGAAGACTCAACTTGTGTGTGTTTATAGTTGAATGTCACACGAACAAAATGACTTATGTATCGAATTAATACGCTGCATACTTTTCATTGGTACCATCTCTTTGTAAAACCGGAAAACACTTATACTCTTCGGAATCTGTATGAGCTGCGGATACATGCGTGTAACGTGCAGAAATTTTTCTCTCTCTCTGATAACCCGAGACTTTAGAATTCTTGCTGCAGTACATCCAGGAAAGGTTTCGGGTTCTTCTTGTCAAATTTCTCTACGTAGATGGGATAGTCGCGCTTCAGTTCTAATAAAGCATCAATTAATTGGCCTTCGCGATATTCGCTGTTCTTCCAGTTTCCGTAGAAATTCTTGATATTCGAGGTCCATGAAGATGCGATCATAACGAGGGTATTTAGCATATGCATCACCAGGAAATCTTCTGCAGGAATATTAAAAGCGACCTCTGTGGTCAAATGGTACGCGAGACAGCTGGTATCCTTCCTGGTTTGTGTGTCGGTTCTCTTCGCACATGTCGCTCTCCGCGGAAATTCTCGAAATGTTTTCGTCAATTAAATCATTTTGCGAGATTGTATGATTACCAGCGTTAGGTGAAGTCCTGAAGTCACGTCGTGTATCTTCTGTATTCGGCGGTGCTTGGGTGGTGGTTGTTTGAGAATTATTTATATCAATAATCGGTCCGGATTCTATCTATCAAAGTATATTAAATATAAAAATAACGAAGCGAGTCATCTATGGTCAAAAATGTTTAGTACTGCGTACTATCGCTATTTGCATATTATTTTCGATTAGTTGTACTGTACCTTATTCCAAGAAGATAAAGCGATACCTAAGTCTTCACCTATTCTACTTTTAGACAGAACATTGCAAAATTAGAAGCGTGGTGTGGATAAAATAAATTAAAAAATCGTGAGTATATGGGGTTTCTGACACCGTCGAAGCTATTATCGGCTCAAGCAAAGCTTAGACGAGCTTAGGTATTTCCGCGGGGTACTGGGCGTAACTTAGTCACGAGCTGGGATTCCAGGCAGTGAGCATTTGTGATTTTGAGGGTAGTTTTATATGTTTTGCTGTATTATCGCACATCTCTTTCCAATAATAAGACTTTAAGGTGCGTATCACCAAGGAATCTATAGTGGTCAGAAGGGCTTGTACTTCGCTTCTAGGAATGTATTGTTGAGTGTCTCCACCAACGGCATTCGGGCTGTATAGGTGCAAGAATCCCTTCTCTAAGTGATAGCCCTTATTACTCTAATAGATTGCATCCTCGGTATGGACTTGGGCATCAAGGGCGATGATTATTTTTTAAAGTCGACATTTTCGTACTGGGCGATTTGTATATAGTATAACTATTGTTTATGTTCTCGCTGAAGATACCAGATAAGGCGTGAACAATGCAGTTCGACTTTCCCAGAGTGTACTTGATTGTGATGTCAAATGGTTGTAGCTGTTAGTGACATTAACCAACATAGCCTGATGAACAGTCGCGACGATGATGAGGATCCTTCAATGTATCCTCGAAATTTACTCAGGGCCCATACTATGACTAATAATCCTCTCTTTGTCGTGGTATAGTTTTGTTCTGCGGTGACGAGTAGTCAGCTAGCATACTCCAAGATGCTTATCAACTCCCCCTCCCCCCTGCATTAGGACTGCTCCATCATTATGGATCAGTAAGGGTTTCTCGGCGACCGCAGGTTTTAAAATCGGAGCGCTGATTAGGTGTTTATGTTATAATTCTCAATTAAAATCTTTATTCTGGGAGATCGGTTCTGAAATTAATTAATTTCGTAATGTGTTCAAGTATTCTTTTTGTCCAAAGGAACATTATATCCTTGTTTAATAATTTACTACAAAGCTTAGTTATTTTCGAAAACATGTCAATAATTTTTTAAAACCCTGAAAATGACTTTGTATCTCTTTGGTTTTCTAGTTTGGGAAAATATATTTATTATTTATTTATTTATTGTTTGCTTTGCTTCTCTTCTTAAATTAATCTAAAATACATACTACTATGAATACTATTACAATAAATTTTGTGTATTATTAATTTATTCTTCAGGATTATGCCTTTTTCAGTAATTTTAGATATTTTTTGACACATGAATCCACATTTATCTAGTTCAAGTCTTGTTATTAATCCGTAAATAAAATTTAGCTTGCAATTCATTTGAATGATTTTTTTATTGAATTAGCTTATATAATTGTTATCTAAATACACAAAATGGACCAGCCGCGTTTTCTATTTTTTTTTTCTGAGTTAATCCCATCACGTGCACGACCGTGGTATTGCTAAGAAGGCTATTTACCTCCCATTACTACTAGGCTCACCAGTTTCCTTGATCTGACATAAACCTATATCGTGCGCCGTACACTCTGGCGGTACCTATTACGCATTACTTCAGGATGGCGGCTCTCCCTTGTATTTACCAATTTCATTTATACAACTAATATACAAGTATTCACAATCTGCCTCTCTATATACAACATAACGTAATCTACGATCTTATTTACATGTTATATCGTTTATTCCGTAAGAGCATTTTGGCAGTTAAGTTCTGTCCGACTCTGTATTAAGCCCATCCGATAACTTGTTTCAAGACGTACTCGCGAATTTTTTTAGCGCATCCCACCTGGTCTTGCTTTCAAATGCTAAATCTAGCAGGTTGTTCACGTTAACGGCTCACTAATGGATAAGAACCCTCCGTTATGGCGATCCCTTTCCAGTACTAGTAGGTCAGGGAGGACCAATGAGGCGAGTAATCCTGATATATCCCGTTCTTGTTGCTCTACGTAAACTTTGCTGGTTCCTTTTTGTTTGTGTTCCAGGAGACCACGCAGGAATTTCTTAGAGAAAGTTAGCCCTCGTAACTTAGCCCTAACAACGCTTTCGAGCAGCCTTCGTTTCTCTTTAATGAGTCTATCGATATATGGAAGAATCCTAGCGATTATCATATCCATTTAGCTGCTCTTCTTGCTGCTTCCCTTAGTGGGATCTATGGTTAGGGTTCCCCTCCATCACGGCATCGAGGAACTTGATACTCTTCATTATGCTTATGTCTCTTCCCTCTATGTCGATGGATCCCTCTCTTGACTGCCCTATCCTTCTTGTTAATAACCATATGGTCTCTGTTTTCAGTAGCCAGAGAAAATCCGGCTCCTTCAGCCAGTGGATGATCCTGTTTATTGCCTACCTTCACCGTTGATTATATACATATTTTGTATGTAAACATTAGATGTATAAATAGCCTTAAGTAAAAGAACATTGGTAGTAAGATTTTGTCAGTAATCAACCAAACAAAGAAGTTAAACCAAGACTCCGTCCACTCTGTTACTAGAAGTCCCGGAATATCACAGTAGCCCGTATAATTGTACTCCACAAGAGTGTTTATTCATGAGCTAGAGTTTGCTTTTTCGAATATGCCTTTGACTTTCCTAATTACGTCACCTACTGATCATTTCTTTCAGAAGCCAAACTAGTTAACCGAAAGTTCTCCCGCGCTCTCAATCGTCTCCTATAGCAGTTCGAACGTGAGCCCCTCTAGACCTTTGGTAAGCATCTGCTACGGGAGCCACCAGGGGTTCTCCTTCACCTCGCGGGATAAGTTCTCCCAGCATTTCTTTTTGATGCCCATGACCTGCTAAGTCAGTCTGTCCATAAGCCTGAGAAGTGCGACTTCTCGGTAAGCTCTGGAACTGTTTTGAAGTTCTTTAATATAAGCAGTAAATAACTTTTGATAAACTTTTTAATGTGCATGTACTAAAAATATGTTTTTTTAATTTTGTTGATTAAATTGATGGTTCGTTACTTACCATAAAAAGTAATTATTTGTTTTTAATTGACTTGTCGATGCTTTGGGAATTATAAGAGGGTAAATGATGAAGTGGTATGTTGTTATTATATGAAAGAGGAACAAGAGATTAAAGAGAAAGAAGAGGATTTTAGAAAGAATTAAAATAATTTACTTCTTTATTACATTAAATTTAAAATTACATGGCCACAAAACATATAATACTAATATCTAAAAAGACTATTTTTCCTATGTAGTCAATTGTGGATTAAAATTCATCTGAAGGAGATAGAACGGTCTTTGTTAATCATTTAAACATCAAACATATACGTGTTAATTAGATCATCGCTGCCCCTGGGAAAATAAACCTAAACCCTATACACATCAAACACACGTCTCCACGGTTAAATTTATCCCACTTTATTTATTTATTAATTTATTTATTTCCCTTGTTTTGCTATAGAGTGAAGAAAATAGAGGTTAGAGTTATTTGACTGTACACTGAAGCCGTCGAAAGCCTTACATTACCTAATTATAAAACGGAAACGAGTCGAATTACAAACGTGTTATCTACAGTTATTCTTTTATATATTTATATATTTATTCACGAAGCTCGGCTGAATACTTGATATCAACTCCACAAATTCGACGCCAAACACGCTTTGCAATCCATGAGTTTTAAATTTAAGATAATAACCATCTGTGAATCCCCGGCGCGTATCTTGGGGGTTTTCTTTTTTTTTGTTTAGCTGCCACTAGTAAAAAAACGCACGATATTGTCGAAATTATAGATATACAAGTATTCACACAGCGGACGCAGAGGACATTAGTCGGTAATGTTCTTTACTTCCCGCGTTTTTTTTCCTTCTTATTGTGCTCCTCAAACGTATTTATTTTCGTGCTACCCGCGCAGCCTGAATGTTGCTACTTTATTTAATTTTTGGTGTTTGTCTTTAATTCCTTAATACGCGAATGAACTAAATTTGCAAACGTCTTTACTATCATCACTGGAACAAACGTTTTAGTGTATTCATGTATATAAATTTCTTTGGGTAATAATTTCTATATTCTTTGTTTGGCATCCAACACTAGTTAAACTTGATCTAAAGTGATTCATTGAATTGTTGTTATAATTTGGACGTGATAATGATCAAATGTTTCGGATATAGACAAAGACGTTTAACATCGCGTTTTCTAACTATCTGTTTATATTAAAAATATTTTTGATATGCTAAAAATGCAGAGACCTGCAAGGTTCGTTTTAGCAAAAGTATGAAAATACTACTTGTCGAAGCTCATTGGTTTTATTATGTATACACAGGGTAATTAAGGAATAATAATAATTATTTTAAATGATTTGAGGTTTATTGTTAATAAGATTATATTTTCTGAATTTATCTGATCTCTTTTAGTCCATTTGAATGGGCATATTTAGAAAATATGTAGAAAAACATACTTCATAACTTTATATTTGATATGATGATGAATTACACTTTTACTGATTGTGTTATGAATTACTTGCAAATAAATTGGAACTTCTCATTCATAATTTCTACATCAATCAAAAACATATTTATAAACCTATCATCAAAAATATTTATTATCCATCCTATATATCCCTGTATCTATATATACAGTTATTGACATATGTTCTTGTATATCTTATTAGAGCCAAACGATCTATTATATAAAACTTAAGATTTGTATTAATAAATGATTTTTATGAAAAATATTAAAATTGGGAATAATTCATTTATTAATATTATTTTAAGTAGATAATGAATCAAATATAACTGAGTTTAAATAATTGTATGGTCAATGCAGAGATATATTTTAGTGGTTTATAAAGTGTATTTATGTTATATTACCTAAAAAAGCCAAATATATAACAATAAAATGTTTGACTTCAGTTAAGTTATACATTAACTTATGCACCACCTTAAATAATTTTATATACACAAGATATTAATCTTTAAACTTTACATGTATAAATCTCATTAAGATGATCTGTGCCGGTTTATGTAATAAATTTAAATAAGTCGTTAGAAGCTTAGATTGCATTTGTTTTATGATAAAATTGAAATTCGCTTTGAGAGATTGTCCGGGATTATTGTTCTTTGATTTGGTAGTACAAATATGTTATTTTTAAAATATGATTTTTATATCCAACACTCTATTTTTGTGAGTTATATCATTTTAATATACAATTTATCAGATTACTCAGCTAAAGACGATGTTATTTAAGCCTATTTAGAACTCATAATAAATGATGAGATTGATATATTTACGTTGAAATATGAATATCCTGTATATATAGATTGAATTAATTAACAGCTTAAGCTCTGTGTGTTGTATATTTAATTTTAAATTTATACAAATGCTGTAATCGGCTACACTATGTCCGCTTAGGCTACCACCCGGGCTGCGCGGGTCCGTGTAAAGCAGTTCAATATATTTGTATATATATATTCAATAAATAAAAATAATTACTTTGTACAAAAAGCTTGAATCAAGGTAGACATGCATCATTATATAATCTAATATTTTTTGTTTAGTTTAAGTTATGGAGGGTGTCTATAAATACCGTTTACACCTAGCTACACGTTACGGAGTACCGTGAAGGGAGAGCACTGCTCATCTATCTACTGACTGTATACGGGTCGTGCCCCGCCACACGGTACCCAACTATTTAAATTAGAATTAGTATGATTACAGTTATCCTTACCTTCTTTTTGTTTATGTAAACATGGACTGACATATGCAAACAGGAATACCTTCGCACACGCATGAGAATTTGTAAATCAACCGATCGCTCCGGGGAGGGGGCAACGGTGGCGCCCAACGCGGGGCCAAACTTAAACACCTATAAGACACTTTTATCTCCCTCGGCAAATCAACGGAACGGAATGGATACGAAAACCTAGCCGTTGCACCCTCCCCAAGACACACTTGATCCTTCGTATAAATATTAGTTAAGTACATAACCGAAGTATTTAAAAAAAAACAAATGGAATGATAATAGCCGGTCGAAACAAGACTAACTAACACACGTAACAATGAATTGGAAACCAGAGCCGAAAAACATCCGCTGCCCTATCTATATATATAATATATATATTAGAATTTAAATATATTCGAAAATAAAGCCTAGTTCCTATTTTGCTTGTTGGTTATTTTCTTGCTGCTGATGCCGCTGCTGCTGGCGCCCTATTTCCTTACTCTTTCACTTCGAAATATTTGTACGTCGGGTTCTCGTATCCATTGATTTGCATGTTTGCGACGTGTCGTTCCTCGGGGGTCGCCGCTTGATCCACCTCTATGAAGCCCTGACTTTGGGGAGAGCGTGCCGATCGACGTTTCGCGACTGCGATGCCCACAATCACTGCCGCCATCAGTGCCATTCCTGCAAACGCGAGCGTGAAGTAAACGCTCCTACCGTCTTTGCGGCCGTAGACTTCACGACGCACTGAGTAGGTCTGTAACAAATAATTATATGCATTGAATTAAATCTTTTAGTAGTTACATGACTCCACTTTAACAAAACTGCTTATATTAAAATAGTGTAGAGTTTAAGAAGAATTTATTAAATTGCCGCTCATATCCCAAATTATATTTAATGACGTGTTGTTACCTGGATTAGAATAACTATACTTTAAAATTATAATATAAAGAAACTGCGTTAGAAAACTTAATATAATTGTAAAGTATTATATTCATAATATTATAAATATTTTAGATATTTTTTATTCCTTCAAAACCAGATGTTATTAAATTTCATTAATACTCTCACTTGCGAATTTCTGAGCTTTAATGTTCTCGTTAAGAAATATATTTACCGGTTCTCCATGACCGAAATCATGTGTCATTGCGTGGGCAATCCTGATGACGTCCTGTTGGTGTGCAACAGCGGCGACATCCTCGACGGCTTGTTGAACAGCAGCATCATCTACCTCCCTATGGGGTGCCACTGGTTCATCTTCAACTGTCGTAATCGTGTTACTCATTATGTCAGACTGGGTGCTACCGAAAGTAGATGACATTGTTGTCTGCTTTAAGGAACAAAGAAAAAAGCAACAATTAGCCAGTTACAGTTGGTATCTGTAATATAATATGTTAACATTAACATATAATAATAATGTTAGAAATTTATATTCAGTGTCTTAAATCTGTAGGAGAGTTTGAAAATCCATAATGAGATTAAACAATCGAACAAAATCGAATTACTAAGAAATTTGGAACTACTATTTCGACAATCTGTATACCTATAGGCAATTTGTAATATTTTGTACATATATCCGTGAGAATGACTTAGAGTTGGAAAAAATAAAAAAGAAACAAGTAAAACTAAGTGTTTTAATCGATGTTTAATTAATACCTTATCATCATTTGGTAAAGATTCATCCTCCATATCCTCAGCATCGAAATTACTGATCTTCTTTCCTAACACAGCCTCCACCCTCTTCTTCTCTTCACGTAGCTCGGTCCTCTCCTTCTTCCTCTGCTCCTTCCTTGCCTTCTCTTGCAGCCTCTGCCTTTCACGCTCCTGCTGCTTGTTAACGACCTCATCCCTGTATTTGTCCAAAATAGACTGCTCAGCGTCAGAGGTCATAGCCAAAAGGGCACCGGGGGTTTCGTCCTTTGAACGGAGAGCCTGAATGTAGTCGTCCATAAGTTGGCCGATCTTGTTCGAAAGCTCAGGGAAGCGTTTCAGCATCTGCATACTCTGGTTGACGGTACGGTCGATGTCAGTGAGACGTTCGAGGGTCCTGGGCTGTTCTCTGGCGGCCGCTTCCAAGCTACTGGATAGCAGATGGCGGTAATGGGTAATAGCATGTGCGCGGTCTTTGTGGAGCGAACGGAGAAGTTTTTGCAAGCATTTTTGTACGCGGTGTGTCTGTAAAGAAGAAAGTTTTTATATAGATGGTTTCGTCATAAAATTTTCAATATGGTTTAGCTTTAGTTTATTTATGTAGCATGTAAGTTAAGGTTGAAACATTTACGTTTGGAGGCTGATCGTTCAAAGCCTGGGTGTAGCAAGCCATGGCTTCCTTTTTGCGCTGGTTGATGTGAGCCAAAACTCGTTGCTGGTGCATTGCTGCCAACTGATGTTTTTCGGCGTCACCTTCTTCTTCCAAAGCCTGAACTGTCTGTTGGAATCTCTGGGTCATCCTCTGTTTGAAAGCGTCAGCTCCGCGTGGATCGGTGGCTCGCATATCCTGATACCTTTCCTCAAGATCAGACCAGTCCTTCATGACGTGCGTTACCTTTTCGCGATGAGTCTCCTCTAATCTCTCCTGAAAGAGAAAATAGAATTCCATAATATTTTAAAAATCATACAGATGGTTTTGAAATTCCTATTATTAGACCTATTGATTTTACTTGAAAAGAATATAATATGTATAAAATTAAATTATTGATTAAATATAAGTAAATTAATAAAAATGATCTAAAATCATAAATAAGCTTCACTATGAAGACGTGTAAGTAAAATATAAAAATTTGTAGTTCGGATGATTTATATAAGAATTAGTTAAATAAAAGTCTATAGTTTTTTTTAACATTTTAAAATTTAAGTTATATACATACATATAATTGGTTATATTATTTACCTGTGCTTCTTTGTAGCTTTGATGTTCGTTCCTGGGATCAAAGTGGGTGAAGTAGGGATCTGGTGTTGGTACAGAAGTGGTCTTCATCGTTGTGCTGGTGGTTGAAGGAGACTGAGTGGTAGGCTTGGAGGTTGAAGTCGTGCTCGAGGGTGTGACGTCCCAATCCTGATCACCATCATCGTAATCGTCATCATCTTCATCGTCGGCTTCGTCAACAGAAGGATCATCGGCAAGTTCAGTATCGTCGGCCAGGTCGTCCAAGTCATCCTTATCGTCGTCTTCATCTGAGTCCATGGAGTCATCATCGGTATCTAACATATCCTGATCGTTCTTTAGAATGGTTAGGTCTACGGGTTTCTTGGATGGCTTCATGTTATCTAGAATTAATTAAGTAAAATTAGATTAATTTTCCAAAAATATTCAACCAGCAAATATACCAATAACCAATCAATTTATGTGTAGAATTTAACATTAGCAATACTTTAAAATGTGTATAAATAACGTGAAATAATGTTTGAATAATAAATGCCTCCACAATATTGTCAGTTATATAGAATAAATTAACATATATATAATGTATTGAAGAGATAATTGCAAAATAATAATTTGTAAAGTTTAGTTGATGAAAGCTGCAGGGTGTGTTCAGAAAATTTTAAGACTGGTCTGAGAATACAAAATGTATCAATCATGTTTGTAGAGCAATCTAAACTCCTTTCGAATATAACCATTGAACATCAAAACACCACTGTCAGTCCCTTTTCCTTTGTTCATTGGTTCCTTGGCAGTATTCGAGCGCAAGGATGTTAAGGGACCTCATCGAAACTGCTTGGATTGCTACAATCGTGTGGTTTTTCAAACCATTATCCAGCAGGGAGAAGGTTGACTGCTTGCGGAACAATGTTTGCCAGACGATCCAAATTATGGTTACTGGTGATGAGACCTAGGTCTATGGGTACGATCCTA
Source organism: Ontholestes murinus (assembly GCA_963969525.1). Classification (NCBI taxonomy): domain Eukaryota; kingdom Metazoa; phylum Arthropoda; class Insecta; order Coleoptera; family Staphylinidae; genus Ontholestes; species Ontholestes murinus. Next base: position 51,345,662 of record OZ018394.1, on the reverse strand, counting down.
ATTCTAAACGTTTAAGTGGTACACACCGTCATCTCCAAAGCCCAATAAAGCTTGCATGAATAAGTCTCCGAAGGGACAGATACATAAAGAATTTATTGCCGACCAGAGTGTTAGAAGTCAATTTTACACTTCAGTGTTCCACAATTTGAATTATCGTGACCTCCGCGTCCGTTCAGATATCAAATACGATTGTATTCTTCATCATGATGATATGTACTTTAACACGCGTCAAGCGCTGTTGAAGTTTTAGCATTGTGCAGCGTATTAATACTGCCGCAAGCACCCCACAACCACGACTTTGGCCCCATCGACTTTATCTCCTGGATAAAGAAAGACCTGAAAGGAAAGCGATTCGACAGGATTCAAGGCAGCTTCGATGAGATCCCTTAACAGACGTGTACGCAAACTTCCAAGGAGGTTATAAACAATGGGGGCGTTCTGTTGACCAAGGGTTGTATATCGAAGACTTTTAGCATTACAAAAATGTTTAATACATTATATATTCTCAGACCTGTCTTCAAACTTTATGAACACACCCGGTATAAAGTTACTCCCGAGGAAGACTACATTATTAATAATAGTATTGGGATAATCATACGAAAATATTATTTTTATTCTAGGTCTTTGTTAAAAAGAAACAGACTCTATAGTAGTGTTAAATCCATAGAATGAATATTTATCAACGGTCTGGTGTAGGATTAAATATCAATTCCATCAGAGTGTGCGATATCCCGGGGTTTCGCATTGTGCGAGGATTAGTCAGACCGCAGCAGGACGGGCAGGCACGGTGGGATTGCTGACTTTTCGACCACGTGACCCCCGCAAAACTGCCGCAATTGCGCGCCGCATGGCCCCAAAAATGCCACTCGGTCCAGAATCCCCGCAGCCACCGCCGCCGCCGCCGATATTAATTAAAATTGCCGGCCCCCGCTTATGAATCGCATTTTAATGAGAGCCGCGAGGACAAAGGACCATAAGGGATATTTCGGCATAATCGCCGGCCAGCGCCGTTTAATCTTCCTCATGGGTATTACTGGATGGCAGACTAACGTACTGATTTATTTTTACTAATATTACATATATTGTAAGCGTTTTAGCTGTTGGTATTTTTGTGCGTAGCAAAAAATGACATTTTCTTTTCCTGTACCCTAAAACAACATTAGTACTCAAAAAAGCTTACTTAATATATTTTGTTATTTTGTCTTTGCCTTTACTTTCGGTACTTTAATACCACCTTGATATGTCTTTAGTCACTTTGAATTTCACTACAAACCCGCTCTGCTATCAAAATAGTATGATTTTCGGAATGTTCAAAAATTTCTTCAATGATTGATTTCAGATACCAATAAAAAGATAAAATAAATCCCTATTAACTGCGTTTATTCTATCCTTATAGTCTTAAATAATAATTTTTGAAAAAGCTCTTTCTCTTTAATTATTTTAAATTTTGTTATATAAAATGAAGCTTTTAACGGATAATATAATTTTAGTAAAATTATTTTCAACCGAAACTTACAAGGTCAAATTGCACATACTTAAACAACCCATACGAATTGAGAAGTAGACTGTTCAAACCAACGACATAATTTTAAATGAGAAAATAACGAATTCCCTTCTAAATATAGTTAATTGTTTCGGTGTTTAGTGACGTTTGTTCGATTATACGGACCGCCAAATTTAATCAATATAAATGGAACATTCGCGGCTTCGCCACCTGCGACACGTACTAGTACATACCATGTTTCCTATATGTTCTCTCCGCAATTCCGTCCCGCTGTTCATTTGCGCTAAATTGAAGTGTTTATGTGCTTCACCGTCACCTAATATCCACTGATAAACGATATTGAGAATCCCATGTTTCATTCATCAGCATTCCAGTTTTTTTCTGCCTCGCTACTTTGAAATGCAATATCGGCGACGGTATTTTCCACAGCAGGGTTTTACCTTTCTCGATGCAATTTTGTTCATTTGTAAGTACACTTTAGTATCGATATTGATCGAGTCGGGTACGAAGAAGCAGTAAACAACGTGATTTAAATGAATAAGGGTTTTGTTATTGCGAAATATTTTCCAGGAATAGGAAATACATTGAATTTCTAATAATATTAAATAACCATCAATGATCGTATAATAACAAAATAATTTAATTGATTAATGGTTAAGACGTTAACTTCGTGATACATCTTGAAAAATTAAATAAAAACGTTTACTTTGCTGATATCACAATTTAAAATAATTTTACTTTTAGTTAAACTGCTTTTAATTAAACTGGTATCTAAATATCACATTTTTATACGCTTATTATATACGCTACTAAATATCAATAAACAAAATCTAATAATGAAGATAAGGGTTGAGGCGGGTGTTAAATATTGCATCAGACTGAAACTATATGGTGGTTATTTCACAGCAACCTCTTTCATAATCAAATAATATTTATAATTTGACAGAGGAAAATTCGAACATATTCCATTCCACCAAAATTTATGTACCGTTGGACCGTGCTACTATCAAACGTTCAATTTTATTATACACATACATAAATTACTATTTCTAAGACGAGTAATAAATTCGACGAAATATGTAGCGTAGGGCCATGCGGGCTCGCATTCGCTTCCTAGGGGACATTAATTAATAATCGCACGTCCTGTTTCGGACCCGAGCAAACCGAATTTAATAATGAACGCGGCCTGCGACAATGGGGAAAAGGGAGATTCCGCGATATCAGCACAACTTGACGCAGATAAATGGGTTTCCCTTCATTTACCACCCAGAGGCCCTAGTAGATTGACCCAAATCCACTACCAAACGCTCAATCTCCACAAAAAATTAATGAACATCGATAGAATTTTTAAATTGATTCAACATACTTAATGTTGCTTTAGGTATCCTTGAATATTCTAAAATCCACAAAAATTGATATTTTAATAAAGTATTTACACTAATTCAGTTACTGCATTTCCAGAAGATAATCGTAAAAAGGCAATGTAGGTAGAAAGCAGAGCTTCAAGGTTTAGTAAAGCTATTGACGACAAAAAATATTTTTTCTTACGGCTTCTTCTAAAAGTGATTACTACAAAGTCAAAAAAAGATTTTGTTTTTTTCGTTTTATCAAATGTAAGCTATCAAAACTAATGCACCATTAGTAATACGAATAACAAATTTAACTCGTTAGATCTTGAGATATGAACTCCAAGGCCTCTTCCTCATGCAGAAAAAATTGCAGGTCATATTGCCCTTTATCCACTACAAGCTGGAGCCGACATGGAGCCACACAACTTAACAACATCCGTCAGCCCCACCACCAACCAGGACATCAACGTGCAGTCGTCGAACAACCCCTCACACAAATTGCTTTAAAGTGACCAGTGACAGTTACCAACCCCCCTCGCATTTCAAAGAATTATTACTTTTTATTATTCTCATTATCCCAACATTTCTACTAGTCTACTTACTTCCCTTACTCTTTGTATTTCTGTCTGAACATTATGGAAGAGCAATAAAGCACCTTGGATTTATCTGTTGTACAAACGTCATGTTTGCTAATGTCTAATTGAATTAAGTGTCTGTTGTCCTTAAAACGTCACAATCCCTAATGTCGTTATGAACTGATAGATTGTTATTTCGGGGTAGTTATACAAAGGTGTTATAATAATAATAATAATATAATAATAATAATAATAATAATAATAATAATAGATTTATTTTCCCAACAGAAAAAAATTCCAATTACAGGGAAATGTTACAATTAAATATAATGTACAATGAGTTTTAAAGAAATAAGAAATAGTTCTAAAACAAAATTATAGATATTAAAATAAACTAAATAAAGAATATTGTAAATTTCTAACTTAGGCACAATTATTAATTCCATGTGATATAAACTAGAGACACAGCACCTAACAAATACAGCGAAAAAATCACAATAAAAATAAATCAATGCATTAGCGTACATAAATGTTACACAGTTTGCTTTTAAACAATTTATATGAATCGCCAAATATGTCAGTACTATGTCGGATATTATTGTATAATCTAACCATTGTTGCCAATGGAGAATTTAGATGAAATGTAGTTCGACTTCTTACAGACTGAAATATTTGAGGATTTCTACATCTAACGTAGGGCACATGTATGTTAATTAAAGATAAATAATTTGGATCATCAATAATTCCATTAATCATTTTATACAAATGTAGTATTGAATTAATGTTTCTACGAGCCTTCAAAGTTTGTAGATCAAATATTGTTAATAGATCGTCATAGGTCACTAATTCATTTGGATAATAGGAAAATTTTTTAAAGTACAAATATCTTAAAAATCTTCTTTGCACTTTTTCAATTAGTTCTGTATATTGATGAGATGATGGCGACCAAATGAGTGATCCATATTCCAATTTACTACGCACGTACGCAAAATATAATTGTAATATTGCACTTATATTGGTAAAGTTCTGACAATTGCGCTTAATGAAACCAAGTAATCTGTGACTCTCAGAACAAATTGCCTTTATGTGATTCCTAAAGGTTAAATTGCTGTCAAATATCACACCTAGATCTTTAATTTCGGAGCATTGTTTTAAGGGCATATCATTTAATATATAGTTGTAATTAAGCCGAGATAATTTACGTGTAAAAGATATCTGTTTACATTTATTTACATTTAGCGGGAGGTCATTTTGAAGGCACCAGCGCTGTATAGTTAAAAGATCAGACTGTAGAATTGAGCAATCCTGTTGTGATGAAATTGTTCTGAATAATTTAACATCATCGGCATAAACTAATATTTCGGAAGAAATATTAGTGGTAATGTCATTAATAAAACAAATAAAAAGTAGAGGGCCCAGATTTGAGCCTTGAGGGACCCCGCTAGAAGCAATATATCCCTGCGACTGGAAACCTAGATATTCAACATATTGAATACGGTTGGACAAATATGAGCTGAACAACTTAACAAGATTTGAGTGACATCCAAAAGCTTCAAGTTTACTTAAAATAATTTTATGACTTATAGAATCAAAAGCTTTGGTAAAGTCAGTTAAAATAACATCAACTTGGGTTTTTTTATCCAGTGCATGAGATATATATTCTGTAAAAAATGCTAAGTTTGATATCGTCGATCTCCGCTTCATAAAGCCATGCTGTTTTGTGGTTATTAAATTATAAATAAAATAATTTAGCTGCTTCGTAATGACTATCTCTAATATTTTGGCAAAATTATTTAAGATAGATATAGGCCTATAATTTTTCAAAAGCCCCTTATCACCAGATTTGAAAATTGGTGTTACGCGAGCAATTTTCCACAGATCTGGAAAGTTGCCAGTACTAATTATGAGATTAAACAGATATTTTAATGGTTGGACTAAACAAGATATACAGTCCCTAACGATAAAAGCTGGTACTTTATCGGGTCCAGCTGTATAGTTATTTTTGATGGTCTTTGTTGCATTTATAATATCTTCATCAGATATAATATTTAAATTAAAAGTATTACAAGATGTGTTGTAATCAGAAAAAACAGCTGTATTGTGTAAATCGCGAAAAACTGAGGAAATATATTTAGCAAAGCCATCAACAATATCCCTGGGATTATTCAACAAGATATCATCATACAATAATGTACCTGGGATTCTTGATTCCTTTTTTTTGTTTTTAGAAAGGACCAAAATTTTTTTGGATCATCTCTAATTGATTTTTCGACTTTACCAATATATGTTTCATAATCTTTAGTCACTATACGGCGTATTTCTCTTCGAACGTTAGTAAATTTTAGCTTATAGAAGTTGTTTTTATTTCTATGGAATAGTTTGCGATAATGATTTTTTATTTTAATTAACCTAATGGCTAATTTGCTGAACCAAACGGGGTAACGTTTAACAAGATTAGTGTGTTTTCTTTTTGGAACACATTTAACAAACATGGAGTATATTTTATTATAGAATAAAGAACATGCTTCATTTGAGTTTTTACATTTTAAAACATTAGTCCAATCACATTCAGCAAACAATGCGTAAAGTTTTGGAAAATCAGCTCTTTTAAAATTAAAAGTTTCTATTTCATTATTACTAGGAAAGTTATTTAAGTGATTCGAGTGATGTGACTCTAAGCATAGACTAAAACCAAGAGGTGGATGATGTAAATCATGTTTAACAATACCAACTTCATTATGTACTTCACTACATTTAATACTTTTACTGACAAACACTAAATCTAAGAGGCGCGAATTACTATTCAATATACCATTATGTTGAATAAGGTTGTTTCCTTTAACAAGACAATTTAATTCTTGTACATATCTGTTTGTTACAATACCTGAATCGAAATATTCTTTCGCAGAAGATATATTAAAATCACCTGTAAGTACAACGTTATCATATAAGCCAATATAATTATCAATTAATTCAAATAATCGACAAAAAGATTCAATAGTTTGTGCCGGTGGTATATAGACACACATAAAACAGATTTTAAGATTATTTATAACAATGTTTACGCACACTAATTCGGCAAAAGGCACACTAGATAAGTCTACGTTAATTCGACTGCAAGGATATATACTATCAACAGCAATTAACACTCCGCCACCTTTTCTTCCAATACGGTCTTTCCTGAAGACGACGTAATTACCGGGAAATGACTTAAGAATGTCTTCGCGTAACCAAGTTTCACATAACATTATTATTTTATAATCACATGAAGACACATTGAGCAAAAATTAGAGTTATTAGAGGATTACGAGAGATATACATATGGTTAAGAATATCAAGGTTATGTGGCGAATTTTTGTGCAAGGAATGTAGGGCTTTCTTCAATGGAAATTAGGTTAGTTAATTTATATCGGAGGGTATTAGATTGGTTATATATGGTACTGTAAAGTTTTTTTTTTCACATAGACCCTTCAATCTGGTTTCTTCAGCTTGAAGCGGAATTTTTTAACTCCCAAATAACAAATTCTAGTAGTAAGTTTTATCAAGTCGAAGCCTTTTCACCTGAGAACGTTATCATCGAGGTTAGAGACTTATTAATTGAAAAAAAACGTTCTCACAGCATTCTTTTTCAAGGGAAGTGCCTGGTGGTCCTACTCCTTCACTTATTGCGAAAATTGTAACAATTGCTAGGAAGAACGCCTATGGACGACAACCTCCTATGAGAGATTTTTATAAATCAATTGTCAGCAGATGTGCTGAAAATTCTATTGTCTCCAAAAACCACATCTTTAGCGAACCTGACTGGAATGGCAGATTTTCTTGACATGGTAAACTTTTACCATCATTTCTCAGTAATACATGCTCGAGTGTTTTAACATCGCTGAACGAGCATGCCGCTACAACTCAATGCAACAAACCCCTTGTTTGGGTAGAACCTTTTGCTTTTAGAATTTACAACAGTTAAAACTGTACTATCAACTGTGCTATGCTTGTTTTACCAGACCCTGTTGGCAAGTTAAGCATAATGGTGGACGCGTCCGACTTCACTGCAGGTGCGATTTTGCAACAGAAGGAGAAATCTGGCGTCTTGCGACAGCTCCTTCTTTCAAATTCTTCACACTCACAAAGCACAAATACAGCATGTTCGACAGTGAATTGCTAGTGGTTTATTTTGCAATTAAAAAGTTCAAATACCACCTCGAAGGTCGCGAATATACATTATAGATCATAAACCTTTGATCGCTATAAATTCGAACTCTAACCGTTTCTCAGAAGAAGAAGAACTTCTTGAAAAGGACAATAGAATGGCAGATACTTTATCGCGAGTCAAAATTAATTCTATGGACATACCCAACCTCGCAAATTTACAATCTAAAAATACTGAATTAAAATTCATTTTAAGCAGTGCACTGAAACTGAATCGGATTTTTTTAAATTCCCAAATAACAAATTCTAGTTTCACAACCATTTATTCAGCTCTACGACCTAACATTTTACAATCTCTTCACGGGCTCACGCATTCTGGCCTTCGAGCAATGAAATATCTCGAGAATTTGTCAAATCTTATTTTAAGTGCAAAATAAAAGCTACAGACATACGGTATAGTACCGCTAAATTTCCGAATCCGAATGATCACTTGATAGACATACTTCTCAACATAATAGGCCCTTCATCAGTTTGCAACAATAATAGATACCTTCTGGTTTGTATGGACTGATTTACACGTTGGCCAGAACTTCGTTTTCGAAGTATTTTAGCGATATTTTCAACTAAATGTGCAATACTATTGCGTACTGCTATCATTACACCCCACCTCTGTCACACCTAAAAACAGAGAATGTGTTCGGAAATAGTTCTGAATTCAATACACCTTCGTGAAGCCACGTTTCGCTAAATATGTAAAAGGACATCACAGCACAGACTCTAGGATATTTTTATAAAACATATTAAATTTTATTAATTAATAAACCATGTGCATTTTGTCAATAAACATTTATTTCATTCGTACACCACTGGAAGTCATTTAATTTTTCATTACCATAGACAGTTTACCACGCAGAAATTTCAGTTTGCTGTTGCTTTCTCCTGATTTCTTTCTTGTTGTGAATTCTTTTCTGATCCTATTTTCATCCTCAATTTCCGGTGGAGTAATATACTTTTTTAAAGTTACATGCTTGAATGTACTATTTTATTTCAAACAGACAAATCCACTGATTCAAATTTAACATCTTCAGCATTGTTTAGAAAATATAGGGATTGTGAACACCAACCGTCCTTACATATACATATAAATTAAAGCAGAATTTTACCTATAATGTCATATTTAATAAGTTGCTAGAAGATTTTTTAGAACAAAAGCATTGGTTAAGTTGTAAATGAATAAATAACCTTAAACTCACCCTTCAATCAATAAAACATACGTAAGAGTTAAAATATTTAAAAGTTTTTTCACAATTCAATATGTAAACTATTTTTTTAAACAATTATTTATTGAAAAAATCTTGCTTACATTTTGGCAATTAAAGGGTGGAATAGTGGCCCATCCTACATATACATGTGCATTTAAGCTGTGATTTTACTAACAACTTATTTAATATTAATATTAAAATTACTGAAGTACTTTTTAAAAACTAAAGATTAAATTGTGGTTTGGTTATAATTGTAAATGTAGGGTAGGTGGGCGTCCTATAACCCTCCAATTGCAAATCAAAATAATAAAGAGTTTTTTGCAAATTGAATAACAGATAGTTTTTATTCAATCAACTCTTTCTTATGTCTTAATTCGTTTTTGCTTATTAAGCAGAATAATGAAAAAAATAGATAGGCAGAATACATTGGATAATTTAGATTAAACTAAGGTTAGAAAGAAGAAAATATTTATTCAGCGATAATTACAAAATTGAAATTTTACTTTATTTTACAAAATACACAATGCCTAATTTTCTCAAAGGTACTGAAGTTTTAGAAAGAAGCATCAATCCTCTCTTAAACGTGGCCCAATAAGCAGATTAATTTAATGCACCTTTAATTTTAAAAGAATATTACGTGAAATGTAATATTTTATCAACTGTTTACGATCGGTTCAAACCATCGTACAGTGAGCAACCTATTTTTTTACATTTTCACAACATTATATGGTATGCATTTCTTTGACTTGATATTGGTTAATGTTGAAAAAACAAGCTCGCATAAATATGATGTTAAAAATAGTAAGACTTTTTCGGAAATTGTTTTAAATTCGGTTTGAATGGATATCCAAAATTCTTCAATTGTTAATTTCATTTTGAGAGAACGGTCTGTTGACAACGTAATAAATTCTTCCTCTTCTGTTAACGAAAAATGATCTGTCGTCTGCGGCAAATGGATTTCGTACCGTGTCATAATATTCAAAATTTAAATCAGGGAAATATTTCGCAGTTTTTTCTTCTAATAATTCTAAATGTTGAGTAATAATAGGAATTATTTCATCGACATTGTGATTTTGAATTTGGACTGAAGAAAACATGTATATTGTTTTTTTTTTTGAAATTATACAAGTTCTCCAAAACGGAATTTTCTTTTGAAATGCCGATAGTTTATCCGAGGATGTTTAAATATTATCGTTTTTACCTTGCATACTACCATTGGCAATATTTAAATAATTAAAGAATTGTTACTTTCATTTTCAAAAAATATGGATAATTAATTCTTTAGTTCCAAAATTCATTTCAACACTTTGCCTCCGACGTACTTAGTATGCAGAAGTAAAGACTCCTGTTGAGCTTCCATAGATGTACTGATGAACAGTTTTTTAAATAACCGTGTTTGCAAAGGTCGTGATTTGATAAAATTTACTATGTTAGCTACTTGGTCTAAGACGGATTTTAATGTGGCAGGTAAAGATTTTGATACAAGAGTTTCTCGATGCAAAAAACAGTGTCCTTAAGATGTTTGGATTTTTCTTCTTCGCAAAAGCAACAATTCCTTTAATAGAGCCGACCATTGAAGAGGCACGCACCATCGTTACAAATTCCTACATATTATTTGAAATTTATCTAAATATGACGAAATTGATTCAAAAATATCATTTCTTGTTGTTTTCCAGCAAGTTGTTTGCTGCATAAAAATTGGTTCACTCTTTCATTTTCATTAATAAAACGAACAAATCCTATCAGGTGAGCTATACCGCTAATGTCGGTGGACACATCGATGAAAATTAGGTTACATTTTTACAAAATTCAAATTAATTCAAAAACCTTAAGGTTTATGTAATAAAAACCTTATTAAAACACATACTTATTTTTATAGACGGATCCAAAAATGCAATAAAATACAGGGTGTTTCATTAAAAAAAAACACAACTTTGATACTTTTAGGGTTTTTGGAACACCCTGTATATTATGAAAGTAATTTTAAAAAGTAGCCCTAATAGACCCCCATATATCCCCAAAGTGAAACTTTTTGAAAGTCACGTATTTTGGCCACAATATTCCGTGCCGTATAGCGTGAATAACCCTGTATATAGAATTTCAAAAACTGTAGAAATTTTAAAGATATTCGAGAAAGCGGCCATCTCTAGCTGTTGTAGTTTTGCTTCGCCCTAGACCAGGTCTTCGAGTGAGCAGACCAGTCTCTTCGTATCGCCGTTGCACACTCGAGTTTCGCGTTGACGTGACCTTCCAAAGCCGCCACAATTCGAGCCGCAACAACAATACACAAACAATTTGCAATTGACAGATGACACCACAGAAACGAAAACTATGCTGTCCTTAAACTTTCTTTAAAAAAAATCATATCAAAGTAAACTTGTTCATTTTCATTACTTAGCATATCAAATTAAAATTAGTCAGTTTCATTACTTTCCATAAACTTCAAACAACTAAAAATTATTGTTTTATTCCAACAATCAATTAGGGAACTGTTACAACTGAAAAAACACATAAAAAACTAATCATTTCTAAAATGAAGCTATTAATAACGGATTGACCCTAATTTTATGCACGACAGTGTATTAAAAATGATATAAAATGTATCTCAAAAATTGCAAGATATTTGAACATATAAGTTTAAAAATTAAGGTTTTAATTTTTCTAAAGGACCTAAAGGTTTTGAAAAAAAACAAAAACTTGATTTTTACTTAATTTTAGAGTTGCAACCTTTGAATCCCCTGTGTAATTCTTGTTTATTATATAACCAGAAAAAATAATTAATATAAAATACTGAAAGACAAAACTATATAATAAACCTTCTTTCGTAATGCAAATCTACACGTTTATATTTTTATTTTTATTACATTCGGTATTTATTGCAATCTATATCTTAATATTATGTGGACATATATTTAATAAACCAATTTAGCTAAAAAGATTAATTATCAATATATTCAATTGTTTCAATTACACATGTAATGAAATACCTAAGAATAATTATTAATTATGAAGAATAGATAATCCAAAAATTAATGTAAATAAAGACCATCATCATCACTTTATGGTAATAACTTCCCTTTAAAATGTACTTTTTAAAACAATATACATTGCAATATCCAAATTGCTCACGTAACCAACCAAAAATAATATACACGTGACTATACATAATAAATAGACCACTTATATAAATTATATAATAGGGGAAAGACGTCTTGAGAGCATTAAAGTAATGGCGCCGAGAATTTTTCTTCCTGCCTGTCTTTTTATCAGCGTATAAATTAATTATGTATGACCTATTATCCTTGATGTATTATAATATAACGTAGAAAATATGTACACGTATACATGTATACAAGCCACACATATTCAACATAAAGCGGCATCTGTCAGCCGTCCACAGCTCGGCGCATTGTTATGTAAATTCGGAAATTGTTGTGTATATCTATGTGTTTCGTATAAACACAGATCCGCCCACTATCATTACGGTACGGTATACCCTGTTCGCCTGGATGTCATTGGAT